>JAJJMC010031210.1:6732629-6745747 GCA_023531435.1 Papaver californicum | reverse complement strand
ATCGGTGCCCTAAACCCATCGATGTTCGGCTTATTATCCTTAATAACATATTCCTCTAAGTCGGAATCATCATCGGTGCCCTAAACCATCGATGTTCGGCTTATTATCCTTAATAACCTCTTCCCCTAAGTAACACAAGATGATCATATATTTAATATCAAATAAGAAAACAATATTTTTTGTTATTAGGTAAAGCTTAACTTAATTTATTCAAGAAATTAAGCAACATCCAAATTCCTTTCCCAATTCATTAAATCATAACACTAAAACAAATGACAAACTAAGAACCCTAATTATAAAAAAACCAAAATATTTTTGATGAATCCTAATTTCCAAAATCCGTTACGTTTTGCTTCCGACATCCGAAATCCGTTATCCACCTTGTAACTAACACACAATGGTAACTAACATACTTTGGTAACTACTACACCATGGTAACTAACACACAATCCGTATGAGCATCCAACATGGAATCTGGGCCATCAAAAATTTTCTATGATCCGTATGAACAATCTAATCCACCGTTCAAAATCTGTGCACAAAAAGCTTATCATCATTTTTTCACTTCACTTTCCCATTTTCCCTTTCTCTCTCTTTTTCCTTTTCCTTTTCGTTTTCGTTCATCTAACCCTAACTCACAGCACCATTACTGAATCACTCGTTTTCGTTCATCTAACCCTAACTCACAGCGCCACCACTGTTACACTCTTTTCCGTTCATCTCTTTCTCTTTTTCGTTCATCACCACCACTGAATCACTTTATCGATCTAACTTTTTTTTGTGCAAGAGAACAAGGTAGTAATCAATTTTTTTTCTCTCCTTTTTTCTGTTCATGAACTAAACTTTATTGCTGATCCTTTATTTGTTTATATTTGCAGGACATTGAAGAGAGGAGAAAGATGTGAACATCTAACGACATCAACTCTATATGGATTACTCGAGATTTGTGGTTGTTGTTGTTGTTCAACTGAATTTTAGGGGTTTTTTCTCAGTTGGGGTTTCCTTAAATATCAAGTGCAATTTTAACTCTAATGATCATTGAAGGGTTGAAATTGATTTTTACTGATTTTTACTGATTTAGGGGTTTTTTCTCAGTTGGGGTTTCGTTAAATATCAAGTGCACAGTCTTCAGAGAGGAGGGAAATGTTTTGGATCCAAAAATTCCTGATCTTTGACAGGTTTGGTCTCGATTTTACATTTTAATGTTTATTAGCTTTTTCTCTGGCATGAATTTAACTTGGTAGTTTGTTCTTTTAGTATAATGATGTTTCAAGTTTTAATTAACTGAAGAAACTAAAAACATAGATACTTGCCACTTTGTAGGAAATCTGAACCCTGATTGAGACGTAGAGAATGTTATTCATAGTTTAGTGTCTAGAGTATTATAAAGTCTGAAGATGTTCCATTCCAACTATTAAAATGCCTGATTGACACATGCTTTTCTATGCTTCTGCTTTTTTTTTTGTTGCTCTGTGCATCTTGAATTTTTGGGTTGTGAAGTTTCTGCAGTTCCATTCCAACTATTACAACTTGTCTAAGATGTTCATTAGTTACTGAGAATATGTTGTGAGTAAAGTTTTTCTCTACATTAACCAGTATGTGCCTGATAGGATGATATAATGTGAACAAATGGGAGATTGTTAAGTTTTTGTTGTTGTTTTGAAGGATGTGGGAATTCTCGGTTGGTTTATACATGGTCAACATATGGTCGGATTCTTTACTACTTACTGCTGTGTATGGTGTTGTGAAGCTGCATCTACTGCATTATTTGGTCCTATCATTGGGAATTTGGTGAATAGGCTTACATATGTGCAAGTGCAGTGTTGTTCATATTTAGTGATTTCATTTTCAGTTCCCATGTATAGAACAACATTTAATCGATTGCACTCGAGTTGACCGTGCAGCAAGGACCACTGTGCGTATGCTTGAAAGTTTAATACGACTAGCCCAAGTTAATTGTAAATTGCCTGAAGCATGTGTATACGTAGTACACCATTTGGAGCTTTTCCTGATTTGACGCTTTTTGTTTTTACAGCACATGCAAGACTCATGTTCAGAAATGAGGTCACTCGGCTTGATGCTATAACTGGCATTTTGTGCATCGAGTCATCCATGACCACCTCAGCTATATGGAAGTTACTTCTGATTCTGATTCTCGTACTTTTAATCGTATTATAACTATCATTACCAAAAATGAAACATACGTTACTTTTTTTTTCTGTTTCCAGGAAAAGTTACTGGATGGACAGGAAATAGATGTGAAAAGGCTTTCTAAGGGTTCTATACAGAGTTTAGAGGAGTTTAAGAATGAAGTTGTTGTCATCTCAAAAGTCCAACACAGGAATCTAGTTAGACTTTTAGGCTGTTGTCTTAAAGGGGATGAAAAAATATTGGCTTATGAGTATATGCCGAATAAAAGCTTGGACGCCTTCCTTTTCGGTTTGCATGAAACTTGTCTATGTTGATGTCAATTTGTATCTCTATATGCACATATAAATTGAGTTTTTCTTTGGTACATGACTAAGCATAATATAACATATTGTGATCTTCCCTAATGTAAATGACGTTATTCTAATATAAATGACGCTATTCTAATGTAAATGACGTTATTGATGGCTCGATTTGGATATGTAACAATGTCCGAAAGCTAAAATCTCAATTAAAATTATCAGTCATTTTTTCATCGATCTTACTCGACTTCACTAAATTTTCATTGATGTCGCTCCAATTCACTAAGTATTCTTTATTTTCACTCGAATTCACACAATCATCAGTTACTTGATTTCATCTATTTTCATTTGACCTTACTTGCTCCCACTTAATTTCATTCGTTATCCATCAATTTTATTGAATATTCCTCAATCTCACCAAATTTTATTCATTATCCATCAATTTGACCAAAAATGGAGTAATTTAAACACAAACATTATTTTCGTTTTTTAAATCTAAAACACACACATACAATGATCCTTAAATTGTTTATCTGGTCAATAGAAAGCCAAAAATATCCGATCCAACGGATATAAATATAGATTTACGAAATCATTATTCATTGGAGTTTTTCTCAGGTTATTAATTTTTTTTTCTTCCATAAATACATATTCCTCGATATTAAAATATACGAATATTTTACTAATTAAAAATATATAATATTCAAACAAAAATATTCAAAAAAGGGTGTTATAACCAACTATAATCGTACTAAAAATTGACGAATATAATTTTTTCCAATGAGTCACACGGATCACAATCCGTATGACTAGATAAAACTAGACATAAAGCGTTGATGGATTTTGATCACACGGTCTATCTTTCTCCCTCAAGTAATTCATTTTTTAACATGTGGTGGTAGCTTAAACTTAGTTGCTGAGAGAGGTTTGAGCAACCAATTCATTTTCTGTTGCTACGAGTTTGTGCCTCAAAGTGAATAGCTACATGATCACTTTTTTAGATGCTATAAATTACTTGAAAAACGGATTTAGCAATTAAACATATTTGGTCGTGGCTCAAGCTTAGTTGCTGAGAGAGGTTTGAGCAACCAATATATTTTTTTGTTGCTACGAGTCGATGCCTCAAAGTGAATAGCTACATGATCAATTTTTAACTGCTATAGATTACTTGAAAAACAGATCTAGCAATTAAACATATTTGGTCGTGGCTCAAATTTAGTTGTTGAGAGAGGTTTGAGCAACCAATTTATTTTGTTGTTGCTACGAGTCGATGCCTCAAAGTGAATAGCTACATGATCAATGTTTAGCTGCTATAAATTACTTGAAAAACGGATCTAGCAATTAAACATATTTGGTTGTGGCTCAAACTTAGTTGCTGAGGGAGGTTTGAGCAACCAATTTATTTTCTTGTTGCTACGAGTCGGTGCCTCAAAGTAAATAGCTACATGATCACTTTTTAAGTTGCTATAAATTACTTGAACAAAGGATCTAGCGATTAAACACATTTTTTCGTTGCTAAATAATAGTGGACACAGGTTTATAACCGCTAAAATTTCTGGCAGTTGCAATTTTAGATGCTTAAACTGTTAAAGCGACTAATTTTTCGAGCACTTGCTAAGATTTTAGACGCTTAAGCCCGTTTTTCTTGTAGTGACCCTTGTCATGAACAGCTTGTACAATTGGTTTCCATGCTTCTACCTGCTTTTTGGTTCAAACTCCAGGTATTTCTGGATACCTAACATAATTAGAATTAACTTCGAATTAAATTTATAAAACTCGGTTTGAGTGAAATTATCTACATCAGTAAAAAAAAAAAGACCATCTATGGTTTATATGGATGAATTTTTTATGAGTTTATTATAACATTTATTACATCTTAGCGGTAAGAAATTTTTTTGATGCAATCTTAGATAATAATTACAAACTGTTTGAATATGAGAAATTGTACCCAGGAGCTGTTTCAGATACCCCAGCAGCTTCAGCAATAAGAAGGCCTCCGTTAGTGGTTCGCTGTGAGTAATATAAGACCGCATGTGGCTGAGGTATGTTTCTATAAGACCTACTATTAGAGTGTCATTTGAGTGTCAGTATTTACTTTATGTTTAGTGTTAACAGGGTGTAAGTATTATCTTTGTATACCCTATATATGAAGCACTACTTGTTTCTAGGGTTAACTTATCAATAACAATGTAGATCTTTAATCTTTCATGGTATCAGAGCCTCCAAGCCTTGCGGCGGCCGATCTTGGAGCAAACCCACAAACCATTCATTCATCAATGTCATAACAATCAATCAATTATCACGGCTATAGTTTAAACACCAACAACACCACATCAACCATTCTCTGTCGTGTTCTTGAACTCGAATCCATCTCAGATCTCAACTAAAACCCAACTTCAATCTGAACAGCGTCACAACAACCATCAAACCCATTTCTCACTCGCTGTTGCTTTCAAATTCTTCTCAGATTCACATAAACCCACTTTCACAACCTCCACAGACTTTCTTCCTTGCCATTTTTCTCTAATTTTCGCTGGAAACAAACTCATCTACTCTGCCAGTTTAACAGTGAACCCATCAATTCTTCTTACTCGAACCACTTCTCACGAACCCTATGCAGAAAACTCCTCCAACCACTGAAATGGTTAGCCGGCAATGGAGTTTGGTGGGTTGCTGAATTTTGGCCGTAAAACAACAATGAAGTAACAAAGATGTTGAGATGGTGCTGTTTCGATTAGAACAGAATGAATGAATGGTTGGGTTATGGTTGAATGTATGTGATTTGTTATGAATGTTTGCAGGGAAGTAGATGTGACAAGATGGCAACATTGCTTATTCTTCCCTTTTCAAGTCACGACCATGATGTGTCTGATGAAATGCTTCAAAGACTGCCAGTAGAAGAACGGGTATTATGGATCAGTGAGTCAACTCGTCTGAGACAAATCTGGGATTACTTCTATAAACTGTTTTTTTCCCATCTTCACCATCCATATCAACATCAGCTTTCATAGGTATCACTTCCCTGTTTCAAATTACAATACTTAATTTGCTGTTGCATAAGCTCTTAGAGGTTTTTCTAGTGTCATTTGCATAAGCTCTTAGAAGTAACACGCAGATCAACTGTTTGTTGAAATGCCTAAATGATATGTTTTTCATTTCCAAGAGTTGCTGTCCAATTCGAGTATGGGTTTGATAATGGGTTCGGTGGTGTCTACGGTTTGAATTAGAATTTGAAGTTAAGAATCTCAAGAGAGAGGGTCTTAGTTGGAATAAATTAAATATGGCTTAAATGTTTGTGGTGTCTTGATTTGAAATGGATCTGTCATTTGGGTACGCATTGAAATGGTATGATAATGTTTCTTCCGGAGTTGAACAGAGAGTTCGTGAATCTAAGATGGGTATTGATTGGATCGAAGGAGAAAAAAAAAAAAAAAAAAAAGGGGGAACAGGCAATGGTAGTTTAATGATTTTTCATCAAAATCCTTGTGTATGTTAACCAATACGGAACAACAACAATTTGTGTATCTTAACCAACAGAGAACAATAACAATTTGAGTCTCTTAACCAACAGAGAACAACAACAATCTGAGTCTCTTAACCAACAGGGAACAACAACAATTTGAGTCTCTTAACCAACAGAGAACAACAACAATTTGAGTCTCTTAACCAACAGAGAACAATAACAGAAAATGGATTATGGGGTCCTTCTGAATTTCGACAACAAATCAAACAATTCGTACATAACAATTTTATGAAGAGGCATTCCGACTGTCTCAAACAACCTGAAGAGTGATTTCGACTTCTCTAAGGGTCAAACTGATGCAATCCACTAGTATAGCGTCTGTTTGAGGGGGAGTATTAGAGTGTCATTTGAGTGTCAGTATTTACTTTATGTTTAGTGTTAACAGGGTGTAAGTATTATCTTTGTATACCCTATATATGAAGCACTACTTGCTTCTAGGGTTAACTTATCAATAACAATGTAGATCTTTAATCTTTCACCTACGTCCTGATAGAGGCGCTAAAACAACCCTACCAATCCATTAAAAAAAAAAACTGTTACGTTTGAACTCAAAAGAAATAATTTCATTGACGAAACAATTAGAATGGTTAAACACAAAAGAGTAAACATAGTTACCGATCAAAAAAAGAAAAGGAGTAAACACAGTTTTACTAACGAGCCAGTTTGTGCTGGACTTTTAGGGTCAGGTTAGGGCCTGAATGGCGAGCTGAACGGATAGTTGCAAGTTGTAACGTCAACGTTTAAACAATTATTATAACATCTTTATGTCTCATAACCTGCAATGCTGCAACCATTAAATTGTGGGGCATTGCCAGCCAACACGATGTGACATTCTTACTAATCCTTTAATCAACAAATCATGAACACTTGGGAGTCTGTTACTCAAGCATTGTAACTCTTGTATAATGTAAAAAGAATTGGTTTTCTTTAACGAAATCTAACATTTTTATTCAAAAAAAAATCATGAATACAAAGGGAAAAGGACAAGTTCTTTTGTAAGTTTAATCACAAAATAGTACAGTGTACACACATTATCTTGAATGAAGAAAGAAAAATCGAACTTGAGATTTCCCTACGGAACACAAACCTGTGAGAGAGTTGATAATTGCCCATTTTGTAAGGTTTGAGCAGTGGTATTGTTTCCTCTTTTTTTTATTTCCTCACGGAGTTTTTTTTCTTATTCTTCTTTTCTCAAAGGTCTCAAAACCACATTAGTCACAGCCAACTTTGTATCCAAATCAATCAAACCAAATCATGGACACAACATTGGAATCAAAATCATATCAGATGGATATGA
This sequence comes from Papaver californicum, assembly GCA_023531435.1. NCBI lineage: Eukaryota > Viridiplantae > Streptophyta > Magnoliopsida > Ranunculales > Papaveraceae > Papaver > Papaver californicum. The sequence continues at coordinate 6,738,477 of JAJJMC010031210.1, read as the reverse complement.
TAATGGATCAAATAGTATAGAGTCCTGTGTAGAATGGTTAGAAATAGTGGGTTTAACAGACCTAATTAACTTATCAAGAAACTAAATAGCTCTACTGAAATAAAAAATGCTGTAACTGCATCATGTACAATGGGTTCTTGCCATGAGCTTTGGACGTAGCAAGACAATTTGGGTTACCTGTACCTTTTCAAGTGTCATATGTATATCTTTCTTGGGTGTACCTGGAAAATACCCAGCTTATGGAGCTTATTTTGAATCAGATAAAGTTAGAAAAACTATATGGATAATCATCAATAGCTTCAACATGTTGAAAGTTCAGGTTTGTTCTGTATCTTCTCGTTAGCTAATTTCGTATACCTTATTGATGAAGTTCAGAACAAACACATGCACCATATGTTCTGATTCATTGTTTTTTGAGAAAATATTTATTATAAAGATCAAATTTAACATTATGTTTCCATTCAAGCTTCTCTCTAAGACCAAATACACCCCATCTATAAGTGCACTATCATTACATCATAATGAATTTGCAATTGATAGAAATCAGATCACATTCACATTTTGATTATAATGATGAATTCGAATAAGAACGAAACTAACCTGGTGATGAATCAGTGTGATTACATGATGAATTCCTCAATTAAATCTTCACTTTCAGCAGCCCTAGAAGAAGCCCGGGGTCGGGGAGAAGAAAGGAAAAATGTCATTTACTGTTTGTTTTTTTTTGTTTTTTTTGTTTTTTTTTCAAAGTCCTTGGAATTATTATACAGTAAGTATACTGTAATAGGATTGAATATTAGCGGGTTAGGGCCGGTTCAGTTTTTTCTTCGATAACTATAAGCGACTAAGCGTACACCCTAGAAGAGGTGAGATTTTAATAAACCAGTGGTATGCTCAGCAGTATATCAACTTTAAGCATACTCCTGTCCTGATGCAGAATGGGACTTAAGTTTAAGTTTTTCTCATAGTGGCACTGTATTTCTGATAAGAAGTGAAGTGATGCAAGAAGCTATTCTAGCCCCAATGTACTCGGAAGGGAAGAAGTAGTGGCGATTTTGCTGTGTCTAATAAAAGGCAGTGCAGTGTGCAAATGAAGCTTATTCATCTTGTGTTACAAATGCAAAGGACTTAGTAGCTCATGCTCAATGTTTTGGACCACTCCTTCATGCCTTTCAACCATTATAGATGGAGGAGGAAAATTGATCCATGGTTCTCTTTGCTTATAAAATAAATTAAACTCTCGGTGAATTTTGATAAGACTAGCAAATTAAAAAACTTATTCTGTATGATCTTAACTCACCAAGTTACACAAGAACGAACAACAACATAATTCAAACATCACAACCAAATAAAAAAAAGGCGTAAAGCAAAACAGCCAGCAAACATAAAGCTAGGATGGGGCGTTAGGACTAATTGTCTTGGTCCAGGAATGGGTAATCAGTGTAACCAAGAACTGAATCTTGTGTGTAAAATGTGTCCCTGTCATACTTATTTAGTGGTGCATCAATGGCTAAACGTTTAGGCAAATCTGGGTTAGCCAAAAACAGACGACCATATGCAACTAGGTCAGCATGATTCTCATCGATCGCTTTGTTACCGTCGTCTCTCTTATAACCTCCAGCAGAAATGAAAGTCCCTTTAAAAGCTTTCCTCGTTGGCAAGGTACTGTAAGGGGTTTCATAGATAGTATCAACCCTTGGCTCTATCACATGGAGGTACAAGATTCCATATTTGCTTAATGATTCAGCCATGTAAAGGCTGAGAGCTTCAGGGTTTGAATCTCCCGCTTCCATGAAATCCCCGAAAGGAGAGAGCCTTATTCCCACTTTATCTGCTCCAATTTCTTCGACGACAGCTTTAACAATATCCAACGCAAAACGACATCGCTTCTCTAAGGTTCCACCATACTCATCTGTTCTGTCATTTACTTGATCCTTCATGAATTGATCAATAAGGTAACCATTTGCGCCATGGATCTCAACTCCATCAAAACCTGAATATTTGTTGACCGAATATGTGGTAAATAAGGATGTTATTGAGTGACCATGTACACAATACTGTGGTTGTAACCAGGAATCGGCAGACATATGAAAGAAACTTACCAGCTTCAATTGAGTTCCTTGCGGCACGCCTAAAATCATCGATAATTTGTTGGATTTCATCAGCGCTCAATCGATGAGGAGCTGTCCAATCCACTCCGTAGAGTCCGGGTGTAATTCCCTTATCAGTACAAGAGATTGGAGCTATTCCATTAGGCTGGAAGTCTGGATTGAAAAAAGAAAGAAAAATGGTTCAGTGCTAACATTATTAGAAAAAGAACTGTTGATTTTTGTAACTTATTATGTCAAAATTACAGACTAACAGGATTAAGAATGAGTATAAGATGGTACCATGAGTGGAAACTCGGCCTACATGCCAAAGCTGGTTAAACAACAAGCCACCCTTTTCATGAACAGCTTGCACAATCGGTTTCCATGCTTCGACATGCTCTTTTGTCCAAATTCCTGGTGTTTCTGGATACCTTCAAAAATGAATGAAATATACAGTTAATTCAACTGCCCATATCTGCAAATGCTAATCTTGCACTACCAATCTAAGACTAATCTTTCCCTGTCCATCTCCGGTTAAGGAAGGTCATGATCAGCCATTACTCTAAGCAGGTCATTCCAAGAACAATGCCTCAACAAGAAACATGGGACATTCACAGTGACTACTATAAAGTAACACTAATACGAAATCGAGAGAACGTACCCTTGAGCTGTTTCAGAGATTCCAGTGGCTTCTGTAATTAGAAGACCTCCATTAGTGGTTCGTTGCGAGTAGTACAAGATTGCATGTGGTTGAGGGACATTTCCGTAAGATCTGTTTCTAGTCAATGGTGCCAAAACAACCCTAGCAAGTAGAGAAAACCAAAACGTATAAAAATGAGATGGATGTGTTTCAGTTGAAGAAGAAATTAAAATATGATAAGAGTTGCAAACCTGTGAGAGAGTTCGAAATTGCCCATTTTGTAAGGTCTGAATAGTGGCATTGCCTCCATTTTTTCTTCTCTTTAAAAAATTTAAATCTTTCTTTCTTTCTTTCTTTCTTTCTTTCTTTCTTTCTTCTGATTTTGTTTACTCTTGAATTGAATGTTTGAAACTATGTCTGTCTGCTCTATTTATAGTTCAGCAAATGGTTTTCATCACCAAATCTTATGACAAAACTAACAACCCATAATTTAGTTTTAATTACGGAATTACCTGAGTGCATGCGTCACTTATGATGATACTCCCACCAGCGAATCTCAGAACAATCAAAAAGAACGGTTATGCAAATTGCAAGTTCTAGGTATTCGACATGCACCACTGGACCGACTAATATCTAATAATAACTTTTCTTAATTATAATTTTAATTTTGATAAATTTGGTGCAAATAAAAATTATTCTTATGAACTATAAAACTCAACCTTTAGAGTTCAAATATTGGATCCGCAATACTAGTGATTGAATTGGAGAATCGGGGCACAGCCTTCTTTGGCATGTTTTTCCGAATCTTGTGATTATCCATAACACAATTTTCTAGTGAGAATTCAGGAGAATGATACTTCCTCCGTCCCAGGATAATAGATACCATTTTTTTTCTTTTAGTTTAGCCTATGTTTTATACTAAGATGAAAAAATGATAATAAATTTTTTCCACAGATAAAAATAGTAATAAATATGGATAGACTAGTAAAAAGTAAAATAACTGAGAAATTCAGGTGAAAACCTTAAATATCACTAATTTAGCTTTATTTTAGTTGAATAAACTATTTAACATTCCTCAATTGACTACTCACAACATCGCCAATGTCATCGATCACCATAATATGGGGGACATATTTTGTATCCAAATTCATTGGGTTACCAAAATTATACTATATGTTGCTTAGTTGGCCACAATACTTTGGATTTTTCATTTTAGTATGAAATTTCTTCTTTTCTGGATGAACCGTTGAATTCGAAAAGACAGAATGGATCTATCATGTCCAAACTCTCTAAAAATATATATCGGCTTATGTTAATGTATTTGGCCATAATTCTTAATTTTGAAAACTCCATTGACTCTAAAAGAGATTATTTTATTTTTTTTGACACATTAAGCTGGATTAAGGTCCTTAATGTGACGCAAACAAAAAGAAAAAAAACAAAGTAAAAACACGAAACCTAACTTCTTCTTCTCTTTTTCTTGTGATAAACTTGTTGTGCCTTATCAGCTGATACAATATCTAGGAAATCAGTCAAGAACTCATCATGACGAATCTCAATCCAAGTATCAGAAGGGTGAATTCTAGCGTGCAAATCAACTGTCATATTAGTCTCTATATAACAATGTGTCACCTTCCATGAGATGAATTTTTTTCTCAGATGCTTCACTCCTTTCCAAATTTGTAAAACATTCCCTAGTGGCTCAAGCAGAAGGTTAGCTAGCATATTATAAACAACCAAGGAATCAATAGCTATATGAATTCTCGGCAAATTCTTATTAATATCCATCTTTACACCCAACTCAACCCCTTGCATCTCATGTGCAGGAACATAAATAAGAGATCCTCTTCCACTAGAAGCAACAATAAGAACATCAGCTTCATGATTCCTAGTGAGAGCACCAAACCCTCCAAACTTATCAGTTTTTGACCCATCAAAATTTGTTGTAACCTCCTCAGCAGAAGGAGTTAACCAAGTACAACAGATAACTTCAGGCTTGACAAACAGACAATCAATTCTTCATCTCTTCATGAACCATCTAGCACTCATATTATCCTCATCCTTCTGAATGGTAGCTAACATTTTGAATATGACATCTCGGACCACAAGCATGCTAACCTAATTTTGAGAATTTAATTGATTTGAAAAAACTCTATTATTTCTTTCTCTCCAAATTTGATAAATGAAGCCAGTCAAAATAAGTCTTTTAATGACAAACATGCAATTAAAAGGAATAAAATGCTTAGAAAACCACTTTAATTCCTCATCCCAGGTGCTTTCTAGGAGTCCGAAAAAACCCAACTTCATCAATAAGCCATGCTAAATACCAGAAGAGAAAGGGCAACTATGATAAAGATATATTGCATTATATGTAGAGTGAAGCAAAATATAAGACTATTATAACCAATAATTTAGTAGTTATTGAAAAATGGAAAGGAAAAAAATCCATAGTTTATAGCTTATCAAAGGTAGTAACTCTAGCATTTTGAATTTAAAGAGCTAGCTAGTGTTCCTAGATTATGTTAATTCGTCGTGCACGAAGAAACTATCTATCATAGGTTTATTAGTGTTTTAAGTTCTTAGTCCCGACAACTTGTAAGTGGTGGTTGATACAAGTATGAATGCATTTAGACCATTATGCAAAGTGTTGAACATTTGTAGTGTATGATTTGTGATGAGTCCAACTTTTTAGATAAAAACTTTTTTTTATTGGGGTTGTATGTTTGGTTGTATCAAGATTCGATCTCCCATATCTTTTGTATAGTTGTACAACATTACAAGTTTACAACCACTTAGGTAGTGGGAGAATGATTGAAGATTTTATGGTTTGAATACATCCTTATCCATAATATTTTTATAGGACAACTTCTTCCACTCATTTGGTGGAGTAGTCAGTAGACACTATTAGGTATTTCCGCTGCAGTGTGCCTACATGCAGTGGATCTACTATATCAACTCCCCATTTCACAAAGGGTCACGGACTTAGCACTGAGTTCAGGGATGTGGACGGGGCATGAATCTTTTTCCCGAATCGCTGGAATTTTTCACATACTTCGACAATATGATTTGCGTCCTCGTGCATGTAAGTCCAAAAGTAACCCATTATCTTTGCTCTCTG
>JAJJMC010031210.1:6616986-6728897 GCA_023531435.1 Papaver californicum | reverse complement strand
AAGTTATCAAAATATTTTTTTCTTTCCAAATAGATCCTAGGCCTTCACTATGTACTTTCTCAAAAAGGTGAATAACTAGTTAACCCAGATTTAGCAGTGTTGTGCATATAAGTTTCCCTTTTTATCGGCTCGGGGGTGTCTCTTTGGTCCACAGTAGTTCGCACCATACTATTCTCTCTCTAGGGTACGTATCATCATTGTAAATGGTACCGCTCGGAAGGGAAAAGGGGTTTTAAAAGATGGCAGTCAAAGAAGGGACTTCGCCTCTTTGTCTTCCTCTCCTCTAAGTGTTCCTCTTTATGAGAAGGTTGTTTTCCTTTTATAGCACAATATTCCTTCGTTCCAAGTTTTACATCATTTTTTTATGTTTCTTTTGGTTTGTCATGACCCTAGTGCAGTAGTCCTTTCATTGGCGTGCTTCCTTCCTAGTTGGATCTGGTGTAGCATTTCTGCCTCCCTATCTATTCCATCTGGGTCAAACATTATGCTTTCATCCTATCTTAATACTATGCCTCGTATGCTACTCGTCGTGCCTCTTTTTCCCTATGTTGGAGGTGGTGTGATTGTCTGATGGATATTGGCTCTTATTTCCTATTCAGTCCTCACCACGATGTGGGGTATCATCCTCTGGTGGTGGGTTTGGATCCTCATCCACCGATAGCATGCCACTTTTTAGTCTGAGAACTACTTATGGTCATGTGGGGGTTTACTCTCTTGCCTCGATCTAGTGACTCCTTCTTGCTGGCTCATTCCGTTGGTGCTAGGGCGATTGCATAGGTTCCAAATCGGAAGTGAAGTGTTCACCATCTGATTTGTTGTGGAGATCGCGTCTCTTTTTTTAGTTCACCTACGTCAAGAAAACAAGAATATATCTTACTTCGATCTCATAGTCTCAGTCCCGAGTTTTGAAGAGATAAATAAAAAAGAGATATTTTTACACAAGTCCCTAGATCTGAAAGATTGTAGCCAACTGACAACTTCCAGGTCAGTCTGCGGATTTTGTAGAGTTTTTACCCTCTGAAAAGTTAGGGTGGCGGTCTCTAAAGATTTTTTAGAAAAGGGCATCATGGCCAAAATACTAGGTTTCGACAATTAACTGCTGGTGAAATAAAGGTTTTTGCTGGTGTGATTTTAGTTATCTTGACACCATTGTGATTCCATCAGAGATATTCTAATGATTTTATTAGAAACAAATTGCTTCCGCAAATTTACTTCCAAGCTTTCTACTGGTCTTGTTAAAAGAAAAAATATATCAAAGAACTTATCCACGTCTAGCTTAGCACTTTTCTTCTTAGACTTAGGTTTCTAAGAAGCAGAAGATCCAGAGCTTAGTGAAGCTTTTTTACTAGTCATTCTAGCTTTCCAATAGAATGAAAATGGACTAAATCAAAGAAAAACTAAATCATAACCTGGAGATAGGATTTGAAAACTTTCAGATCTTTTAAAAGCTTTTTAATGGAGTTGTGTATCTTTTCATGGTAACCGAGCAAAGTTTTGTGAATACTTAAGGTAAAAGAAAACTTTCAAATATTTTATGGAACGATTTAAATGATGACTACTAAAACTCTAAACAGCATTATGAACATGATATCGTGTGTCCTTTCATAACTGGGGATCTTTTCAAGTCGTAAACACAGGTATAGAAACTTTGTAGCTTCTAAATTTTCCTGAGTGGTGAAGTTTTACCACAAATATACTCAACAAGATAACTTCATTCCTTATCTTTAGCGCCAAAATATAGTAGCTAAAGATCTAACTACCCATCCATTACCATTGAGCAACTAAGAAATATTAAATCTAAACAACCATACACAATAACAGTAAGAAGTCATAGCTAGACTCGTGAGTTTACGTAGTTCGGCATGATTACCTACGTCCATGGGAGAAAATACTTGCTTATATTATATAATAAAAGTTACAAAGAACTAAGGCTAAGCTATTTTCTCTTAATACACTCTTAATATTACTCTTTGTTTTTTTTTCACCCAATGGAAACTTAACCCCTTTCTGATAGCTTAGCCATGAATTTATAGATATTAGTGTTGATGCAACCAAAATTACTATATTGAACATGTGTATCCTAGTTGATCTATCCTTATCGGGGTGGGATGCCCGAGTTCTTGATGTATTTCCCCTAATGTGTTCTTCGTCTTCCCCCGATACGTTTCTTTCCATATCCCGACATAGACTTTGTCTCGCTTGTGTCTAACTAATCGGGTCCCGCCTCACTCTGGTCCTCTATTCACCTTCTCTGTCCTTTGGTTACTACATTAAATATCTTATTTTTTATTTCAAACTTGATCGTTATTTCAAACTTAATTTCAACTAGTTGTGGTAAAATCTCGATTGCAATGTTAGACTCAAGGGGTATATCTGATGATTCCTCTTATATTGCTTTTGTATCCATGTTTCTAAGATACCTCCACGTGTCGTGCTGATATTTTACCACTACAACCAAAAAAGGATGAACATATTTATGAGTCTAAATTCATTGGGTAACAAAGAAAAATGTATATCATATGTAGCTTAGTTGGCTACAATCCTTAAATTTTCATTTAGTATGCTAAGGCAAATACATGATGCTTGATCGGATTTCTAGACCGACATGATTGGATACCCAACTTCCAACCAAATCATCACATCGTGTCCAAGCAGGGATATCAGATGTTTTTGTTGGTTTCTTGACTGAACCATCAATGTATCCTAACTTGGATTTTTCACTTAGGGCTTTAGTGATTCTCCTTACCCAGGTGCAATAGTTATCACTGGTGAGCAAAAGAATGCATACGACAGTGGTAGGATTATCAGTAGGGTGAACATAATAAGGATTGGATGGAGTGATACCTGAATCCTTATCAGAGGCAGTGATACTGGGAGACGTCATTGTTGGAGATCACTCACCTTTGACAGTCATGGAGATAAAGAGAAAAAAAATATAACCTAGCTCTAGTATGTCATCAAGAAATATTGGAATGAATATCGTTTTCTCTCACAACTATGTCGAGATTAGTTTCATTGATTTGTATTTATATTGACTACATGATACAGAAGTTTACAAAGATAAGGATACATAACAAATATAACAAAAGAATAGGAAGACTAGAAATAAAATACCTAACTATCTATAAGGGGGAAGACTAAAACTAGTTAAATCAACCCAATCTGCGGAGTAGTTTATCTGTTGACCGGAGAAACTTAAATTTCTTCTTTGTTGGTTGAAACTTTGAATTCGAAAAGGAAAATTTAGTTTCACGAATTTTTAGTTCATAATCTGTCACTGCTGGCAAGGTCAATGAAGGGTCACAATCACCAAACTAGGAATTACTAGTTAATCATATCTATATGACACATTTAATGTCTAGTCCATCCATTAGACATGGTTTAATCAGTAGTCCATTTTTATGTTTTTGGACCAAAAAAATTAACCTCATATCCAAACACGTGTGAAAGTTATAAAGCGTATTTTATAAATGCCTAAAATATCCTCATACATATAATAACATTCTAGGATAATCCTTCTATGAAGTTTCTTCTCCAACAACGGAGAGCTTTAGCAATGACGATTGATGGAGAAAAACCAAAGAAATATAATTCTCGCTGCAAACGAAAACCAGTGGCGGTAATAATGGCAAATGTTCGTTATCCCTTCTGTCATGGATCTTCAATATTGTCTTGTCTGTATATGAAAGACTTCTTATATACCCTCACTTTTATTCTCATTCTCTTTTCTTTTCCTTTGTTTCTTGGCTACTTTGATTATTCCCAACCTCGATTTATTTTCCAAATCTTACCAAACTATCAAAATCTTAAACGTGGAGTTTGTGATTATTCAAAAGGGAAATGGGTTCCAGATGATGGAAGTGATCTACTTGGATCTTACAATAAAATTTGCTTGTTTTTCGATCCTGGATTTAGATGTCACTGAAACGTTCGGAAGGATGATGATTATCTCAAATGGAGATGGCAACCAGACAACTGCTTCGTTTCAAGGTGAGGGTCCTGGTAATGGTTTTGCTTTGTGATTGCATGCATTCTTCAGAGAAGAACTTCTCTATAAAAAAAAGGTTATGATTTTCCACTTTTGTTTCCTCCCTCATGCATGTTGTGTGAATTTCTTTACGAATTGGATATTTAATGCTACATATTTTCTAGAAATGAGCAAAAATGGACGAATAGTATTTGTTGAAGGTTTGATATGTAGGAATCAATGGGAATCTTTGGTATGTATGCTTTCACAGGAAATTTCAAACCAATGTGAAAAATGGAAATAGAAATGAGTTAATTAGAGTTAGTCAGTAGACAACTAATTGGTCATGATATGAATTAGTATGAGATTTAGAATTAGATAAAAGGATTCAGGTACTATTAGTACTTGTTGATTCCTTTGATTTATATTTTTATGTTGTGGATTTATATTTTGGGAATTCAGTTCTTTAAATATTGCTTTTGTACATTTTGGTTCCAATACTGTGTTGGAAAAATGATCAGTGAGCTTATGGTCTACAAGGGAGAATGCGGGTTAGCTTTAGGTTTTTACCTCTAATGTTGCAAGCATACTATTAGTTGTGTCTTTTTTACAAGTGTGAATTTCTCTTTTTTATTGATATATTATAGTTACTAGCTGGGATTGTAGACCTTTATTGTTTCACACCATAGGTAACGTTGTTACTTATTGCTTAAATTCATAGTAAAAATCAAAATTACATCTTGATTACAAGGAGTAAACCTTGAATTGTTTCACACTATTGATAACCTTGTCAAGTCTGCTACGAGTACTACAATTTTATTCATTGCGGTTGCTGGGTTTCTATTCATGACTGAATTTGGTGTGTCTTTGTTAACTATGTGTTGATGGATGTATAAGTATTTTAAAAGAAGTATTTCACCGGGCTTTATCATGTTGACTATGCACATAGTCGAATTGTTGATATAATTGCGCAAAAACTTCAAGATTCTGGTACTCAATACATATATGTACTAAGGTTTCACTCAGTACATATCGATATGCACTAGTATCAATGCTAAGGTTTGATTCTTTGTGTCTTATAAATTATGTTGTCTGAGATGTTACAAGTATTCATTTTGTTAAGATAAATGCATGCGTTCTTTATAGCCTGATGTGATACCTTGTAAATCCTTCCAAGGGCTAGTGTGAGTATTTAAACCATTAACTTATCAAACTTTAAGGGTATTCTAGCATTAACCCCTGCACACTACTTGAGAGTTTTGATTCCAGCACTAAATGCAGTTTCATTGTACCTTTTTGCTTGGTCACACTTTGGTAGCTGTCTTTTGTCTATGCAGCATGACTATCTTTAATTAGAGTTTTTTGTAGTTTCTATGTATTTATGGTATATTTATAAGTAAAATTGAACTTATTATCAATATTAATTAATAAACTTACTTTTTGTATTTTTTTGTTAAACGTGCAGTTTCTAGGATGTCATGGACGTTTGGCTAGACATCAGCACGGTCAAGCTTTCTTGGATGTTGATGCTGCTTAGAGACATAAAATTTTCTTTGACTACAAACGAGAAATCATTTTTACTTAGTAAAAGATATTTTACTTTTAAAAGTAGAGACCATCTGTTTGGAAGTAGTAATTTGTGAAACTTTTGGGTTTATCAATTTTGATTTATGTTTGGATAATACTTTTTGTATGGCAGAAACTGAAAGAATTGGTAGTTGTTTGTCTTCCCTTTCTTTTGGTGCAATACCTGTATTTTTGTGTTATTTCATTTGCTGCAGTACTAATGGTTCTTAGAATAGAATCTCAAGAGATACAAAAGAAACAACAATTTTTAATCATTCTCCAGGTCTGTCGCTTGACTGTTGGTTGAATTAGTTCTTACTTCTGCACTTCTTGCACAAACAAGACCATTTTTTCCTTTGAAGTGTCAATTGATAGTTCATAGCTTTTTTTCCTGGGTTGCTTAAAGGGGAGGATCTTGCTCTGATCATGTTGACTATACACGTAGTCGAATTGCTGAAATAATTGCGCAAAACTTGAAGAGTCTGATACTCAGTACATATCGATATGTACTACGGTGTCACTCATTACATATCGATATATACTATATAATTATACTAAATATATAGTTGAGCACCTAGCTTTTCCTGACAAACTTTATGTTAGTACTAATTTTTGCAACAATTATGTATTGAAAGAAAAAAAAGCACCCAAGTTGGAAAGTCTTATCCCTTTCCATATTCCCCTCGTAATATAACTCCTTAATAATCTTCAATCAGAGACTAGAATCAGGAATACACAATTGGTTACCTTTGAAGAGAAATCCTTCATGCATAAGGTAATCACTTCATTTTCCTGAACTGATATCATCCACAATCTCCACAAAGTTTGGATTGATCAGAATATAGTCATAATATGAATCAAAATCTATTACCTCAGTTCGCATGGTGTTGAGTATCATACTCCTTCGGCTTAAGGCATCAACAACTTGATTCTGCGACCCAGTTTTGTGCTTCAGTACAAAAGTGGACTCTTGCAAATAATTATTCCACTTACCATGTCTAGAAGAAAGCTTATCTTGACTGTTGATGTGCTTCAAAGAATCATTATCAGAAAATATAATGAACTCATTATGAATTAGATAGTGACGACAATGCTTCAAGGCTTGAACTATAGCATAAAACTCCATGTCATAAGTACTATAGTTGAGCTTAGCACCATTAAACTTCTCAATGAAATACACTACAGGTCGTCCTTCCTGACTCAAAACAGCTCCAATTCCCACCTTTGATGCATCACAGTGTAGTTCGAACGGCTTGCTGAAATCAAGTAACACCAACAGTGGTGCAGTTATCATCTTTGTCTTGACAACTTCAAAGGCTTCGTCAGCTTCCTCATACCATGAAAAATTTCCTCCTTTCTTGCATTCAGTAATGGGTGCCATAATGGTGCTGAAGTGGGGAATAAAACGCCGGTAAAAAGAAGCGAAACCATGGAAACTCCTTACCTCGTGTAATGTAGTAGGTGTAGTCCAATTTCTCACAGCTTCAACCTTGGACTCATCTACCTTGATTCCATCATTGGTGATGACATAACCGAGAAATAGAACTCGATCTGTCATGAATGAATACTTTTTGATGGCCACAAATAATTTATCCCTGTGTAGAACTGAGAGCACTTCTCGAAGATGTTGAACATGCAAGTCCATGTCAGCACTATAAAGAAGAATATCATCGAAATAAATAACCACAAAAGTACTGATAAAGGGTCTGAGTACTTGATTCATGATACGCATGAATGTACTTGGCGCATTGGTTAAGCCGAATGGCATAACCAGCTACTCGTATAATTCTTCTCGAGTTTTGAAAGCATACTTCCATTCATCACCTTCACGAATTCTTATCTGATGGTACCCACTCTTCAAGTCGAGTTTTATAAACACCTTTACTCCACACAACTGATCTAAAAAGTCATCCAATCTTGGAAATGGAAAACGATATTTGAATGTGACTTTGTTAATAACTCGATTGTCAACACAAACTCTCCATATTTCATCTTTCTTTGGAATCAGCAAGGATGGTACTGAACAGGGACTTAGACTCTGTCGGATCAATCCTTTCTGTAGAAAATCTTCCACTTGACGACGAAGTTCTTCATGCTCCTTAGGATCCATTCTGTAATGATCTTTATTTTGCAATCTTGATCCAGGAACGAGATCAATATGATATTTTTATATCCCGAAGAGGTGGTAGCTCGTCCGTAAACTCGTTAGGAAAAATATTCATAAATTCCTTAATTAAAGGTTGAGCTACAATGGGGATACTACTTTCATCATGTTGTCCTTCTTTGCCAATCAACACATACAATTCACCTGAATCTTCTACCTCATCTTCAAACTGCTTAAACGACAAGAGATTGGTAGTTTCCCCAGCAGATAGTGTAGGTGCAATCTCTTTACTGGGTACAAGTACTATACGTGCGTCATTCCATAAAAAATTATAGGTATTCTTATACCCTTCATGACTACTTTTCCTATCAAACTCCCATGGACGACCCAACAACAAGTGACAAGCATCCATACTAGTAATGTCACACCATATTTTATCTTTATATTTGTTACCAATTGAAAAAGAAATCAAGCAACGTTTGTTTACTTTTACCTCATTCCCTTTCTTAAGCCAAGAAAGCTTGTATGGATGTGGATGTGCCTTGGTTTCCAGCTTGAATCGTTTCACGACCTCTTCATCAACATTATTCTCGTAACTTCCAGGATTAATAACTAGACGACAAACTTTTCCTTCGATCGTACATGTCGACTAGAATATATTGTTACGCAACTAGATGTCGCCCTCATCTTTACGTAGAGTGAGACAACTTCTTCTTACTATAAAGTTCATCATTTATCTCCGGCAACTACTTTATCGACAGGTTCAGAATCATCCTCATGATCCTCTTCATAATCAGTTACCCAGCCATCTTCTTCACGGTCGTTTTCAGTGAAAAATACCTTGTTGTCTCGTTGTGCTTTGTAACAGTCACTGACATTATGCCAGATTCTCCGCACTTATTACACCTACCTACAAAAGTTTTAATTGGGGTTTTGTGTAGACGAAGAATTAAGTTTAGTAGCAGTACTAGGTGTTGAAGTACTACGGTTACTGATAGGCGCTTTATTTATACATTTTTATCGCCTAATTTATATTTTGTTAGTACTTATGATTATATTAATTTACTATCTTTATTGTTTATTAGGTGGTTCACATAAAATCCAAAATTACGAAGAAATAAGATTAAACATGTTAAATTGAGACGGAAATATGGAAACGAACGTCACATACAAAACAATGACAACGACTTTATGCTGGACGTGGTCTGTTGGCATGTTTGGTTGAGTGGGAGTGAGGCTAGAGATGAAGTCAGGTGCTCTGGCTGCTCAGTTTATCAAGGCAGACAGGTCTATGCAATGGCCTATACGTGAAGCAAGGCAGTTGAGGTTTTCTTCTGGGTTATCTCGTGGCAAACTTCTGATACCTAGAGAGGTGTTGGTTCACGTAAATGTGAAGAAACAACTAGTGAAAGAGACGTCTAAAATTTGTTGAGGCTAATAGCTAGGAAAGGGAATGATTGAGACTTGAGTGAATAGAGTGCTTCACGTGAAGAAATAGAGTGTGAGATGATGTTGACTTGAAGAGAGTGGTAAAGGCTAATGATGAGAGAAAAGGCAAGTACGGTTTCACATGGGAGAGAGGTTAAGTGCATCACGTGAATTGAGATGTGTGTATACGTTAGGGGATTAGATAGTTACGGTAGGCTAGACTTGATGAGTTGTTTGAAGCTAGGTTGAGTTTTTCCTTTTCAGGTGAAGGACGTGACTTCATTGTGGTAGGTATGGCTGATTGAAAAGAAATGAAACATGGTTGGCTGATAATTGCCTAGGTACATGAAGTAAAAAGGCTAGATTGCTAAGAAACTAAGCCTAGGGGTTAAACACGGAAAGTGGGGGCGTATAAATAAAAATAAGTATAAAAGAAAAAGGAAAGAGAGAGAAGAGGGGAGTTTTTGCTTGGAGTTTTTTTTTTCCGACTGCTGTTTTCAGAGGCGTGAAGGAGAGAGTTCTCTGTACATGAAGTAGGCTGCAGACGAAGAGAGGAAGACGGCTGGTGTACAACTCATATTTTTGGTTTAATCCTTGTCTTCTACTTTTCTTAATTATTTTTATGGGTTTTGAGAAACCCATCTCCATGTCTAGCTCATTAATGTGTAACTAGGGTTTTATGTTGAAACCACTTTTAGTACAAGACTAATTAAATTGAATTATTAAGAAATAGACCATTATGATTTGAATAGATTAATTCCATGATTTTGTTTATTGATTTTAAATCTAAATTAGTTGTCGTTTCACCGGTTCTGTACAATACAGTAACCTATGCGCAGAATCAATAGGATAATAAATATCTTTGTCTACTTTTTAGATATTTCATGCTTTGGTTAAATCTTTAGATGGGGTATGCTTTTTAGAGCCGGATATTATTTGTGAACCTACAATTAGCTTCGTATTATTTTCTCGCTAACGCAATTAGATGGTGTATGCTTCAGACTAGGGCTTTTGATGCGCCATGCTTAGGGCGTCCAGTGATATTTGCGACTCTAATACATATAATAGGTGATGTCGACAGAACGAACAATAAATGAATATTCATGAGTTATGTTTCATTTCAGTAATTAAATAGAAATAGTGGTGGATACTGAAAAACTCTGGTTACCGACTCTCCCGTTAGATTTATTTTTATTAGTTTCGTCTGTTTTATTATTTTATTATTTTACCTAAAAATCCAAAAATATTGTTTCTGGTTAGGTTATTAAAGATATTAATTGCAGTATTTCCCCGCTCTCTGTGGGTTCGACCCGTACTTGCCGTTGTCTACTAGTTAGACGTCGTGCGATTGCGGTTTTTTATAGAGGGTAATCTAAAACCACATCAATTTTTGGCGCCGCTGCCGGGGAGCGGTTGTGGAATATTGTAATTAGTATTTTTGATTTTCTAATCGTAGTTTAGGTTTTATTTTTATTTTTTATATATTTTTATTTTATGTTTAGGATTTTAGTTTTTTTTTTACTAGTTCGGTATTTTAGAATTTTATTTCGGTACATTTTGGGTTGCTCCTGGTCGTCTAGCTCAACAAAATTCGTCTGCTGCAAAATATTCACGGGTTTCTGGCTTGTGAGTTATATATTGAACGATTTGGACAGGTTGGACGCTCATTACCCTAAATTGTGAATGTTGATACGAGGTACTAGTACTGCTTTTCGAAGTGGGAAAATACTTAGTTGAGTTCTTTGAACTCTTCTGTTCCAATTATAAGGGTAGGAGCAATTATTTATTTTTATTTTATTTTATTTTGTATATATGGAGTCTGTTTGCATGATTGATTCTAGCACCAATAGTGTTAATGATTCGTGAGAGGCTTGTTTGGCCCATTTTGGAGCCTACTATGATGAGGATACGCATTTAGAAGAAGTTAATGCGTTGTTAGATTCTGTACCCGTTTTGGATTATGGAAAATGGCAACGTAAACCTGGTAATGATGTATGTGTTAATTCCGGAGAAAATTTATTTAAGTTTAACGACTTAGAGTTTGTTTCTAAACCCCTAGACTTCCAAAAGTTACATAATATAGGGTTAGAATTGTGTGCTTCTCAAGTTTTGTTGGATCACTTTGCATCTAAATACCCAGAGGACTTGCATATTCCTGACACTGTGCTTGAACAAATCATTACTTCCCCAATATTATCCCCATATTTTGTTCTTTACGCACTTCCCAGTGTAGTAAAAACTTGGTTTGGGGGTAATCCTCTATTTTTGATAGTTTCAGTGTCTCCGTGTTGCCATGATATAATTGTGAAACTGTCATTTGCATATATTGTATTTTGGGTTGATCCCCAAATTTTCAGGTTATTAGTGTATGGGGATTTTATCTGTACATATCCAGTAGGTAGATTTTTATTTTCTTGTTTTTATTTAATCTTATTTTTAGTGTTCTTTGTTATTACTATCATTTGATGTGTGTGATAGAGAATACTACTTTTCTTGCGTCAATCAGGTGAGACGTTCCAATCCCTTCTCTTTGATTTACATTTATTTCTCCTATTTATATTTATTGCATACCATTCTAAGTTGCACGGTTTGAAACTTTGTTAAATTTAGGTTTTGGGGTAGAGTTTCCGAAAATTGATGTCAATAAAGAAACTCTGAAATTTAGATTCTTGTGAATTATTCAGGATGACACTAACCATTCTAGATAGATGGAAACATAGCTCTTATCTATAGAATTGGTATGCCCAACTAAATGGTCTATTCATATCTGAATGCACTCAGGTGTTAGAGATAACATGATAATCACTGAACAAGCATATCTCGGAATCATCATAATCATATCACTTTCTATTTTTATTTTTGTAATTTTATGTTTCTCTAAGTGATTTGGTGGGGCCCAGTATCAAATTGTTATCGTCGTCAGGATGAAATAGATTGTTGAGTTCAAGCTCATTTTTAATTCTTATTCAAAAAAAAAAAAAAAAAAAATTGATACTTTGATAGCAATATGTGTGTGTTTTCCCTGTCTCCGTCGCCTAAGCAAGCGTGGAATGCAGGATCCATGGGAACTATCATGTAATCTGCTGAAAAGGAACATGCACTTAGATTCAAAAGATCTAATCATGTAGTCATAAAAAAAAAAAAAAAAGAAAAAAAAAAGAAAAAAATGTATATAAATAATAATAATAAAAATAGGATTCATCCTGACACTGACCTTCAGACAGATATGGGAAACACCGTTCACCTTAGTCAACATATGCACCATTCATTACTTCTATTTTCATTTTCTATTCTATCCCTGTGTTTGAATTTGATTGATTTCGAGCAATGTGAATTTATCTAATTTTAGATGTTCAATGATTATTTGAGTAGAGTTGCATTTTTATATGAATTTTAGTACGCTGAGTAACAACTCGTGTACAATAATTGGATTCATACAGGGTAATGATTCTTATAGTCGCAGAATTTAGTATGCCAACTAAATAGCTTGTTTAGTGTCTATCCGCTATCGTTCACAGGTAGCTAAATTTTGGATTACAGGTTTTGTGGGTAAACCTCTTGTAAACCCTCATGAGACTATAACTCATCCGCTAAGGCCACTTAGGGGTTTAAAGGCTTATTACATATGCTAAATGCAGTCGCGATTCCTGCGAAAGTGAGTTAGGGTTTTATTTTATTTTTAGATTGTTTTTGCTCGATGACTAGCAAAATATAGGTTTGGGGGTATTTGATAGGCGCTTTATTTATACATTTTTATCGCCTAATTTATATTTTGTTAGTACTTATGATTATATTAATTTACTATCTTTATTGCTTTAGGTGGTTCATATAAAATCCAAAATTACGAAGAAATAAGATTAAACATGTTAATTGAGACGGAAATATGGAAACGAACGTCACATACAAAACAATGACAGCGACTTTATGCTGGACGTGATCTGTTGGCATGTTTGGTTGAGTAGGAGTGAGGCTAGAGATGAAGTCAGGTGCTCTGGCTGCTCAGTTTATCAAGGCAGATAGGTCTATGTAATGGCCTATACGTGAAGCAAGGCAGTTGAGGTTTTCTTCTGGGTTGTCTCGTGGCAAACTTCTGATACCTAGAGAGGTGTTGGTTCACGTAAATGTGAAGAAACAACTAGTGAAAGAGACGTCTAAACTTTGTTGAGGCTAATAGCTAGGAAAGGGAATGATTGAGACTTGAGTGAATAGAGTGCCTCACGTGAAGAAATAAAGTGTGAGATGATGTTGACTTGAAGAGAGTGGTAAAGGATAATGATGAGAGAAAAGGCAAGTACGGTTTCACATGGGAGAGAGGTTAAGTGCATCACGTGAATTGAGATGTGTGTATACGTTAGGGGATTAGATGGCTACGGTAGGCTAGACTTGATGAGTTGTTTGAAGCTAGGTTGAGTTTTCCTTTTCAGGTGAAGGACGTGACTTCATTGTGGTAGGTATGGCTGATTGAAAAGAAAAGAAACGTGGTTGGCTGATAATTGCCTAGGTACATGAAGTAAAAAGGCTAGATTGTTAAGAAACTAAGCCTAGGGGTTAAACACGGAAAGTCGGGGAGTATAAATAAAAATAAGTATAAAAGAAAAAGGAAAGAGAGAGAAGAGGGGAGTTTTTGCTTGGAGTTTTTTTTTGCGGCTGCTGTTTTCGGAAGCGTGAAGGAGAGAGTTCTCTGTACATGAAGTAGGCTGCAGACGAAGAGAGGAAGATGGCTGGTGTACAACTCATATTTTTGGTTTAATCCTTTTCTTCTATTCTTCTTAATTATTTTTATGGGTTTTAAGAAACCCATCTCCATGTCTAGCTAATTAATGTGTAACTAGGGTTTTATGTTGATACCACTTTTAGTACAAGACTAATTAAATTGAATTATTAAGTAATAGACCATTATGATTTGAATAGATTAATTCCATGATTTTGTTTATTGATTTAAATCTAAATTAGTTGTCGTTTCACCGGGTCTGTACAATACAGTAACCTATGCGAGAATCAATAGGATAATAAATATGTTTGTCTACTTTTTAGATATTTCATGCTTTGGTTAAATCTTTAGATGGGGTATGCTTTTTAGAGCCGGATATTATTTGTGAACCTACAATTAGCTTCGTATTATTTTCTCGCTAACGCAATTAGATGGTGTATGCTTCAGACTAGGGCTTTTGATGCGCCATGCTTAGGGCGTCCCAGTGATATTTGCGACTCTAATACATATAATAGGTGATGTCGATAGAACGAACAATAAATGAATATTCATGAGTTATGTTTCATTTCAGTAATTAAATAGAAATAGTGGTGGATACTGAAAAACCCTGGTTACCGACTCTCCCGTTAGATTTATTTTTATTAGTTTAGTCTGTTTTATTATTTTATTATTTTATCTAAAAATCCAAAAATATTGTTTCTGGTTAGGTTATTAAAGATATTAATTGCAGTGTTTCCCCGCTCTCTGTGGGTTCGACCAGTACTTGCCGTTGTCTACTAGTTAGACGCCGAGCGATTGCGGTTATTTATAGAGGGTAATCTAAAACCACATCAGTTACTTGCTGGAGATGCTGCCACATTGATACTGCAATTTGAGCTTATACGCCCTACTTGTTTCTCTATATGCCTTGCTCTATGATGTGCATCCGAAATAAAGAAACAATCAAACATGTTGAGTGTATCCTGATATTGTTGAGGGAGGCCACCTATATAGCGAGCGAATTTTCGCTCATCTGACTCTGACATGTCGTTAAGACAAAGTAGTCAGTAAAACTCCTTGGTGTAATCGTCTGTAGAACATACTCCCTTGCATAGGTTTTGCAGCTGCTGGTACATCACTTCAATGTAGTTATGTGGTAAAAACTATGTTCTCATGTGTTTCTTCAACTTCTCCCGTGATACTAACTTTTGTTTTCCCTTACGACTGCGTAGCAGCTTGTGTTGTTGCCACCACGAATTAGACCTCCCACGAAACATAGTCGCTACCAATGAAACTTGTTTTTTATCTGGTACTTCTTTGAATTCCAATACTTCCTCAACTGTATTCACCTAGGAGAGAAACTCTTCCGGTTCCAAACCACCATGAAATTTTGGGATCTCTACTTTTATTCTTGCCTTCCAGCGATCAGAATCCTCTCGTTGATTTATTCTACCTTCGCGATGCCCTCTAGAAAAGAGTTGGAGTTATCATCTTCTTCTTCCTGCCGAAGGTTATACCGACCCAGCAAATCTCGGACGTCTTCAATGAATTCTTCTCTAGATCTCCATGGAATGAAACCTTCTGGACCTCCTCCTCAACCTCGACCTCGACCTCGATCGTTGGCCCGTTGCTAATCAAAATTGACCTTTGTTGAGCTAAATTACGATACTCGGGTCTTTAGCCTCCAAATAGACTATAACATGCTCATCTGCATCATAATCAAAGTCAACTTCCTTGATCAGATTTGACACCCAATTAAAGTATGATTATGTATTCAATTAGCCTTAGCAAATGAGATTAGATTGTGTTTCAAGTTCAGAAATCATTGGTTAATCTATGTCTGGCTCTCCTCTGATAATTTACATGGATTTGCACTGGGGCATGAAGCGGTAGAATTGCTATCATACTAAACTTGGGAACTGAAGGCAATTTTGATTTAAATTTTGTATAGTAGTCTTTGATGTTTCAGTTTGAGTACTCAGTGCAATATCTTTCGGGATCGTCAGCAAACTTTTCATATAGGTTTCATTTGTTTGTCCACACTATTTTGTAGATTTTACATGGGTCGGGCACAAATAAAAATGTCTTGAAGGGGCGCATTACAGCAGAATTCAGTGGTGTTGATATTGAAGTTGTCTAGAATGCCACACAAAGTCCTGAGTTTCTTAATATGAACCCAATAGGAAAGGTACATTGTTATTGTCTAGTGAGAAAACTGTACTTCTTTTCACACTTGTCTTTATTTGTGTTGCTTGTTGGTATGTAGGTTCCTATACTGGAAACCCCCGATGGTCCTATTTTTGAGAGTAATTTCATAGCACGATATGGTGAGACATCACTTTTCTTTGACAACTTAGGGTGATGGCTATGCAAACCTGTATGCAATTTACTTATTTTCTGTTTTTACTTCAGTTGCTCGCTTGAAGGAAGACAATCCCCTCTTAGGTTCGTCCTTGATTGAATGCGTAAGTCATAGGTTTTTGGAGGGGTTGTTTCTCTATCTTCTTCTTTTTCGTCATTTATGTAAGTAATAATTGATGTGATATTCTTTCTGGTAATTGCTTGAAATAGGGTCATATTGAGCAGTGGATTGATTTTTCCTCCCTGGAGATTGATGTTAATATTTAACGTTGGTTGTATCCCCGATTTGGCCATGCTCCATATATACCACAGGTTGGTTGAAGCTTCTTTCAGTTTCCATTGTTTCACCTGGACCTCCTTGGCTACTTATGGGCAGATGAACTTAAACGCAATGTTTTTTTCCCATTACAAGGTTGAAGAAGCCTCCATTGCTAATCTAAAGAGAGCGTTGACTGCTCTGAACTCGTATCTTGCTTCTAACACTTATCTGGTCGGACATGGTGTTACACTTGTTGATATAATCATGACATGCAATTTGGCGATAGGGTTCTGTTAACTCATGACGAAGAGCTTATAAGGGAACCGTATGCAGCTCACACTCCAACCAAAGAAGAGCATATCAAGCCTATAATAAGGGAGAATTTCTCAATATCAATCCCACAATTATGGCAAATCCTATAGCCATAAGTCAAAGCTTATATTAAGCATGTCTAATATATCTGTTACCCAATTTAGGGTCTTGTGTATTTGTATATAAACACAAAATATATCAGTAAAAAGTGTGGTTGATAGTCTTCCAAAACCGTGCAGTGTAATCTTTATATGGTATCAGAGCCATATTCTCCAACGAGCAACTGATCCTACAACATGTCTTCCGCCTCTTCTGATCAAACCCCCAACTTCACCATCAACACCAAACCTCCCTCTGCCTCTGAAAAACCCTTAATAGCTCTGAATATCACTGCCCAGATTTATGAAAGACTAACCCCCTTCACATTCCCTCAATGGCGTGCCCAGTTTGAGGCACTACTTATTGGCTATGATCTTCTTGATTATGTTGAAGGAAACTTACAGTGTCCCTCCTCAGATGTCACTCCTACTGAAGAGCTACGCAAAACCCACTGGGTTCGACATGACAAACTCATCCTGAGTGCAATCCTAGCCTCAACCTCCCCCTTAATTACACCTCTCATAGCTACAGCAAAAGCTTCCCATGATGCTTGGAAAAAAACTTACCAATCTCTATGCTAGCCGATCAAGAACTCGTGCAATGCAGTTAAAGGAAGAGCTCACCTTGATCCAGCGTGGGAACAGGACCATCTCAGAGTACCTTCATGCTCTGAAAAATCTAGTTGATGAACTAGCTATTATAGACCACTCTATCTCATATGATGATTTAACCCTCTATATGTTGAATGGCCTAGGTTCAGACTTCAGGGAGATTGCAGCACCAATTCGTGCCCGAGAGTCATCTCTAACTTTTGAAGAACTACAT
Source organism: Papaver californicum (assembly GCA_023531435.1). Lineage (NCBI taxonomy): Eukaryota > Viridiplantae > Streptophyta > Magnoliopsida > Ranunculales > Papaveraceae > Papaver > Papaver californicum. Next base: position 6,711,286 of record JAJJMC010031210.1, on the reverse strand, counting down.
GACTTATTGGTTGGTCATGAAACTTGCCTCAGACGTCTGGAAACTGCAACGCACAGCTTGGTTGCGTCTCCCAACTACACCAAAACCAAGCCATCAGGATCCGAAACAAGCTATCGGCGCTACAGACAGCCTGACTTCTCCAGACGCTCTCCAGGAAGATACCCAAAGTAAGCCAGCAGCACCACAGGTCCTTCTCCAGGCAGATACCCAAATAATGTTCAACATGATGGACGCCGCTACACAGCAAACTCTAGCAAATACAACACCTCCAAAGGCGCTACCAGCCCAAATGCCAACTCTGTGATCAGATTGGTCACACTGCCAAGATATCTTCCCAGTTTCACTCCCAAAACGCCTCCATAAATTATGCCATAACCTCTGCAGCAAAAGAAAAAAACTGGCTACTTGATTCAGTCGCTTCTCATAACATCACGGGCGATCTCTCCAATCTATCTATGCACTCCGAATATGATGGAACTGACGAAGTGATTCTTGGCGATGGTTCAGGTTTGGCTGTCACACACATCGGTTCTTTGGCCTTAAACACTTCACATTGAACATTTACACTAAGTGACACTCTTTATGTTCCAAATCTTTGCAAAAATCTCATTTATGTGCATCATCTTACTAAGCAAAACAATGTCTTTGTTGAATTTCATCCTCTTTATTTCTTTTTGAAGGACAAGATCACGGGGGCGATATTACTAAAAGGAGCATGTAACAACGGCATCTACACCTTTTCGGATTCATTGAAGGCATCACCAAAGGTCACTAATGTGCATGAAAGAACGTCAACTGATGGATGGCACAAGCGTCTTGGACATCCTTCCCTTAAAATTGTCAATCATCTTATTAAGCAATTCTCACTACCTATTTCTTCCCAGAAAAATCTCTCTTCCTTATGTCAGTCTTGTTCTATTAATAAAGCACATCAATAATCTTTTCGTGTCACAAATCTTCGAAGACATGAGCCTCTTGAACTTATTTACACGGATGTATGGGGACCTGCCAGCTGCTCTGGGATTGAGGGTTCCCGATACTATCTTATTTTTGTTGATCATTATACAAAATATATCTGGTTTTACCCATGACTACTAAATCTGGTGTTTCCCTAATTTTTCCACAATTCAAAAAAATTGTTGAAAACCGTTTTCAAAAATCCATCAAAACACTATACTCTGACAATGGAGGTGAATTTCTAGCTTTAAAATCATATCTCTCGCTTTATGGAATAACTCATTTCACTACTGTTCCTCACACACCACAACAAAATGGTGTCTCTGAACGACGTCACTGTCACCTAGTTGAAACAGGTCTTACACTTCTCTATGATGCCAACCTAGATTTTTCATATTGGCCACATGCTTTTCAAACAGCTTCTTATCTCATAAATCGTCAACCAACACCCATTCTACACAACAAATCCCCTTTCGAAACTCTTTTTGGTCAATCACCAAACTACTTTAAGCTAAAAAAAATTAGGTGCATTTGTTATCCTTTGACCAAGGCTTACAATTCAAACAAAATGCAACCCTAATCCAAAATTTGTATCTTTCTTGGCTATTCACCAACTCAAAATGGCTACAAATGCTTCGAACCTCAAACTAAAAGAATTTTTATCTCTCGTCATATGCTATTTGATGAAAGAAGGTCCTTCTTTCAGCACTCATCTGCGCCTGGTGAGTCTCCTAGCCATTTCCCGGCAGACATTCATCAGCCCCTTCCTCTGCACTTTAGCAGCCATCCTACACTGCCATCCATACAGGGTCTACACACATCAGCACATGCACTCTCTCCGGATAGGCTACCTGTTGTTTCTACACTCTCCCCAGGTAACACTGCCCTCCCTGACTCTTTAAACTCTAACCTTGTACAAGCTGTAGCCTCCCACTCGAGTCATCTGCCTAGCTCTCCAGAAGCAACCGGGACTGAGTTCTCATCAGCATCATCCTTATCTGTTGCTCCTGACACAACAGTATGCACATCCAATGCATCTCCGACTCAAGACACACATCAAGAATTGGAGAATGTTCATCGCACTCACAATATGACCAAAAAATCAATGAATCAAATCTTTAAACCCAAACAAATTCATACAGTTTCCAAACACCATCTACCTCAATCCATTGAACCAACAAGTGTGTGTCAAGCTATAGCTCAACCTCACTGGCGTGAGGACATGTCTGCAGAACTCACTGCCCTGCTGAAACACGATACTTGGGAACTTGTTCTACCTCCAGCTGACTGTAAACCAGTGGGGTGTAGGTGGATCTTTCGGGTTAAAAGAAAAGTTGATGGTTCAATTGATAAATTCAAAGCCAGACTTGTGGCAAAAGGTTACAACCAACGTCCTGGCATCGATTACACAGAGACATTTAGTCTAGTGGTTAAACCAGCTACAGTTAGAGATGTATTCTCCATTGCTATAATGAATGGATGGGAGCTGCGGCAAATGGATGTCAACAATCCCTTTCTAAATGATGCTTAAACAGAAACTGTTTTCATGGTACAACCCTCTGGCTTCAAAGATCTGTCAAGACCACAACATGTGTGCCGACTAAAAAAAGCCATCTATGGACTAAAACAAGCACCAAGATCCTGGTACACAGCACTCAAAAATGTTATTCTTCAGCTGGGATTTCAAAATTCCAAGGAATATTACTCACTGTTTGTCTACATCCGAGATACTACTCATTGCTACTTGCTGGTCTATGTGGATGACCTTATCATTACAGGCAACAACTCATCCTTTGTAACATCTACTATCAAACAGTTAGGTGACATGTTCTCACTCAAAGATATGGGCCCTCTCTATTTATTCTTAGGAATTGAAGTTATACCTACCAAGGCAGAAATACTCTTGTCTCAACACAAGTACATCAGAGAGGTTCTGGACAATACCAGTATGAGTGAAGCAAAGGATGTCTCAACACCTCTATCTACAAAACAATCTCTCCAGCTGATTGACGGCACAGCTGCTGTGGAATGTGCAGAGTTTCGTCGACTGATTGGCAGTCTCCAATATCTTACACTAACCCGTCCGGATATCGCCTTTGCTGTGAACAAGATATCCCAACTCATGCACAAGCCAACTACAAATTACTAGTCAACGAGCAAAAGGTTACTTTGCTACTTAAAACAAACTATCTTTTGTGGTATTCAGATTCACAAAGGTGGAACCTCTACATTTCGAACATATACAGATGCATATTGGGATAGCAATATAGATGATCGAACATCAACCTCTGCATACATCGGTTTCTTAGGTTCAAACCCAATCTCCTGAGCTCCAAGAAGCAACAAGCCGTTGCAAGATCATCCACAGAAGTTGAATACAGAGCACTGGCCAATGCAGCGTCTGAGACAATGTGGCTGTCAACACTGTTTGAAGAGCTTGGAGTCTCACTAACTGATTCTCCTCAACTGTTATGTGACAACATTGGAGCCACACACCTAAGTCTCAACCCTGTCCATCATTCATGCATGAAACACATCCAAATTGATCTACATTTTGTGCGTGATTTAGTCCAAAAAGGAAGCCTTCAAGTCAGACATTTGCACACTCAAGATCATCTAGCTGACCTTCTGACGAAGCCACTATCCAAGCAGCACTGCCTTGCTACGAACCAAGATTGGTCTTGCCGATGGAACACCAATCTTGCGGGGGCGTAAGGGAACCTTATGCAGCTCATACTCCAACCAAAGAAGAGCATATCAAGCCTATAATCAAGGGAGAATTTCTCAATATCAATCCCACAATTATGGCAAATCCTATAGCCATAAGTCAAGGCTTATATTAAGTATGTCTAATATAATTGTTACCCAATTTAGGGTCTTGTGTATCTGTATATAAACACAAAATATATCAATGCAAAGTGTGGTTGATAGTTTTCCAAAACCATGCAGTGTAATCTTTATAGAGCTTTACTTCGGAGTTCCCCCATGTTGAAAGATATTATTGGACGATAGTTAACCAACCAACTTTCTTCAAATTATTAGGCGAGGTAAAGCAGGCTAAATCTGTTCCACCAGTTCCATCTGCAAAAAATCCTGCTCAGACTAATGAAGCAACAAAACCGAAGGCAGAAAATGAACCAAAGACTGAGTCAAACAAGCCTAGAGCAGAAGAAACCCCTAGGGAGGACGAGGCACCAAAGCCTACGGCAAAGAATCCTCTCGATTTGCTGCCCCCTAGTAAGATGATTTTGGATGAGTGGAAGAGGCTCTACTCAAATACCAAAACCGATCTCCGTGAAGTAGCTATCAAAGGTAATATCACTTCATTTTACTATTAACTTGATACCTACATTGTTTTGCACCACCAGGATTGATGTACGAGTCCATGTCTAATCAATCCTTACTTGCTCAAGCTCCATGATTAGTTGTATAAGCTTTCATGAGTAGGTCATCCTCACTACAATCTTAACACCTTATGGTTCTTCCCCAGTTTTGTCAAACATCTTAGCCCAGTTTTTTATGCAACACATAAATTTAAACAGGGTTGATTTAATCTTAACACCCTTGTAATATCTTCATGTGTGTCTCAGCAAATACTCTAGAGGAGAAATCCTACAATATATGAATTACACGCTAGTTTTGGTTGATAGCTAATCCCACATCGTCAACCAGTATTGTTTTAGTAATCAAGAAGCCCTACTTGTGACTTAAATATGGCCTATATATGGTTCCTAGTTTGCGCATACATCTATTCCTGTCATTGAGTTTGCTATCGATAGCAGGCCATGTAGTTGATTATCTGAGATGTAATACGAAAGGGGTCTTCTCTGCATGGTGAACAAAAAAAAATGATGCATATAGTTTGGTTGTTTTTTGTTACTGTCTTTCTCTAGAACGATTCTTCTCATATTTGGTGTTTCATTCATTTTGCAGGATTCTGGGACATGTTCGATCCAGAGGGATATTCTCTGTGGTTCCGCAATTACAAATACTACAATGATGAAAACACTGTCTCTTTCGTCACATTGAACAAGGTCGGTGGTTTTTTTGCAACATATGGACTTAGCTCGCAAATATGCATTTGGAAAGATGCTTATCATAGGTTCAGAGGCACCCTTCAAGGTGAAGGGATTGTGGTTGTTCCGTGGGCCTGAGATACCCCAGTTCATTATGGATGAATGCTACGATATGGAACTCTATGAGTGGACGAAGGTTGATATCTCTGATGAAAACCAGAAGGAAAGGGTGAATCAGATGATAGAAGATCAAGAACCTTTCGAGGGAGAAGCACTGTTGGACGCCAAGTGTTTCAAGTGACGCATTGCCTTTCATATCTTTTCTGGAGAAAGCTAAGAATTAAGTCCCTCATAAATCTATTACAGTATATTTCTTGGTGTTGTTTTTTTGAGGTTTGTGTGATATTGTTTGCTGATTTGTTTGGGTGTGTTTTATACCCTGCAATCTATAATATATACTAGTTCTTTTTTCTTTATTGGAATATATCATGTCCGTTGGTTTATCTTTTGCTGATCTGTAACATACACTCTCTATAATCATCCATTTCTCTTCTCTCTCTCGTGCTCTTCAAAACTAGGGTTTAACGAGGTAAATTCCCCTAAAATCACCAGCAATATTTTAGGGTTAGGTTTTATTTTCTTGATTAAATTAAATTTTATATGGACTTGGATTACGATAGCTAATTTATTGTTTTATCTCCTTTTAATCAGATCTGGTATTGGATTAAGACATTATTGTAGCTATGGCTCCTCTGGTAAGATTTCTAACTAAGAGTGTATTAGCATTTCCCAAGCAGTTATTGATTGGAGATTTGATTTCTGTCACAAAATTGTAGGTTTGTTTTATGAAGGGTTAGATTCTACAATCATGTAGAGAATTTGATGGTTTATTAGAGATTAATCCTTATCGTACTTGATTAATAATGTTAATAATCTGCGGAAACGAGTTAAGACGTCTTATTCACTCAAAGCCTTGTTATAAACAAGTAGAGAACGGAGACAATTTTGATTTGTTTCTTATCACGTGATTTGAGGAATAACTTTTATTATCATTGTCGCGAAACTTTTGGTCTAGCTTATTTTTCTGTTTGCTTATGGTTTTTCTGTTCATACTGTGTTCTAGATGTTATATGGGCCGCTTCGTAACAAAAATGTCTTCAAGGCACTAATTGCTGCAGAGTACAGTGGAGTTGATGTTGAAGTGGTCAAGAATTTTGAATGGCTGTTACGAATAAGACTCCTGAGTTTCTCAAAATGAACCCGATTGGGAAGGTACATTCTTGTACTTACGAGAGAGCAATGTGGCTTAATTTTTGTCGTACTTCTCCTTATGTGTGTTTGCTTATCATATGTAGATTCCTGTCCTTGAAACTCCAGATGGACCTGTTTTTGAGAGTAATGCCATAGCACGTTACGGTGAGGCTCCACTCTTCTTTAAACACCTTAGCGGTGATTGTTTTGCAAAGTTGTATGCAACTTATTATTTTATTTTATTTTATTCAGTTGCTCGCTTGAAGGAAGGCAACCCTCTCCCCGGTTCATCCTTGATTGGATATGTAAGACATATGTTTTTGTTTTGCTGGCTTATTCTTTCTTCTCTTGTATTTATTTTTTTGTTTCCTTTTGATGATTGACATGCTATTAGTTCTGATAATTGTTTGAGATAGGGTCATATGAGCAATGGATTGATTTTTCGTCGTTGGAGGTTGATTCTAATTTATTGCGTTGGTTGGATCCGCGAATGGGTTATGCTTCATTTGTACCACAGGTTGGTTGAAATTTGTTTTTTGTTTCACTTGTTTCAGTTAGATCTTGTTCGCTCATTGTCCAGATTGACTTATATGCACATATTCTTTCCTGTTACAAGGTTGAGGAAGCTGCCATCGCTGGCCTAAAGAGAGCATTAACTGCTCTGAACTCATACCTTGCTTCAAACACTTATTTGGTCGGCCACTGTGTTACACTTGCTGACATAATCATGATATGCAATTTGTTTATGGGGTTCAGTCCTCTTGACCAAAAGCTTTACTAAGGAGTTCCCCCACGTCGAAAGATACTTTTGGACCATGGTTAACCAACCAAATATTGTCAAATTGTTTGGTGAGGTAAAGCAGACAGAATCTGTTCCACCAGTTCAATCTGCAAAAGTTCTTGCTCAGCCTAAAGAAGCTGTGAAGCCCAGGGCAAAAAATGAGCCAAAGAATGAGTCTAGCAAGCCTAAAGCAGAAGAAGTCCCTGAGCAGGATGAGGCACCAAAGCCTAAGCCAAAGAATCCTCTCGATTTGCTCCCCCCTAGTACAATGATATTGGATGAGTGGAAGAGGCTCTACTCGAACACCAAAACTAATTTCCGCGAGGTAGCTATTAAAGGTAATGCCACTTCATTTAACAATCCTATATTGGTACCTATGATATGTATATTGCATTAACAGATTAAAAACTACTCTTCAAGTGCATCCGATTTTACTTGCTCAATCCTCGTTTACATTCTTGTACAAGCTTTCAGTGACTATGTCATTCCTTGCCAAAATCCACTTGTGTTCTTTTAGGGCTGCCCCAGTTTTGTCATTGCTCTTAAAACACTTCTTTATATGCTTATATAAGTCTTAAAAATGGTAATTCTTAGGGTGCACTAAATGGAAAGATCGTAGTAGATACTAAGATCCCTGATCATCCCCATACGAGCCTCGGGAAAAAATCTAAATTAAACATTGTACAATCTAAGAACTATACACAGATGCTCAGTTGATAAGTAATATCCTCAAAAAATCACATACTGTGATAGCCAACCAGTTTCGTCATACTAATCAAGGACCCCTGAATTTCTTGTTTCTGTCGCTCAACTTTCTGATGTAATTGATTGTGTTGATATGTCTCTTTAAAAGGGGGCTTCTTTGCATTGTGGACATATCAGAACAAGCTTATTAGAATTTTGATTATGGTTTTCTCAGCTATGGAGTTCAAATTAATTTGCAGGGTTTTGGGAGATGTACGATCCAGAGGGATACTCTTTATGGTTCTGCGATTACAAATACAATGTCGAAAACACTGTCTCTTTCGTCACCTTGAACAAGGTCGGTGGTTTTTTGCAACGTATGGACTTAGCTCGCAAATATGCATTTGGAAAGATGCTTATCATAGGTTCAGAGGCACCCTTCAAGGTGAAGGGATTGTGGTTGTTCCGTGGGCCTGAGATACCCCAGTTCATTATGGATGAATGCTATGATATGGAACTCTATGAGTGGACAAAGGTTGATATTTCTGATGAAAACCAGAAGGAAAGGGTGAATCAGATGATAGAAGATCAAGAACCTGTTGAGGGAGAAGCACTGTTGGACGCCAAGTGTTTTAAGTGACGCATTGCCTTTCATATCCTTTCTGGAGTTCTTCTGGGATAATTATATTTCTTGGTGGGATAATTATATTTCTTGGTGTTGTTTTCTGAGGTCCGTGACTTTGTGTGATATAGTTTACTGATTTGTGTGTCTGTTGTATAGTAGGCTCCATTGGTAGTTTAGTATTGTGTAGTTTTTGGGTTTGGTCTGGAGCTAAGTCGTCGTTTTTTTCCACTCGTTTGTAATTGATAATTTTGGAAAAGTTATGAATTTTATTAAAGGTTGTAATGGCATAAATTTTTTATTACAGGACAGACGTACTTTGTTTATAGAGAGAGAAAACAGTAGTATTGTAAGAAACATACATGATACATAGCTGTTGTACAAGTCAACAGAAGTCAGGTCAAAGGAATTGACCGTTACGCTAATACACCCACTCAAACTGATATAGACAGACAATCAACTTATCAGTTTGACTGTTTGAGTAAACAACACTAAAACATAAAACAAAGACTAACACTACTCTCAACACATAACGAAGACCGGTAATAGAAGTAGAATCAGTAGCACTTGTAGAAGTAGAGCCAAGTATCTGCAGAAGAAGCTCAGAAAACATAAGATAGCCGATAGCATAGTCCCTTGGTGAATAAATCAATCAATGGATCCTCGCAATATGAAGAACCTGTAAAAATCCAGACTCCAATAATTCTCTTACAACATGGTAATGCATTTTTATATGCTGCAACCATTGTTAAACATTTGTATTCTGTCGCTGCAGAAGATTTAGAGATTGCATGATGCTTTTTAGGAGACCAAGCAATGATAGACCACATAATCAGAAGTTGACCCTCTAATGTTAAGACAACCAACCCAATCTGAGTCTGTAAAAGCCTTAAAACATTACAAATCACCACCTCTAAGACTCATCCCTGAACCAATACCTCATTTCAAATATCTAAGGATTCCTTTAACAATAAGCATATGTAATTCAGTGGGAGTATGCATAAACTGAGATATATATCTTTCCTCAAAACAAATATCAGGTCTTGTTAATGTCAAATACTGCAGACTACCCCCTAACGTCCTATATATATATATATAGTGGAGGAATTATGTGGGATCAAGCGGGGCCTGCTGACCCCACTCAATGATGTTTGTTAGAGTATTCGGTAGTGATAGTTGTAGGTGCTGACCTATTTAACTTTTTTAAAAATCAACTGACCACTTGTATTCTTTTAAAAATCAACTTTTATTCTTATTTATTAAAACTTTGATTGTAAAAACCCTTAATGGGATTATGTACTAGACTTTGTTACTTCACACAATTTTTGTATCTAGATTGGTAAAATTTCGAGCGGCCTCCAACCGCCTATCTGTTATTGTTTTAACCCCAGTGAGATAAATCTCTAGGTCCATGATACGAGCATAATTTATACATATTTACCGCTTAATTTATATTTGCTAGTGCTTGAATTTGTACTAATAATATATTTTTATTGCTTTAATATGTGGTATGTGTAAATTCAAAGTTATGAATAAGTACGGCTAAACAGGCTAAATTATTGATTCTTATTTGCATTGGTAACCTATGGTATTGGTATGGATGATAAAGGCAGGCATGGCAAGCAAAGTGGTGTTGGATGTTGGCTTGTAACATATGAAAGAGAGAAAGATGGGAAGTAAAGTTGAGAGTGGGACGTGACTGTTGACGTCAGAAGGAAAAGATGGCGAGAGATATTGACGGCTAGGAGGTGTTGTTAGTGATGTCACAAAATAGTACAAAAGAGAGTTCTTGGAGTTGGCTAGCTAGACTTTCTTTTGGTGTTGGTTAACGTGAGATACAAACAGAGAGAAGTATCAACTCTCTCACGCGCGGAATTTGAAAAGAGAAGTAGGAGACTAAGGCTATGTAAGAAGGTTGAGGAGCATGTAGGGCTTCTTCTTTTTGGGTGTAGGCTTGTTAGGTATAGTTGGCTACTGATTATGTAAAAAGTAATGATGAGAGGGTGGAGCCTAGTGAGAGAGATGTGGAAGTTTGGGGAGTATAAAAAGAAAGAGAAGAAAGAAAAAAGAGGAGAGAGGGTTGGAAAGGAGAGAGGGAGAGAGGAGACAGTGGAGAGAAGGGTGGTCTGACGGCTGTGTTGGGTTTACTGGGAGAGCTTAGGAGAGCTTAGGAGAAGTAGTTAGACATAAAAAAAGTGGGGGGTAGAGCGGCTAAGAAAGAAAAGGAGGAGAGAATGTGATATTGATAGAAAAGAAAGAGAGAGAAGAGAGAAGGGGGTTATTTTCGGTTTTTGGGAGAGAGTGATTGAGAGAGGAAAGAAGGGGAGAGAGTAAGATAAGACTGATTGAAAGGAAAAGAAGAAAGAGAGGCATGTGAGGTCAGACGGAGATTGATTAGGGAGAGAATAAAGGTGGAGAGAAAGGAGACAGTGGAGAGAGGGGGAAGTGGAAAGAGAGGGTTGGCTGGGTTCTGTTGGAGATACGGAAAGAGGTGAAACTTCTCATGAGTCTGGAGTGGATTGGTTGGCAGAACAGAGAAGGGTTTTTTTTGGAGAAGAAGCCTGTTTAAATTGGGTTTGATCTTTTCTTCTCTTATAATTATTTTTTTATGGGTTTTGAGAAACTTATAGCTATGTCTTGCTGATTTTTTTAGCTAGGGTTTTAGGTAGAAACCAACTTTGATTAAGGAAAACTCATAAATAAATGGTTTAAATGTTTAGTAATTTATCTTCATTGTTTGCTTGATTAATTATTGCATAAATAGTGGAATTGGTCATATATGCTTTCCGTTTGATATGTCATGCTGCGATTAGATTCTTTGACGGTGTATGCTCACTAATTGATATTTGATTCTTTGAAACTATATATTGGTTAGATAGCTCTACTGATTGTTTATGATTTTAAATTGATATGCCATGCTTAGTAACATTTGATGGGATATACTTTTCGATTGATAAGCAATTCTTTAGAAATGTCAACTTGGAAGCGAAGAAAATTACAGTGGTGAAACGATAATTTTGGAGATTAGATGTGAGTTCTATATATCAAATTGGTGAAAACCGAAAACCCTAGTGCCCTCTCTACTTGATCACATTGTATATTTTAGCTAGTCTATTTTATTATTTTCTCGTTCATTAACATTTCTGAAAATCCAAAAATATTATTTGTGGTTAGTTTATTAAGAATATTGATTGCAGTATTGTCCCCGCTCCATGTGTGTTCGACCCGTATGTGTCGATGTCTACTAGTTAGACGCTGTGCGATTCCGGTTATTATAAATAGGGTTATCAAATCCTATTAATTTTTGGCGCCGCTGCCGGGGAGCGATTGTGCTCTGTGGACTTAATGGGAAAAGGGAGTAAAATGACGTTGATTTCTTGCTTCGGAGAGATCAACGGCTCACGAGGAATGGAAAGAAACATCTTATATTTTCTCTCGAAGTCTTCATCTAGCACGACCTCGAGAATAGAGCGGCGAGAAGCATCATAAATCCGTCAAGGAATAAATAGATCCGCGTAGGCTTTGATATTTCTTTTCCTACTGAGCTATGATGCAGCAAAGGAGTAGATGCGTGGTACACCACAAGGGATTATAGAATTTCAATGCTTCTTTCTCTTTGTTGTAGCTGCTCCTTGCCTCTTCGTTGCCACACAAACAAGAGAACGAGCAACCTAAGGAAGGACCACGCAAGCAACTAAGGAATGGAAATTTTGGCGTCAACCACTCCATTAAGGTGAAGCGTCAGGAAGAGGGAGAAAGAGTCCGTGCAAGAGGGTACCATCTATCGCTTCCCGCCCGTTCTCTCCTGTCTAAATAGTTCCAATTTCTTCGTCAGGATCAAACCCTTCTAGAGCTGATATTGGATGTGGAAGTGAATCCCTGCTCGAGCAAATATTGTAATTAGTATTTTTGATTTTCTATTCGTAGTTTAGGTTTTTATTTAATTTATTTTTATTTTTGTATACGTTTTCATTTGTTTTTAGGAGTTTTAGTTCTATTTGACTTGTTTTGTGCTTTAGAATTTTATTTCAGGTACATTTTCTGAGGATGATGACCCCATCTCAGGAGTCGTCATCTAAGATGACACTTCGGAAATATATGAATTGGTCACGGCATAATGAAGTTCTTTCTTCACCTATGGTAAGTGAAGAATCACCTCTAACGATATATGAGAAGTATTATAAACACAAACCGCTTAGTTTGGAACAAAGATTCAGAGTTCTGGAATGCCAGAGATTAGTTTTTGATGATGATCATTTTTGTTGTGACTCTCTGTTCCATACAAAACATATAGATGACCATGTGAATGATTTCCCTAATTTTATAGATGAATCTATCTCACAAGATCATTCACCCGACTTAGAGGTTGTTTCTAAACCCCTAAACTTCCAAAAGTTACCTAATTTAGGGTTAGAATTTTATGCTTCTCAAGTTTTGTTGAATCACTTTGTACCCAAATACCAAGAGGACTTGCCTGTTCCTGACACCGTGCATGAACCAATTGATATTTCCCTAATCCCAATATTATCCCCATATTTTGTTCTTTATGCACGTCCAAGTGTAGTAAAAACTTGGTTTGGGGGTAAACCCTTGTTTTTGATAGTTTCAGTGTCTCCATGTTGCCATAACATAAGTGTGAAGCTGTCATTTGTAAATATTGTATTTTGGGTTGATCCCAAAATTTTCAAGTTTTTAGTGTACGGGGATCCTTTCTGTACATATCCGGTGTATCTTTCTACAAAGACATCTTTTTTAAGCTTAACCATGTATATCCACTTACATCCCAAAATATTAATCCAAGGCTATAGAAGAACATATTACCAAGTATCATTTGCAACAACAACAACATTATACTCACTCTTTGTAGAAGTAACCCTGTGAGGAATAACTGATGCAAACTTGTAACTCTTAGGATCATCAGTACTAGTTCATAAAGTGGTAAAAACAGTAGGAATATAATGTTTAACAGTAAAATGAGAAACATGATCTGAAAATAAAATTTGGTTTGGACACACCACTTTGAGATCTAGTGATGATAATATCAGTTGGGGACAGGATAAGCAATATAATGCATTTCAGAAACAATAAATGTTGGATAACTAGAATTAAAAACAAGCGAGATAACCGAATTTGGACTAGCAGTAGGAATATTGACTGTGAACTTGAGAACTAAAATTTGATTCATCAAAGATAACATGCCTAATATATGGGTCTTTTTAGAAATTGGATTATAACACTTGTAGCCTTTGTGGAAGGTTCCACCTATTTGCCACCTACACTTTTCTGTTTTCCACCCATTTTAATTATCACTCCCATTTATCCTATTTACCATCTATATATTTTAGAATATATCCTAAATACTACTTTTTAACTTTTTATTTATACCCAACTTTAAAATCATCAAAATATTAAACTAGAAAAAACCAAACCTAAAACAAATTTTTCTTTCTCCCACCACCATCACCTTCTTCCCCATCTTTTCCACCCGCCACCATATCCGCTCACCAATCTCATTTTACTATTTATTTTTATTTTATATCCTCAATATAATATCACAACATTTTTCTTGGTAGAAGAAAATAGAAAAAAATATACAGAAGAAAACCCTTGGAAATTGCTATGGTGGGGAATATTTTGATACATCCAATACAAGATTAGATAGTGAATATGGCACATAATCATTAGTTGACAAAAATGTTTAAAATGCCACTTTGTTATGGGAGGAACTACAATCTTATGTTTTTTAGACACTGTCGACTCTCAGCTCAGAAGCGATAATTGAACCATGAAATTAGATGCTCCTACTGCATTTCCAAAATATATCTATTCTTGACTTATTTTTTCTAACAAATCTGATTTGTCTAGTTTCTCCATCACTTCACTTTCAGGTCTTGCTAAAACATAAAAGATTAATATATAACGGATCAAAATCCAAAATTAAGAAAAACAAATATTTCACTGAACGCATTCCAAAACTTCTTTTGGAACATTCATCCATATTTTGAGAACATTGCCTTAATGTTTTGAAATCATATTGTGTTTTGATGAAAAGAGATATTAGTGAAGAAGAAGACAAATAAAAATGATTAATAAATTATAGTCAAATCATATTTGACTTTTTATAAATGGTAAATATAAAAAAATAGAATTAAAAAATAAAATTATTCTAGAAATTCTAAGATGGGTGGTAAATAGAAAAACATGGGTGGTAAATAGGTGGAACCTGGTGGAAAGGAGTAAAACCAATGAGAATACACTCAATTGCTTACAATAAGCTTAAAAGCCCTCCCAAGAATAACTTTACAAAAGAACTTCTACTTCCAAACATAGCACCAATCACCCTACTATTTCCTAAGAATATATCCTGTCCGTTGGTTCATCTTCCCTGATCTATAACTCTCACTAGCCAGCTCACACCCTTCCACTAGAAAGCCCTAAAACACTCTCTCTCTTGAGGATCTAGGGTTAACGGAGAAAACACTCTCTCAGGTAAATTTCCCTAAAATAATTGTCCAGAATTTATATTACGGTTAAATTTATTCTTCTTGTTCGAGTTATATGATTGTTGTATTACGTGATCTGATTCCTGTTTCTTTCTTTTCAATCAGATCTATTATCGAAGTAAAACATTATCGTCGCTATGGCTCCTTTGGTAAGATTTCTAACTATCCATATTTCCTTACCAATTGTTTATTTGAGTTTAAAATTTATGTGGTTAGGATTTTTTAACTTAGTGATTAGTCTTGGGGTTAGATTCTATAATTGTATAGAGAATCTTATGGTTTATCATTATTGAAGAGTAAAGATATTGATCTTTATGTTACTAGATTAATATTAGAAAAAGAATCTGCTGAAAGACGTGTTGGTTCCAAATTTGATTTGGTTGAATGGATGTGCAATTTAGAGCCACCTACGGGTATAAAACTGATAGACCTAACTTGGATAGTGGAGGCAATTTTAATTCGATTTCTTTTAGTCATTCAATGTTTCTTATAACATAATTTGAGGAGTAAATTTTATCATCATTATTCATTGTTGTCTCCAAACTTTTCATCTGGCTTCTTTGTCTATTTGTTTATAGTTTTTCTGTTCATACTATGTTGTAGATGTTATATGGGCCGCTTCCAAACAAGAATGCCTTTAAAGCACTCATTGCTGCAGAATACAGTGGTGTTGATGTTGAAGTGGTGAAGGATTTTGAATGGGGCGTCACAAACAAGAGTCCTGAGTTTCTTAAGATGAACCCAATTGGAAAGGTACATTCTTGTAGTGAAGAGAGAAAACTGTAGCTTAGTTTTATTATGCTTCTCCTTATGTGTGGTTGCTTGTCGTATGCAGATTCCTGTTCTTGAAACTCCAGATGGACCTGTTTTCGAGAGTAATGCCATAGCACGTTACGGTGAGGCTCCACTCTTCTTTAAACACCTTAGGGGTGATTGTTTTGCAAACTTGTGTGCAACTTATTATTTTATTTTCTTCAGTTGCTCGTTTGAGGGAAGGCAACCCTCTCCTTGGTTCGTCCTTGATTGATTATGTAAGACATTTTTTTGTTTTGCTTGCTTATTCTTTCTTCTCTTTTATTTATTTTTTCTATTTCCTTTCGAAAACTGATATGCTATTAATTCAGTTTATTGTTTGAAATAGGGTCATATTGAGCAATGGATTGATTTTTCGTCTTTGGAGGTCGATTCTAATTTATCGCGTTGGTTATATCCGCGATTGGGTTATACTCCATTTGTACCACAGGTTGGTTGAATTTCGTTTTCAGTTTTCCCTTGTTTCAGTTAGATCTTGTTTGCTCCTTATTGTCTGGATTAACGTATATGCTAATTTTATTTCCTGTTACAAGGTTGAGGAAGCTGCCATCGCTGGCCTAAAGAGAGCATTAACTGCTCTTAACTCATATCTTGCTTCAAACACTTATCTGGTCGGACACTGTGTCACACTTGCTGACATAATCATGACATGCAATTTATCTATGGGTTGGAGTCTTCTCTTGACCAAAAGCTTTACCAAGGAGTTCCCCCATGTTGAAAGATACTTTTGGACCATGGTTAACCAACCAAATGTGATGAAATTGTTGGGTGAGATAAAGCAGGCAGAATCTATTCCGCCAGTTCAATCTGCAAAGGTTCCTGCTCAGCCTAAAGAAGCTGCAAAGTCCAAGGCAAAAAGTGAACCAAAGGAGTCTAGCAAGCCTAAAGCAGAAGAAGTCCCTGAGCAGGATGAGGCACCAAAGCCTAAGGCAAAGAATCCTCTCGATTCGCTCCCCCCTAGTACAATGATATTGGATGAGTGGAAGAGACTCTACTCGAACACCAAAACTAATTTCCGCGAGGTAGCTATTAAAGGTAATGTCACTTCAATTAACAATCAGATTGGTGCCTACAATATATTTTGCACTACGAGGATTAGATGCGACTCTTCACTAACATCCAATCTTTACTTGCTCAATTTACATTCTTTTACAAGCTTTCAGTGAGTATGTTATCCTTGCTAAAATCTACTTGTTTTTTTTAGAGCTGCCTCAGTTTTGCAATGCTCTTAAAAGACTTTCGTATATGGTTATATAAATATTAAATCGGTGACTCTTAGGGTTCTGCATTGAATGGAAAGATCACCAGAACATCCCTGATCATCCCCATACTAGCCTCAGGAAAAAACTTGATTAAAAGTTGTGCAATCTAAGAACTATACATGGATGATTAGTTGATAAGTAATATCCTTAGAAATCACCATAGTATGATGGCTAACCAGTTTACTCGTATTAATCAAGAACCCCTGAGTTTCTTGTTTTAAATTTCATCTAATTTTATTGAACTTTGTACATGTGCCTGTTTCTGTTGCTCAACTTGCTGATGTAGTTGATTTGTGTTGATATTGTCTCTTCAAAAGGGGACTTCTCTGCATTGTTGACATAAGCTTATTAGAATATTGATTATGGTTTCTCAGCTATGGTGTTTAAATTAATTTGCAGGGTTTTGGGACATGTACGATCCAGAAGGTTACTCTCTATGGTTCTGCGACTACAAATACAATGACGAGAACCAAGTCTCTTTCGTCACATTGAACAAGGTCGGTGGTTTTCTGCAACGTATGGATTTAGCTCGTAAGTATGCATTTGGAAAGATGCTTATCATTGGTACAGAGGCACCTTACAAGGTGAAGGGGTTGTGGTTGTTCCGTGGGAAAGAGATACCCCAGTTCATTATGGATGAATGCTACGATATGGACCTCTATGAGTGGACAAAGGTTGATATCTCTGACGAAAACCAGAAGGAAAGGGTGAATCAGATGATAGAAGATCAAGAACCTTTCGAGGGAGAAGCACTGTTGGACGCCAAGTGTTTCAAGTGATGACCCTTTGATAATATTTCTGCATGACTTTAGAGTATTTTATCTTTTTTCAAAACCATTTGTTTTTAATTTCCAGGATAGAAATTGGTTGGGTTGTGTTTTTGAAATGGAAAGAGTAGGCAGACAATTTTCCAGTGTGATTATCAAGTAGTGTGGTAGCTCTTGAAAAACTATTTCCATAATATTTAGATACAATGCAATATATCTATTTTGGTGATGAAATGTGTTATTGTGTTTATTTATGCTCCAAAGGTTTGGTGTCGAAGGAACAGTAAGATTTCAGGCTTTAGGGATTTTTTACATGGATGACATCCCTACTGCATCCCGCTTATAGAGTTGAAAGCATCTGTTAAGTGGAGCATCAAGATTTAGCTGGAAGCCTGGAACTCTTTTCTTATCACAGCGTT
Organism: Papaver californicum; assembly: GCA_023531435.1. Classification (NCBI taxonomy): domain Eukaryota; kingdom Viridiplantae; phylum Streptophyta; class Magnoliopsida; order Ranunculales; family Papaveraceae; genus Papaver; species Papaver californicum. The sequence continues at coordinate 6,693,211 of JAJJMC010031210.1, read as the reverse complement.
AGCTACTACCTAGCCTTAAATATAAAACAAGACGGCATATGACAAATTCATAAAATGAGACTGTAAACCCGAAGTAAAATCGTCCAGCGTATAACCTCTCCTTCAGAGTTCTCTGAGCAAAATAGAGAAACCCTAATTGAACAGAAGAAGCGATGTCAAGCATTTCAGATGAGTTGAATGATAGCTCTAGTCTCATTTTTCAATCTCCCGATTCTACTGAGAGGAATATCTACTCCATAAGTTATCATTCATTATTATCATCGAAGTTTGAGAATGAAATTTATGATAATGCTGTTGAATTGAATTCGCCCACTCGAATCTTTAGGTTATGCAGTTGAATTGTTGGGTTGTTGTGATGGTTTGGTTTGCTTAAGGGTTGATAATGGTTGTGAGGTTGTGTTTGGAACCTAGCCACGGGAGAATACAAAGAAATACCTAAATCACCAAATGATGTTTCTGATAACTTGGTAGGCTTGTATGCTTTTGGTTATGATCACAAGATTGACGATTACAAGGTGCTAAAAGCTATACGCACATTTCAAGCTGATAAATATTTAATCGATACTAAATCTTTAGTCGATGTTTACACAGTACGATCTAATCTATGGAAAAGCATTCAAACCGTCCCTTATATGTTTGCTTTTGGTAAAGTAGCTGGTGTGCTTGTTAACGGAGCTCTTCATTGGTTAGGTAAAAGTAAAACTTGTGTTGAAGACAGCTTCCACTCGATAATCTCCTTGGATATTAGCAATGACAGATTTGAAGACATAAACCTACCAAAAGAAACTCTGGAGAATAACTATGTGTTTGTAAGTGTGGGATTGCTGGAAGGGTGCCTTTGTGTACTTAGCTATGCATTTTATGAACGTCCTGATTCTTTTGAAGTATGCGTGATGCAGGATTATGGAGTTCAAGAATCTTGGACTAAGCGTTATGTGATTACCCATGAAATACTTATGAATGGGTGTTGTTCGAGCATTATGTGGTATTTGAGGGTTATCTGGTCTTTTGAGAATGGTGAGATTCTTCTATACACCATCAATGGTTTAGTTTTATATGACCTGAAGCATTCAAGTGCTAGAAAACCAAAAATTTCTAGTTTAAGGGTCTTCGATGTAGAGAATTATGTCGAAAGCCTAGTTTCACTCAACTCTGGTTCTTTTATGGAAAGAAAGAAAATCAGAAGAAATGATACAAACATGAATAAGAGGCTAAAGAAGAACAACAGGAGTATATGTTACAAGTCCTTGTTATGTATGTTTTGTCATGGCTGCTCTGGATCTACAAAGTGAAAAGGTATGAACGAGGTTAGGAGTTGATATTTTGTATTTGGCAGTTTCTAAATTGTATTTTATGAATTGGGAGTAGAAATTGCGTCTTGTATCCAGTTTACATCAATACAATTTCCTATAATGAATTTATGTGTAACTAGTTTGTCATTGATTTTATTCTTTTTATTGTTCAAGTTATCCCACATTATTAAGAGTTTTTCTTTATCAATACAATATTACTCTCTCCATGTTTGCAGTTATTCTACATGCTCCCGGCTTCTCTACAGTTATGATTTATCACACACTGGTGTTTGCCTTAGTTGCTGTTGAAGTGAAGAGGTACATTGCGGCAGGATACAGTGTTGTTGCTGTTGAAGTGACTAGGAGTTATGAATATTAAGACTGCTGAGTTTTTTAAGATGATCCAGTTAATAAGATACATTATTACTGTCTAGCGGAAAAAAAAAGATTGTGGCTTTTTTCTTTTTACACTTCTCAAGTCTAAGGTCATGTACTGGAAACTTAAGATGGTTCTATTTCTTAAGAGTAATGCCATAGCACGTTATGGTGCGGCACCAATCTTCTTTTCACGCATTAGGGTTGATGATCTTAAAGAGCCTATGTGCAACTTATTCCTCTATATTTTCCTTCAGTTGCTCGCTTGAAGGAAGAGAATTCTCTCTCTGGCTTATCTTAGATTGAATATGTAAGACATGTTTTTGTGGGAACTATTTTGCTAGCTTATTCCATCTTTTTGTTCCTTTTTATATTTCTACCACTGTTTTGATGCTTTCTATGCTATCATTTCTAGTAATTATCTGAAAAAGGGCCGTATTGAGGAATGGATTTTTTGTCGTTGTAGATCGATCCAAATAAGTTGCGATGGTTTTATCTGCGATATGGTTTGGCTCCATTTATTCCAAAGGTTGGTTGAAATTTCTTTACAGTATTCACTTGTTCCAGTTGGACATCTTTGCTTCTTATTGTCTGGATTAACTTATATGCAATTTTTCTTTGCTATTGCAGGGCTGAGGAGTCTTACGTTGATGGCCTAAGGAGCGCATTAGCTGCATTGAACACACATCTTGCTTCACACACTTATCTAGTCAGACATTCCGTTGCACTTACTGTCATAATCATGGAATCTAATTTGTGTATGGGTTTCAGTCCTTTCATTACCAAGAGCTTTACTTTGGAGTTCCCCCATGTTGAAAGATATTATTGGACCATGGTTAACCAACCAAATTTCTTCAAAAGAATGGGAATGGGAAAGCAGACTGAATCTGTTCCACTAGTTATACCTGCATAGACACTTGCTCAGCCTAAAGACGCTGTGGAACCCAAAGTAAAAGGTGAACCAAAGCTTGAATCTAGCAATCCTGAAGCCGAAGAAATCTCTGAGCAGGATGAGTTACCGAAGCCTGAGGCAAAGAGTCCTCGCGATTTGCTGCCCCCTTGTAGAATGTTATTGGACGAGGGGAAGAGGTTGTACTCGAATACCACAACTAATTTCTGTGAGGTAGCTATTAAAGGTAATGTCTCTTCATTTTTACTATTAACTTGACACCTACATTGTAATTTGCATTATTAGGATCGAATATGTGTCCATGTCTAACCAGTCTTTACTTTGGGGTATATGGGTCTCTTCCCCAGTTTGTTCGAACGCCGTGGACTAGTTTTGCATGCTTTTAGAAGATTTAAAACAGGCCTCCTATATGATTAGCTAAGTTGAAAGAAGATCATTTTAATCAGATTTAGCTCGTAAGTATGTGTTAGGAAAGATGCTTACTATTGGTTCAGAGGCACCTTTCAAGGTGAAGTGCTGTGGTTGTTCCAAGGGAAGACACCCCAGTGATGCTAATTCTCTCATAGACTCGTACACAGAAAAGCCAGAAAACCTTACTCCTTTCGCCACAGGCCCAACACCAAAAACCGTCAATTTGGGCTTTACTGCTTCACTCGTCTCTCTCTTCTTCTCCAACACGGCAACATCAGCACTTTCAAAGAATCAAAGAGGAGGTTTGTTCTTATGAAAATGACTCATTGGAGTGACATATGAAAATCAATTTGAGTTAATTTTCTGGAGAACAGCTGACCACAAACATAAAAGTACCAAAACAAAAACAAAAAACCGAAACAAACATTGAATGGCAAGTGCATGCTTGTTGAGCCACAAACAAAAGTATAAAATCTTCACTTCACATATCAGATATTTAAAAACTACTCAAATATGACAAGCGATAGAAACAAAGGTGATGCACATGTAGTCGTCACCCGAATAAACCCTTAATTAACAGGTTAATAAAGACAGGATCATGATCCAAATGTAGTACCTTCTTAGCTTTTTTGGTGCATGTTTGTCTAAACTTCATTATACCTAAATAACGATTTATTTCTCTGTAATTTTGGCATTGTCTTACACTTAAGACTGTCACAAGATTAGGTATTTGCTAAGCTAAGGTGGCTTTTTTTTTTGTCTCTGTCTTTTGAGATTTCAGTTGCCCATGCATGACATAAACCAGAGCATAAGTAGATGCAAATCTTTGTAAAATCATGTCAAGTAGTCGTACAAATCTTTGGTGATAAGCCAGGGCTGCGTATTTTGATAAGGTGTGAACTGTTAAGCTGGTCTCCTAATTTTAAATAATATCCGAAGCTAAAATATTAACCTCAATAACCTGTATGCTGTACGTATCCTGGCTCCCGACACTTAATATATATATATTTTAACATGTGAGTGAGCTGCCTGGAACTAATCTCTTAACTCTTCAGCATGCATTTCAAAAAGTTATTTTCTTTTTGTAAATGCATATATATATTGTGTAACACTTCTGGTATACGAAAAATAGCGTGACTATTATTTTTGTCATAGTCTACGGAACGAGATCTGTTCTGAAGATTATATAATACGTGAGTAAAAATATCTCAATTAAACAGATACTAAATAGTAAATGCATGCTCGTAATATAAACCAACAGAGATATAACTAAGTACAATATAGACATAAGTTATCTGATAGTCAAGTAAACAAAGTATTAAATAAATAATATAAATGCAATTAAGTTATTAGATTATACAAAAGATTACGTGGTTTGGCTATCGTCTATGTCCATGGGTAATGAGATATCGACTCTATGAATTATTATATAGTCCATTATAAACGATCCGTTTATCGTATAATCCATCTATCTAATCTGTTTTAACCCCTAGTTCAAAAAAATAAGTATTTGAACTGATTTTCTGAATCGCTGGTCCAACTCACGTGAATGTAATGAAATTTATATTTTAAATATTTCATATTTACCCTTTCTATAACGAACGTATAAATCGAGTCGAAATCAAATCTTCCAAAAAAAATTCTTCAGCTCACAGATCCGATTTCCTCTCTTTCTGCTTCAGTTGGTGTTTTTCAGTTTTAGGGTTTCGATATCAAATCTCCAGGTATTTTTCTGTAATCTTCTTCTCTGCTCTTATAATTTTTGTTATGCTTTGTTTTGTTTTTGTTTTTTTCAACTGAAATCATGATAATCAACTTGATTTCATGATTTTGTTTGTTCTCTTACACTGAAATCCTGATGATTACGATTTCTATGATGTACATTTTGTTGAATTCCATGATCGATCTCGTTTTTGTTCGTGCTTTAGTTTTTCTTTTGATTTTTGAAATTGATTTTTGTAATAGTTCTATTTGTTCATTAGATCGTCGTATTCAGTTTGTTTACATGTCGTTTGATAATAGGTTTTATTTGGTTTTCTTTTATTTTTTCAGGAAATCATGATTTTTGTTCTTTCTTCTGGATGTTTTGAATGATTCTTCAGTACATATGAATACATACTGTTTTTCTAAACTTTTTTTTATAGTATGCTATTTTTGTTATAAATACTGTATGGTATACCATTTTTTAATCAATACATATTTGTTTGCACTGCATATAATATGCTTTTGTTTGTCTGTTATGTGTGAATCTATAATATGTGTGATACTTCTAAAATGGTACATATTTTGTTGTACTTTAGATTTAGTATTCCTATTATCTTAAAATATATGTTTTTGATTTTTGTGTTTGTGTTATTTTATTTGGATCACATTTCTTCAGGTTCAACATGTCAGGTGTTGGTTCTAATCCAAATACCTTTTGCTACTCTCACGTATACCACAAGCAACACCACATTGCATATTTGGTTACGTTATCTTCGACTTTGGAAGATTTGAAGTTTACTATTTGTAATGCGTGGAGCTGGTTGACTCCATCAACTATTGTTGTTAATTATGTTGAAAATGGAGTGAAAGTCCCTGTCCTTGCTGATGTATCTCTTCAAGGGCTTGTTGCATTACATTTTACGAAGAATTCGGATTTCTTTGAGATGCATGTTGATGTTTTTTTATCTGGTGCATCTAGTTCTTTGAGAAGTGTTGATTTTGACAACAGTGCTAAGTTGGTTTTGAGTGCTAGGAATAATTATTTGAAAGATTGTAAAGAGGTTGCAAGTGTTCTTTTTTCTGATGGTTGGGAAAATGTTTTTGGAGATAAAAACCATCTCTTCCATGGTGGTGTTGAAGTTGTTCGGTTAGCATGTGAGAAATATTGTTTGAGGACTTGATATAAGGTTAAAAAATTGAAGAATGACCTTGAGAGATTCACAGTGAGATGCAGCAATGACTATTGCTCTTGGATGCTTCATGCGGTTGCCATGAATGGGTATTTGGATGTGTTTAAGATAAAGGATTACGTGGGTAGGCACACTTGTGGTGCTGGTTATAAGTTGAGGAGTCCAACTGTTTCGAGAAAGCTTGTAAATCATTTAGTTTATGAGCGTGTCAAGCACAACCCTCTCATAAAGCCGCAAGAGATTATGGATTATATTAAAATTGGTGGAGGGATCAACATCAAGTATCACCACGTATATCATGCATTAGAGTTATCGCATCAAATGATTTTTGGTGACGACGTAAAGTCATACATTGATCTTGCTTGGTGGGTCACTGCTGTTCGGGAAACCAACCCAGGGTCTTATATTGATTTTGATTTAAACGACGCAACAAAGAGATTCAATAGACTTTTTATTTGCTTTGGAGCTTATAGAGAGGGTTATAAACTTTGTCGTCCAATGATCTTTTGGGATGTGACATTTCTTACGGAGAGGTTTAAAGGAGGTCTAATGGCTGTGACATGTCTTAACGGAAATTAAAGTAACTTTTTTATATGGTACATATTTTGATATGTAACTGTTTTTTATGTACCAGTACAAAGAGAAATGTAATCTATTTTCTGGTACATATCAATATCTACTTTAGGATCATACACATCATACATAAAGTACATATTGATATACACTGTAGGTATAACATAGTTTGAAGGTGCAGACATGAAGTACATATTGAGATGGGATTTTATATTTTTTTTTTCCAGGTTTTTATCCTTTTGCATATGCATTAGTTCTGGCGAATATAATGATAATTGACATTGGTTTATGGACAATCTTAAAAAAGTTGTGGACCATCGTCCCATCACCTTTTTGACTGACCGAGGTGAAGGTTTGTTGAATGCAATTCCTGAAGTTTTCCCTGATTCTTATCATAGCTATTGTTTTTTCCACTTGAAAAAGAACTTACCTATCAGTAAGGCTGGTGAAAAATATAAAGAAGTGATGGACTGTTTCCGAAAAGCAACATATGCGCTTTCTCCAGCAAGATATGAAGAAGGTCTTCAAGAAATGGTTTATCTAGGAATACCTTGGGTTGCTCAATACTGCCGTAACATTCCTAGGGAAAAGTGGTCTAGTGCATACTTCCCAGGATGTAGGTATGGTAGAACTTCTTCAAGCATTGCCGAGTCTTTTAATAACTGGATTCGCCGCGAGAAGAAGTTACCTCCTTGTGCTCTCTCTGACACAATCAGGTTTGTATAAGTTTCTTGTAACACTACAAGTATATATGTACTATATGCATAATATGTTTGTTGTTTTTTAATTTTATTTGTCGTGTAGGCTACGAGTAATGAGTTGATGTCTGAACGTCGTGAAGAAAGTCTTTTGATGGATCCAGAACTCTTAACCCATGTGTATCAAGCCTTGCTTGAACTACACATTCAAATTGGTCGTCCTTGGAAAGTTAGTCAATCATATGCTCACGTCTTTTAAGTTCATTCCTTAAGGTTAGTTTTTTAGGTAACATGCTCTTTTGAACTGAGATATCCACTAAACTAGTTTCTTAGGGGTACTGCAGAAAACATATCAAATATTTATTGTGCAGATTATCTTCTTGGATTTGTATAGGGAAAATATCACATATCAATATGTTCTGTCTTGCTATATAACTCTAAAATTAAATAGAAACCTAACAATGCTAATAAAGATCATCACATATATATATAAACATAATAAGATCCTTGTGTAAACATAATAACTAAAAACCAAGTTCAATAGGTAGAAACCAAGTTCAATAAGTAAACACAATTAGAAAGTTACCGAAGTACATACTGCGTAGAAGGACTATCCACTACATTACCTTTCATAGGAAAAACCTTAACTCTCACTGTCTCCATAATGATAAATCCCGCCTGGTCAACATAACTAAATTTACTTTAAAATATCCTAAAATTTCTTTCCTGCCAAATGTGGTATAAGAAACAATTAAGGATTATCTTCTTCACTCTAGCCACAAAACCCTGCCCAGTAAAAACTAAAATGCACCAACTTATCTCCTCAGACCTAGATCTAGAAACATATCAGAATTACTCTGCAGGTAAACATGTATTTTCATTTGGAGGGGTCCCAACTGATTTCAGGCGGAGTGGCTGTCAACAACATGCATGCTAACTTGATTCTTTTCTGCTGAATCTTCTTCATCAATTGTTCGTCATCTCCCAAACTTTTTCCATCATAATCAATCTTTAATGTCCTCTTGATAAAATGCATTACATACAAAAGGCAGTCTGGAAAGATTCCTTGTTGTGGATAGCCATAGTCAGTCAACCTTACATTGTTCACCATCTTTCTTTGATTCTCATCCAAGAACTGATTGATTGGGTTGAACAAGTACTCGGATATTTTTTTGGCAGTCTCATAGCAATGATCCCTGAACGCCACAAATGAGTTGTAAATGGATAAATTTATCTGTTTCAAACTCAAATTCTAGCAGGGTCCAATGCTTGTTACCATGACACATCGGTACAAGGATCTTCTCGATGTCATTGCTCATTTTCAAGATTGGCATAATAACATCAGTCACTTCTTCTCCCTTTAAAGTGTCTGGCTTGTCGACATGATACTGAGAATTGGAAACGTTTAGTAGATTTTTTCTTAAAGTATATATCAATATGTACTTTTTCATATCCAATGTTCAAAAGTATAAAAGAAGAAAACAACACATACCCAAGCAGCTGGATCCAGGTGCAACACCTTAAAGTATTTTCTTTCTTCCTCATCATTTGCTTGGTCGTCTTCAGACGCCACTTGAAGCTTATATTAAGCATAGTTGAGAAGATCTTGCTTTAATGCTCTATTGAAGATCAAATCTTCCATTGTAGCCCTGCTAACGCAGATACCACCTCCATTCTCTATTGTCCAAGCAACCGAGCTGTACATTTATAACAAAAACACATATTGAAGTAAGTTTCTTTTATATGTATTGCAATACTTACTTGATTTAAAAGTAAAATGAAGGGTAGAAAGTACTTACATTCTCTTTCCTTTCTCAAAGTATGGAAGTAAAATCTCTATTTGTTCATCTGTCATATTCTCATAAAGTGGTGATTTGTGAAGATCCATGAACTTCATTCTTGGTTTCTGAGATTTACGAGCTTTATTGTCCTTTCCTGTCTTTATCGTCTTTTTTCGTTGCTCCGTTTTCGGCTTCTTCTTTTCAGAAAACATACTTCCACTATCAAACAATGGATCTTTCTTCTTTGCTGGATTTGCACGAGTTATTCGCCTGCTAATTTCTTATGGAGTTGGTACTGACTTCTTTGCAACAACCTTTGGTTTTGCTTTCGCTTTGGCAGCAGTCATCTTGGCAAGTTTGGATGCTAGTGGCACGTCGCTTGACGTTTGGGTTGTTGTAACTTCATGTTCCTGCATTTTTGAATCCATATTTTTAATATTATATTTGAATCATATTTTTTCAAACAATGACAAGAAAGGTAAATTACCACAAGTAGAAGATATATGATATGATTTTAATATAGTGGTAAAAAAGGGTTTGATTCTCAGACTTGTGAAGATTCGATTTCTAGACCTAATTTTAATGACTAAAAATAAAGAAGGTTAAAGCAAACTTGATTTTAAATTGATGGGAGGAACTAGGGTTAGGGATTCCACTATTAACCAATATTTCAAGTGATAAAATCTTACAATTCTTGTATTTAACTTATTCTAAATATTGCCGAAGTTAGGTTTTTAAAAGAATAATTGTAAATCGAAAGTATGAGACATCAAAAGTTTAAAACTAAGCATGACCCATCAAAAGAAAACACAATTATTTGAGAAAAACCATTTTTTTTCAATTTAATTCAAAACAATTAATAATAAAAAAATTGTACAAAAAATAGATAAAATAGAAGTTACCACTTTATTATTGGAGAAATAGCTTCCTTCGTCGCCCCAGTGATGGTGATTAGCTTATTGTATTGGAAACACCCTCAAAAATATATTTCATAGCTCAAAAAGTGCTTACAATAGTGAAATAATAGTAACACATGAGAAGAGAAATGCTTATAAGCGTTACAGAGAGGCGTTCCCTACGTTACAGAAGAAAAGAACGGATTTCAGGTGCTGTGAAGTAAAACTGCTTCAGTGCCTGCGTTAGCGACAGCTTCAGCGACAGAAAGAACAACACTTCTCTGATGCCTTATGTTCTTCCTCTTCTCTTTCACCAGTAGAAAACTATTTTTTCCTGTGAACTCTTTCTTCGACGCGGCTCTCTCCCAATACTTTCTCATTGATTCTATTTGGTATTTATAGGGTTAGTAAACCCTAGAGACCCTTTCAAACCGATAAGGACTCAAAGAACAAGTCCAAATCACTCTCAAATCTTGTGATATCCGAAACAGAGAAGAACTCTGTTTTTCCGTCCAGATTCATTCCAATGGACAATTTTTGCGGCTGAAACACGTCTTGTGACGTATATTGATGTTATCCTGGTTGTTTAACTTCACTTGGATGAATTAGAATTACTCCAAATCACTAAAAATACGTACAAACCAACTCACATGAGTTTTCTTACGTAACAATACTTCTTCCCGCCATTTTCGGTTTCAAATTCAAAAGGGAGGTGCCCCCATTCCAACTTGTGGGTGCCTTTATCAACTTTTCTGAGTGCCTTTAGTAAATTTTTCTGGGTGCCTTTATCACTTTTCGAGCTGATTTTTCTCAAATTATTTATTTCTCAAAAATACCTACAAAGACATAAAAAGCCATAATAAGTATAAAATCAAACACTATCAAATAGATAATCGAGCGCAATTTAGACACAAAAATGTGTCTATCAAATACCCTCAAACTTACTATTTGCTAGTCCTCGAGCAAATATAATCTAGAAATAAAATCCTAACTCACTTTCGCAGGAATCGCACTACATTTGGCATATGTAATAATCCTTTGAACCCCTAGGTGTCCCTAGTAGACGAGTTTTGTCTCGTGAGGGTTTACAAGAGGTATACCCACAAAACCTTTACTCCAAGTTTTAACTACTCGTGAACGATTGAGGATAAACACTAAACAAGCTATTTAGTTGGCATACTAAATAGCCAACTAAAATTCTTCGGCTATGGGAATCATTACCCTATATGAGTCCAATTGTTGTACACGAGTTTTTACTCAAGCATACTAAAATTCATATATAAGAAAACAAAGCTCTACTCAGATGGTCGTTCAACCACGATGCTCAGAATCTATCAAAGTTCAATAACATGAAAAGATCTAGAAGATGGATGTGGAAAATATGAAGTTTGCGCATGTTGACTAAGGTGAACGGTGTTTCCCATATCTGTCTGAAGGGCAGTACCAGGATGAATCCTAATGGATTCAGATACACTCTTACTGGTCTTAATCATTATACTAATATCAATTCAACTGGTTTATACAAGGGTTCCAGCGATCGATTTATTGAAAATAAAAACACTTATAAATGTACTGAAAACATGATTGGATCGAACTGAATCCAAGCGCATGAGCCTTATCAGCATCTTACATGATAGTTTCCATGGATCCTGCATTCTACGCTTGCTTAGGCGACGAAGACAGGGAGAACACACACGTATTGCTATCAAAGTGTCAATACTCGATTTATTATTATTATTTTTAATTGAATAGAACTAAAAATGGGGCTTGATCTCAACACTCTGTTTCATCCTGGAGGCGATAACAATTCGATATTGGGCCCCACCAAATCACTTAGAGAAACACAAATTGCAAAAATAAAAACAAAAAGTGATATGGTTGAGATAGACTCCGAGATATGGTGACAACTATCATGTTATTTCTAACACCAGAACTCTGTCCTTTTATGAATAGACCATTTAACTTGGCACATCAATTCCTATAGAAAAAGAGCCAAGCTTCCATCTACCTAGAATGGTTATTGTCATCCTGAATTGTTCACAAGCTTCTAGACTTTGGAGTTTTTATTATTGCTCTAAAAAGTTTCTCCCTTAACCCCAAACTTAAATCAAACAGTGTCCTCAATGTTTCAAAATAAAGAGCAGTACCAATAGATAAGTAAAAAGAGGAATAAAGAGGTAAGTCAGAAAGATAGTACCTGGGTGAAGCTTAGCAATTCTTCTATGGAGAATAAAATAAAAATATAAAAACCTAAAAAAACCCTACAAAAATCTACTAATGTACAAAAATAACCCTGATGGTCAAGCAGAGTAAGTAGGGTCCTCCAGAGGGACCTCCTCAACATCACCTGTAGGAAAAGGCTCTAAAAATGGTTTCAATGTCTGACCGTTAACCTTGAAAGGATTTCTACCATCTTGAGTCTCAATCTCAATAGCACCATGAGGAAAAACAGTGCGAACAACAAAAGGACCAGTCCACCGAGAGCGTAACTTCCTGGGGAATAAATGCAAACAAGTATCATACAGAAGAACTTTTTGACTTGGAGAAAATTACTTTTTTAAAATATTTCTATCATGCACAAGTTTCATTTTCTTTTTATACTCCCTAGCACTATCATATGCATCTTTCTGAATCTCTTCCAACTCATTGAGCTGGAGCTTCCTGTGAGCTCCTGCTTTGTCAAGTGAAAAATTAAGCTGCTTTACAGCCCAATATGCTCTATGTTATAACTCGACGGGAAGGTGACAGGCCTTGCCAAAAACTAGACAATAAGGTGACATTCCAATGGGGGTCTTAAACGCGGTACGGTAAGCCCATAAGGCATCAGTAAGCCTCAACGACCAGTCTTTCCTATTAGGATAACTGTTTTATCTAGAATACGTTTTATCTCCCTGTTGGAAACCTCTACTTGACCACTAGTAAATGTGTGATATGGGGTAGCTACTTTGCGGGTAATACCATATTTCTTCATCAAGAGCTTAAATGGTCGATTACAAAAGTGTGACCCTTCATCACTAATTATAGCTCGCGGTGTACCAAAACGTGCAAATATGTTATCATTCAAAAACCGGACCACAACCTTGTGGTCGTTTGTTTTACACGAAACCGCCTCTACCCACTTAGATACATGGTCTATGGTGACAAGGATGTAAAAATAACCAAAAGAAATAGGAAAATGACCCATAAAATCAATGTCCCACACATCAAAGACCTCAATAACTAAAATAGGGTTCAAAGGCATCATATTTCTACGAGAAATGGTTCCTAACTTCTGGCATCGCTCACAAGCAACACAGTAACTTTGGGAGTATTTAAACAACGACTGCCAGTAGAATCCACAATGCAATATCTTAGCAGCAGTCTTCTTAGCACTAAAATGACCCCCACAAGCATGATCATGACAAAAGGAAATAATACTGGACGGGTCACTCTCAGGTATACATCTCCTAATAATCTGGTGTAGACAATACTTAAACAAGTAAGGATCGTCCTAAAAGAAATACTTCACATCATCTAAAAACCTAGAACGATCTTGTTTACCCCAATGTTGAGGCATTCGACCATTAATAAGATAATTCACTATATTCGCAAACCAAGGTGATTGGGAAACAACAAATAGTTGCTCATCAGGAAAGTAATCCCTCACAGGAGGAGAATCATAAGGGAATCCAAAACAAGTCTAGACAAGTGGTCTGCTACTACATTTTCTGCACCCTTTTTGTCTCTAATTTCTAGCGAGAATTCTTGTAACAAAAGGATCCATCTAATCAATCTAGGTTTAGTATCCTTCTTAGACAGAAGGTACTTCAAAGCAGCATGATCGGTAAAGACTATAACCTTAGAACCTAAGAGATATGATCTAAACTTGTATAAGGCAAAAAAAATGGCTAAAAGTTCCTTCTATGTGGTGGTGTAGTTCAGTTGGGCATCATTCAGGGTTTTGCTAGCATAGTAAATCACATGAAGTAATTTGTTTTCTCGCAGACCTAACACAACGCCAATAGCATAATCTGAAGCATCACACATTATCTCAAAGGGTAGGTTCCAGTTAGGTGCCTGGACTATGGTGGCGGTAGTGAGTAAAGTCTTAAGCTTCTCAAAAGCCTCTAAACAAGCATCATCAAAGACAAACTTAACATCTTTTGCAAGCATATTGCAAAGAGGTCTAGAAATCAAACTAAAATCCTTAATGAATCGACAACAAAAACCTGCATGCCTTAAGAATGACTTAAAATCTCATATAGTTTTGGGGACCTGTAAAGTCTTAATAAGGTCAACTTTGGATTTGTCTACCTCTATACCCTTAGAAGATACGATATGCCCTAAAAAAATTCCTGATCGAACCATGAAATGGCATTTTCCCCAATTAAGCACTAAATTCTTTTCCTTACACCTAGTCAACACAAATGTCAAATGATGCAAGCACTCATCGAAAAACGACCCAAATACTGAAAAATTATCCATAAAGACCTCTACAAACCGTTCTACCATGTCAGAAAATATGTTCATCATACAACGCTGAAAAGTAGCGGGTGCATTACACAACCCGAAAGGCATGCGTCTATACGCAAAGGTACCAAATGAACAGGTAAAAGTAGTTTTTTCTTGGTCTTCTGGGGCAATAACAATCTGATTATAACCAGAAAAAACATCTAGCAAGCAATAATGGCTATGTCCAACTAATCTCTCAAGCATTTGGTCGATAAAAGGAAGGGGGAAGTGGTCCTTCCTTGTGACCTTGTTCAGTTTTCTATAATCAATACAAACACGCCATCCTGTGGTTACTCGGGTTGGGATTAACTCATTGTTATCATTCTGGAGTACAGTGATACCTGATTTCTTGGGAACAACCTGAACGGGGCTGACCCACATACTGTCTGAGATAGGGTAGATAATACCCGCATCCAACAACTTAAGTACCTTAGTTCGAACTACTTCTTTCATGTTATGGTTAAGTCGACGTTGCATCTCCCTAGATGGTTTAGTATCATCCTTTAAATGAATCTGATGCATACAAACAGTAGGACTTATACCCTTAATGTCTGCTATGGTCCACCCTAAAGCTTCCTTATTGTCTTGAAGCACGGTCACTAGCCTATTTTCCTGGTTACTATCCAAGTCGGATGCTGCAATCACATGCAAAGTCTCAGATGGGCCTAAATACACATACTTCAGAGTATCTGGTAGTTGTTTAAGGTCAAACTTAGGAGGCTTTTCTAAAGAAGGAATTAGGGTATACTTAGAAACTGGTAGTGGTTCAAACTTATGTTTCCATCCATACTAGTGTCTATCAAAGGGGATGAATCTAACAAAGCTTTCACCCCATTAATCAAACTATCATCATCAAAATCAAACCCAAAGTGGGCTAGGCATTTTTCTAATGGATCTTCTAACAAAGTGTTTAGTAATGACTCCTAAAATAATGTTCTTATCATATTCACCTCTTCAATGCACGTGTCATCTAACTCAGGTGGTTGCTTACTAATATTGAAAATATTCAGCTCAATAGTCATGTTACCAAAAGATAAGTTCATAATACCATTTCGACAGTTAATTATCGCATTAGATGTAGCTAAAAACGGGCGACCTAATATCACAGGTATTTGATTTTCTGGGTCAGGGGCAGGTTGGGTATCAAGGACAACAAAATCTACTGGATAAATAAACTTATCGACCTCAATAAGAACATCCTCTATGACACCACGAGGAATTTTCACATACCTATCAGCTAACTGCAGGGTTATCTGAGTGGGTTGCAAATCACTAAGTCCTAGCTGGAGGTACACATGGTACAGTAGTAAGTTCACACTGGATCCTAAGTCAAGTAACGCTTTCTCAACATGGTAGTTACCTATTGTGCAAGAAATGGTTGGGGAACCTGGGTCTTTGTAATTAGGAGTTGTGTTGTTCTGGATAATTGAACTCACATGACTAGCTAAAAAGGCTTTCTTTTGTACACTTAGCTTTCGCTTTCGTGTACACAGTCCTTAAGGAACTTGGCATAAGTAGGAATCTTCCTAATTGCATCTAATAATGGAAGGTTGATCGTGACTTGCTTAAAAACCTCTAATATGTCATTAAAGTTGGGTTCCTTCTTTGTTGGTGCTAACAGTTGTGGGCATGGGGCTCTGGGTACAAAATCTGGCTTATGAAAAGCTACATCGGGCTCATTAGAGACTTTATCAGTCTCAACAGTTGCTGGCTCAGAAGGGTGAACTACAATATGTTCACTATCAGGCATGGTTTCCTTGTTATCTACCACTTTACCAGTTCTAAGGGTTCTAATTGCATTCACATGATTTGATGATTTCTCACCAGAAGATACTTCATGAACTCCTCTAGGGTTGGGGTGTGGTTGACTAGGGAACTTATATTTTTCTCTTTCTCTCAAAGACTCAGCGATTTGACCAACCTGGGTTTCTAAATTGGAAATAGCCTGACTGTTAGCCTGAACGATCTTTTGATTTTCTCGTAAACTTTGGTTGAAAAACTGCTGAAAATCATTAGTATTCTGAGTTAATAATGCGACACACTCTGCTAAGCTCATGATCGTCTTATCTATCGGATTCTGAAATTGTGTTGGACCTGGGATTCTTAGTATAACCAAAACCTAGGGAACCTTAGAGTTACTATACTGACCTTGACTCTGGCCCTTATGATGCTTCTACCCTATTGACATTTCCTCTACTTAGAAGAATTGTTTTCTGCGGATCCCTACTGTTTTCCCACTGCTGGGTTTTTTCGGCGATTTCATTCAAAAATGTCATCGCACCATCGACAGTTTTATTTTCAAACCCACATGTGCATAAGACTCAACCATGGTTGTTGTCGAATAATCTAACCCTCGTAGAGGATCTGAACTAGCCTTATTTTTTCTAAACCATGATGAGGATATTGGGATAATAAATCATTGAACCTTTCTGAATCCTATATAAAGATTTTTCCCTCTTGTTGAGCAAATGTGCAAATCTGCTGCCTAATAGATGATGTTTTGTGCCTAGGGAAAAACTTCTGGAAAAAGGTAGATGTAAGTTGTTCATAGGTTTCAATTGACTCGGAAGTCAAACTATATATCCAAGATTTGTCTTTGTCTCTTAGTGAAAAAGGAAACAGTCTAAGTTTCAATGATTCATCATCTAGGTTCTTAATCCTGATGGTACTACATATTTCCTCAAAATCCCTAACATGGAAATATGGGTTTTCATTTTCTTTCCCTAAGAAGGTTGGGAGCATCTGTATGGTCCCAGGTTTCAACTCATAGTTTGCTTCAGTTTCATCTAACTTGATACATGATGGACGAGAATTCCTAGTCGGGTTCAACAAAGCTTTTAAAGTTGCCATTGCTGGCGCTATCAAATGACTAGAAGTAACTTCTTCATAAAATGTCAAGTTTTCAAAATTGAAATTTTCAAAAACAGGGTCCCCAAAAGAAGAGTCTTCGAGCTCCTCGTTTCCATGGAAAGAACTACTAGGTTTTTCACTAATCAAACGACCTAGAGTGTCTCTTTTCCAAGCCCGCTCAGTAATGACTTCAAGCGGTCTTGGCATACACTAAAAAAAACTAAAAAAACAAATATTAATTGGAAGGGAATTCTAAACAATCACAAGTAAGGCTGACTCAACCAAATCAAACCTATTGAATCTAGCAAACAAAAAGCATGATGGTTCCACTTAGATTGTTTCTTGACCAGCTTCTATTCTTTCGAAAGGCAACTAGTTAAAGTTTTAGCAAACCTCTTAGAACGATCTGAATTAGATTAAGTCGAAGAGAAACAGGATAAGCTCTAAGGAGCTTTGATAACCCTGTCTCTTTGGCACTTTTCCCTGGGTTACAAGGCGACTCTAATCAACTTAAAATATTCTTCTTGAACCTTGAGTTACCCTAACAAAGCAACCAATACAGTCCTTTTGAACGAGTTTCCTATAAGCTCGTTACCCTATCGGTCTCTTTCTATTCAAAATTTTAAGGTTTAGGTTCGCGTTTGGTAACGTGTTCCTAAAGCGGGCAAGAAGGAAACGGTGATGAAATCCGAGTCCTTATCTTGTATGGCCAGTTCTTTCCCTTTACTAGAAAAATAAGTCCATATTCAATTCCTCAACATATATGCATACGAAGGAATACAGTAAACCCACTTGCAGGGGATTCGTGGGTTGATTGAATCTTACCTCTCGTACCAGATGGGGGATGAATCAGTTGTAGTCGACTCGGGCCACCGTCTCCTGTGTCAGTGTGCGAACCCGAGGGGCCGAGACAATATCGTAATTGTCGTCCTTCCCTATTGCAGTTTATATTAAAATTACCCTTCCGTAGGGTTTAAAAATAATAATAAAGTCCACAGTCCCAAAAATAAAGTCCAAAAAGTGTCCAAAATAAAAGAAAAATTACAGAAATAATAAAAATTCCTAATACAATTTTCTAAACAAATAAAATCTAAAGAAAATAAACCTAATTAATAAAAATAAAATCTAAAAATAAAAGTCTTTGTCTTTTTCTCCGTTCTTTAATCTTTAACTTTTAACTCCAAGTCCTTAACTTTAACTTCAAGTTTTTAATCACCAAAGTCTTTGTCTTTATTTCCTTTCAATCCAAGATCCAAACCTGTAGCAAAAAGAGAAATACCCAAAGAAACGTAAAATAGAACAAAATAAAAAATAAAAACCTAAAAATAAAAACCTAAAAATAAATCTAAAACTCTAAGCGTAATTTTAATATAGTGGTAAAAAAAGGTTTGATTCTCAGACTTGTAAATATTCGATTTCTAGACCTAATTTTAATGACTAAAAATAAAGAAGATTAAAGCAAACTTGATTTTAAATTGATGGGAGGAACTCGGGTTAGGGATTCCACTATTAACCAATACTTCAAGTGATAAAATCTTACAATTCTTGTATTCAACTTATTCTAAATATTGCAAAAGTTAGGTTTTTAAAAGAATAATTGTAAATCGAAAGTATGAGACATCAAAAGTTTAAAACTAAGCATGACCCATCAAAAGAAAACACAATTATTTGAGAAAAACCATTTTTTTCAATTTAATTCAAAGCAATTAATAATAAAAGAATTGTAAAAAAAATAGATAAAATAGAAGTTACCACTATATTATTGGAGAAATAGCTTCCTCCGTCGCCCCAGTGATGGTGATTAGCTCTTTGTATTGGAAACACCCTTAGAAATATATTTCATAGCTCAAAAAGTGTTTACAATGGTGAAATAATAGTAACACAGGAGAACAGAAATGCTTATAAGCATTACAGAGAGGTGTTCTCTGCGTTACAGAAGAAAGAAAAGAAAAAGGAGAAAAGAACGGACTTCAGGTGTTGTTGAAGTAAGACTGATTCAGTGCCTGCGTTTGCGACAGCTTCAACGACAGAAAGAACAACACTTCTCTGATGCCTTATGTTCTTCCTCTTCTCTTTCACCAGTAGAAAACTATTTTTTCCTGTGAACTCTTTCTTCGACGCGGATCTCTCCCAATACTTTCTCATTGATTCTATTTGGTATTTATAGGGTTAGTAAACCCTAGAGACCCTTTCAAACCGATAAGGACTCAAAGAACAAGTCCAAATCACTCTCAAATCTTGTGATATCCGAAACAGAGAAGAACTCTGTTTTTCCGTCCAAATTCATTCCTATGGACAACTTTTGCGGCTGAAACACGTCTTGTGACGTGTATTGATGTTATCGTGGTTGTTTAACTTCACTTGGATGAATTAGAATTACTCCAAATCACTAAAAACACGTACAAACCAACTCACATGAGTTTTCTCACGTAACAATACTTCTTCCCGCAACTTTGGGTTTCAAATTCAAAAGGGAGGTGCCCCCAATCCAACTTGTGGGTGCCTTTATCAACTTTTCTGGGTGCCTTTAGTAATTTTTCCGGGTGCCTTTATCACTTTTTGAGCCGATTTTTCCTAAATTATTTATTTCTCAAAAGTACCTACAAAGACATAAAAATCCATATAAGTACAAAATCGAACACTATCAAAATAGATAATCGAGCGCAATTTAGACACAAAAATGTGTCTATCAATATACCTTTGGGTCATTTCCCTGCTCTTGTGTGACTTGATTTGCATTCTTCTCATGTGTAAGTTGGTTTGGCTCAGCTATAACTTATCGAACTTATACACGTCGCAAATCATTTCCAAATAAATTATCAAAATATTTTCGAATGTCAATCCCAAACAGAGTATGGCTTGAAACAGTACCATTTTCTTGGCTGAGAGATGCATATTCTTTATCATAAACTTCCTTGCTGGAATGGCTAAGTCCAAAATTCTTCAAATGTGAACTTTTCAATGTCTTCCATCTTAGCCATCTCAGTAAACAAAGGTATTTTCATGTCGACGAAGCTGTCGACCATGGTTTCACCGTCTTGTTCATCAGGGTTCTGCGACATCCCTTTAACAGTTTCAAGACTCTGGTCTATAGCTTCAATCACCTTTTTCACTGCTTCTTTTTGAAGTCCAGCTAAATCATCCTGCAACCATAGAGTTTTATTCATGATAGTTAAATACATATTGATATGTACAGTTATATGACAATAATAAAACACATTTGTAATCAAGTACATATTGATATTTACATTTATATTGATAAACATATTTGTAATAAAGAGTGAAACTATCCAGCATTACTTACCTGTGTGTTATTTTCTCCTGCATCTCTTTGACCTCTTTCGCCAAGTCAGATTTAACTCATGTTTTAATAACATTAACATCAACACCACAGAACTTGTGCACCGAAGGTGGTGTTGACAATGCAACATTAAATGGTACCCTTTTGACGGTGGTGTCACTCACAACATTTTGTTCATCTTCTGTTGGAATCTGAACAGTTGGCACTTCTTCTCCCAAAACTACTTCATCTTCTGTTATGTTTTCACAAAGAGGATCTGTTGGAGTAGTAGGAGATGGGAATTTTCATGTTGGGTCAGTACCTAAATGAGTGGGACTCCGATCAATTGAGTCTCGAAACTCTTCTTCATTTTCAGGATGCAAGGGAGAAGCTTTCATTTATATGTCATTTCAACATATGCAGAAGCTTTGATGCATCAAACGTCCATCCTCATGCTGCATGGTGTTCGCTTCACCCCTTTTTCAAAGATTGTCTTTGTCAATTCTTCATATCTTCCTTTCCAATTATCTTCCTCCACTGCTTTCCATGCACTTTCTTCTTTATTTCTTCATTTTCATCTTCACTCTCCTCTTCTGCAACTCTTCTTGTGATTTTATTCAGAATTTTCTTTTCTTGGTGTATTGAACCTTGAAATTTTCATTGAACTGTACCAAAACAACAAAATATGTACTCAGAAATATGTAGTATAAAAACATGTTTTTTCATAAGGTACATATCAATATATACTATAGGATAACAAACATCATACATTCAATACATATCACTATATACTGTAGGATAACAAAAATCAAAAATGCAGTAAATAAGTACATATTTTTCTTACCTCATATTCAGTTGTATCAATGTCTTTTTGGAGTGAAGCACATAACTTTGACAGATTCCATTTGACAGCTCTCGGAATAAACTTTTTTTTTTCTGGAATCGTCTTTATTTCCTCCGGTTCCAGCAAATATGTATGCTCTGCATACCAAATCTATTTTGAAAAAAATTTCACCAAAGCAAAGTTAAAAGTAAATCATGATTTTCATTGATTAAACTACTAAAAAGATTTTTAGTACGTATTCTTACCAATAAATAGTTCAGACACCCGGTAGTATTCTCAACTGCATTTACATTGTCATTTAGTGACTTTTCTAGGTAAGAATGTATCAAATTTGGCCATGACACATTCTTTGCAGCCTCGAGATCCTCCACAAGACCAATGTACTTTTCAGTCAAGGCATGTGCATCTTTTGTTGTGAAAAACAAAGTGATACACATGAACATGCATTTAAGCCTTACAAGGTCTTCAGCATCTCTCACTTCTTCACTTTTTTCCTCACTCCCTTCTTCAATATCTTTTTCACTTTCTTCTTCTTCATTTTCTTCATCACTCCCAATTTCTTCAGGTTCTTCATTACTTTGCTTTTCTTCAGGTTCTTCAACTTTTTTATTTGCTTTCTTCTTAGTTGCTGGTTTTTTTCTTAAAAGTTTTAAGACTTCTTCCTGTATCCTCACTCTATTTACCTTTTTAGTTTTTTCTACATCACCAAAGAACCTTTGGAAGAAAGCATTATTTCGATATCCACCCCTAGATGTCAACATTATATCTTCATGTTGTCTTTTTCCTGCTCTTGGCATTCCAAAGATAACACCTACTTCTTCAGGAGTGGATGTCAGAATAGGTGAAACTTCATGCCTTTTAAACTCAAATGTGAGCTCATCCACAAATTTACTTCTCTTATAACACTGTATTAGATTGGTCACCGCAGTTTCATTCTTCATCCAGTGAGCACCAAGATTTGTGTACCAGAACATCAAAAAAAGGTTCCCATATGATTGCTCACTAATGATCCGCAACTGAGTTTCACTCAACTCAAGCTTTTAAGCCTTGATTGCTTTAACAAGTGAGAAAATCCCCATGAAACCACTTCTGTAGATCTTCTTAGCAGGTGCAGGTGCTTTTGTCTTCTTTGTGGTTTTCTTCACTCCACCTGTATAATGAACACACTATCAATAACCCTACAATATATCAATATGTACTATAATATAGAACAAAGTATATATTTTGGTATGTTGATATCTATATGCTATATCATGAACAAAGTATACATTGATATGTACTGATCCAACTGAAGACTAGAACAAAGTACATATCAATATATACTATCATGTATGCAATATCTAGATGTTATAGTGTAGAACAGTATATATATGCTTTATATCTATAGCATGAACAAAGTATATATTGATATGTACTGATCCAATTCAATATCTAGAACAAAATACATAACAATATACATACTTATCCTGCAATCAAGATCTAGATGCTATAACATGAAAATAAGTATATACTGATATGTACTGATTCAATTCAAGAATTAAAACTAAAAACCAAGTACATATCAATATATAACCTATGTTGCATGCTAGATCTATGTGCTATAACATAAAAAAAACTATATATGTATATATTGATATATACTGATGTTGTATGCTAGATCTAACTCCCATAACATGAACAAAGTATGTTATATATTGATATGCACCGATGATTAGAATCAGTACCTTTTTTACCAGAAACAACAACACCCTTCTTCTTCTTCTATGATGTTGATGGAGAACGAACAACAAGATCTTTCGTAAGAAGAGCTTTCTTCTTCTTCTTTGTAGATGGAGAATCAACAACAGTTTGTTTCAAAAAAATTTCGATGTTGTTGGAGAATCAACAACATCATTATTCTTCTTCTTCTTTTTTGCTGGAGAATCAACAACAGTTTGTTTCATTTTTTTCGATGTTGTTGGAGAATCAACAACTTTATTGTTCTTCTTCTTTTTTGATTTTGTTGGAGAATCAACAACAGTTTGTTTCATTTTTTTTTGATTTGTTTGGAGAATCAACAACTTCATTGTTCTTCTTCTTTTTTGATTTTGGTGGTAGAGAATCTATTATAGAAGCTTTCTTGTTCTTCTTCGATGGTGGAGATTGAGGAGTATCGTGTTCTTCAATTACTGTTTCTTTTATTCTTCTATTGATTTTTCTCTTGGTACCCATTTTAGGTGGAAAATATTACGGTAGTTACTAACAGTAGCTTAGGTTTCGGTTGTATAATGCTCAAAGAAATCTATATTTCAAAGTCTGCTATTACAGATTTTGATTTTTGTTTTTTAGTCTGTGTTTTTGGATTTGGTTTCAGGTGTTTTTAGAGTTTGATTTTGCCCTAGACTTTCAGGGTTTACAGAAGTAAATAAGAGGTGGGTGGATCAGCTGAAACGTGAAATTCCGTTAAAGAAAGTGAAAAGTGTAAGAGGTGGAGTTCATGGATGGTTCCACGTGATGGAAATAACAATAATTGTTAGTTTTCAAAACGATTTTGGACTTATGGATAAATGGGTTTCCCGGATGGACTATAGGTTAACTAGGTCCGGGTATTTTGGACTAACCAGCAAACTTCCCATATTAAATGTATTAAGGTTGTGGGTGAGATTACAAGATATTTAAATAACTCTCAACTACTTTGGGTAATAGATCAAGCGTTTTCTCTTGACTAGGCCCTAGCATAGTTTTTAGGGGCCCTATGCGACTTACTAAAACGTGGGCCTGTATAAGCAAACGACTTTTAAAATTTAACAATCACCATTTGGTAACAGTAATAACACATTGCACACTAATATTAACTTTTTTGAGGTGAATTTCAGTTTTTATTTCTTTATTATATTACTGATTCATTCCATATGCGAAACTTACTCATTAATCCTCAACTTTCCTAAAGGATTTACAAGTTAATGGGTTGATTCTATGAATAATTAAATGATTAGACCTAGAACACTAAGTTGGTTGATACAATGATACATGTGTGATCAAGAAGATGGGATTGATACCTGATAAGATAATGGCAAAAATACAGGTCCTAACAACTTAATTTTCTTCCAAATATTTCCTTGAAAGACTAAGTAAATAGCCCCCATATCTCAGTCTAAAGATACACCTGAAAAGAGGCTTTTCAATTGCATCAGCCATGTTTAGTTGTTTATTGGTGGAGTAACAGTGCAAAGCACTGTTCAGGTCAGGATACTCGGGTATAATTAATTGTTAACAATGTAAAACACAATTCAGGCCAGGCTTTGGAATTGCATCGGCCATGTTTAGTTGTTAATCTTCTTCTTCTTTTTTATTTATAGATTGGAGGAAACCCTAGAACTTGTAATAGAGATAGAGAATAGAAAGAGAGAAGAGTAAGCACCCTAAAACCTCTAGTATTCACCAATTCAAAAACAGAAAACTATTTTTTTTCAAAGGATCTCAAACTTATATGGCTATAAAAAAAAGATATATGGTTTGGGGGCCCTAGGCCATCGTCTAGCTTTCCTATAGTCAACGACGGCCCTTTCTCTGTAAACTGGTTACAATTTTGAGCTATGGTGTTTCTCTTTTTCATTTGCGTGTCCTTAGCTCTGAGTTTAAACTAAGTATTTATATACTTCATCTTGGCCTTGGACTTCGTTAGCCATCTCTGGGTAAATCGAGTCTTCATGATCTCTGCTTTGATGTGGTTATAGACAGGGGTAAGAGAGTTCATTGCTCGGACTTGTTGAGGTTTGATTTTTAAACCTAATTTTTAATCTAAAAATAAACAAAATTAAATTGAAAGTGATATTAAGAAAATTAAAAACAACCAATACTCTGGATTCCACTACTGCTCATGATTGAATTGATTTACCAAGATTTCTAAAACTCTAGTTATCTTTAAGTCCTCTTTTATCTCAATTCACTAATAATCAGACAGATTTTCAAATTTTACTTGTAAACATTAAGCATAGGTCATCAAATGATTTAACAAAGCATAACCTATCAAACTTGATGAAAAATAATTAAGAAAATCATGTGTGAATTAAAACTCTGCAAAAACAGTGATTAAGTGAGTTAAAATAAAACTAGAGTAAATAGAATAATTAAAAAAATATATTACCCATCAATCATGTGTAAAATAGCTTCCTTCATTACCTTGGTTAAGTGAGAATTAGCTCATCATGTTGGAAACACGCTCAAAATATCAATCCATAGCTCAAAAAGGTGTTTACAAGAAGAAAAATAATTGACACAGAGAATTGAGACGTTTATAAACGTTACAGATGGTGCTTTCTTTGTCGTTGAATAGGACAGAAAAGATCATGGTTTCTTTTACAACGTTGTTCTTAGCTTTTACGACGAAGTTCTTTGTTTTTACGACAAAGTTCTTATTCTTGTTCTTTTTTCTTGTTGTGATGCAGAAAGAATTTCTTAGTTGATTTTTTTTTCGATTTCTCCCTCTCTGGCCTCTCTCGAACTCCCTTTGTATACTCAACAACACCTCCAAATCTCGACTAATGATAAAAAATCTTCAAATTATTTTCTTTCCATATTTCGGGAATTATTTCCCTTTTATCTTTTTATGCGCCTTCTCGCAGCTGCCACACTCCAATACGTTCGAAACATGTTTCAGAAGGAGTAAAACTCTTTCTTAGCACACGCAATTTCCAAATACAAAGGAAAATCCCGAGAATAACTCACTTTCCCTGTTTTACTCCAACTCGACGATTAGGCCCTGTTTAATCGAACCAAACATCCATACCAACTTTGTTTACCCTAACAAGTCCAGCCCAATCAAAATATGTGTTTGAATCCTTCCCAAAATCGATCAAGAAAAAACTGGATTTTAAAAGTTCATTTTCCCGCCAAATTTGTTCTTCACGCGTGGATAAGATGGAATCCCCCTATCCATTCATAGGATGCCTTTAGCACTGGAATGCCCCTATCCAAAATGGGGTCCCTTTAGCACTTGTCCTTGGGTGCCTTTAGTGATTTTTGAGCCGATTTTTCCAAGAATGTTTGTTTCCCAAAAACACCTACACATACATAAAATAGCACAATTAATATACAATTGAACACTAACAATATAAAGAATTGAGACAAATCAGACACAAAAATGTGTCTATCAAATACCCCCAAACTTATTATTTGCTAGTCCTCGAGCAAATCTAATCTAGAAAATAAAAATCGTAACACAGTGTCGCAGGCATCGCGGTTGCACTTAGCGTGTGCAACAAGCCTTTAAATCCCTAGGTGTCCCTTGTGGACGAGTTTTGTCTCGTGAGGGTTTACAAGAGATATACCCACAAAATCTTTACTTCAAACTCTAGATACTTGTGAACGATCGAGGGTAGACACTAAACATGCTATTTAGTTGGCTACAAAATTCTATGGCTATGGGAGTAATTACCCTGTTTTGAATCCAATTGATGTACACGAGTTTTTACTCAAGCGTACTTAAATTCATATATCAGAAAACAAAGCACTACTCAGAAAGTCGTACAGTGGACCAAGATACTCGGAATCTAACAAACCACAATCACATGAATAGATTAAGAAGATGGCTATGGAGATAGAAGTGTGCATATGTTGACTAAGGTGAACGGTGTTTCCTAGAATATCTGTATGAACATTATGCCAAGATAAATTGAGATACGCACCCACTGGTCTGAATCCTAATTCTAGTATCAACACAACCGGTATATAAAAGGGCCTCAGCGGTCGATTTATTGAATATATATAATTATTATACATATTTTTTCCCGACAACATGATTATATCTTTTGAATCTAAACGCATGCTCCTTGAGAACAGATTACATGATAGGTCTCATGGATCATGCATTCCACGCTTGCTTAGGCAACGGAGACAGGGAGAACACACATATATTGCTATCAAAGTGTCATTTTATTTATTATTATTTTTGTTGGTCAAGTTAAATTAAAATAATGGGCTTGATCTCAATCACTCACTTTACTTCATCCTGGCGACAACACGACGATACTAGTACCCCACCAAATCACTTTGAGAAACACAAAAGGTTGCAAAATAAAAACAGAACGTGATATGCTGACGACTCCGAGATATGGTGACGACTATCATGTTATATCTAACACCTGAGATCTGTCTTTTTATGAATTGATCATTTAGCTGGGCACACCAACTCATATAAACAAGAATTTTGTTTCCATCTACCTAGAATGATTAGTGTCATCCTGAATTGTCCATAAGTTTCTAAATTTTGGAGTTTTATTATTGAAACTAAAAGTTTATCCCATACTCCCAAACTTAAATATAACATTGTCCTCAATGTCCTAAAGATGAAATTAAAAGCATGAACAAGGAGAAATTGTTACCAATTGTAGAAAAGAGATAAGGGAGCATATTACCGTGTCACATGAGCATGGGTTACCTCCCAAGAAGTGCTAAGTTTAAAGTCTTCATCCAGACATTAAATACCATAAAATGGCTAGTCACCTTTCAAAATCATATACCAATAGCCGAAATAACTGTGCGTCAACAGTACCAAATAGAGCTGACACAAATATAAGACACCGTACTGGATCAGAAAAATAAAAAAACTGAGTACAACCTTATCTAAGGTTTTGTTCAAGACTGGATTTATCTGAGGTGGGAATTTAGCTTCATTATGAGTGTCTTGATAAACAGGTTCAGCCAAACGACGACTCTCTAATAGCTGGATCTCCTCATGGACAGTATCAGGAAGATCGGGTTGTGGAGTCTGAAGAAATTCAAGTAATACCTTAGATGCACAAAGCTCGATTCCCAAGTTAGGGACTTCAAATAGGGATACTTTGCGATCACAAGAATCATCACTGCCCCCAAACTTAGGGTAAACATTACTCTCAAATGGACCGAAAACTATTGGTTGGATTCTAGGGTCTGTAAGGTCAGTAAAATACCTGTTTTATTTTATGGACTGGTCATCTAACAAACACCATCATCAAAATCATATAATAGATTATCAAAGAAAGCCTCATCGACTTCCTTCAATTCATTGAAAGGTTCATCTAATAATTGATTTTCAAGCACAGTGCATGATAAAGGATCACGAACAAAAGTACTAATCATGTTCACCTCTTCTAAATCATCCATCTCAAAAGATTGTTTAATAATATTATAGACATTTATCTCAGTGGTCATATTACCAAAAGATATGTTCATAAACCCTGTTCTACAGTTGATGACAACATTTGATGTGGCTAAAAATGGGTGACCTAATATCAGTATTTGAGCACTTTGGTCCTGGGTATCTAGAACAACAAAATTCAGTGGATATATGAACCTATCAACCTCCATAAGAACATCCTTTATGATACCACGAGGAACTTTGCATACCTATCAGCTAAAATGCAGTGTCATTTTGGTCGGTTTCAACTTACCAAGACCTAGCTGGGTGTACACATGATACGGGAGTAAGTTAACACTATCTCCTAAGTCAAACAATCTTATAAACTACATGTTTACCAATCATACAAGATATGGTGGGGCATACAGGGTCTTTATATGTATGGGTGTTTGGTTCAGAAGGATTGAACTTACTTGACCAGCTAAAAAGGCTTTCTTATGTATATTAAGCTTATGCTTTCTTGTATAAAGATTTTTAAGGAACTTGGCATAAGCAGGAATTTTTATAATTGCTTCTAATAACGGAATGTTGATGTTCACTTGCTTAAATATTTTCATTATCTCGCTGAAAGTCGATTCCTTCTTTGTTGGAACTAACAACTGTGAGTATGGGGCTTTCGGCACAACGGTAATCATATCAGGAACTATATTTGACTCTTTAGAAATTATTTTATTCTCTTCAACTACTGGCTCCTCTTGGGAAGAAGAGGGTGGAACTACCGTATGTCCACTATCAGGCATGGTTACCTTGTTGTCAACTACCTTTCCACTCCTAAGGGTTGTAAAAGAGTTCACATGATTGAACAGTTTCTCTCCAGAAGATACTTCATGAACTCCTCTAGGATTTGGTTGTGTTTGACTAGGAAACTTATCTTTTTCTCTCAAAGACTCATTCAGCTGACAAACCTGATTTTATAAATCAGAAATAGCCTGAGAGTTAGCCTGCACCATATCTTGTAAACTTTATTCAATAGATTGCTGAAACTTTGCATTGCTCAGAGTTAACATGGACAAAGACTCTTCTAAACTCATGATTCTCTTATCTGACGGGTTCTGAAACTGGGTTGGATCTGAAGGATTCTTAGTATAGCCAAACCTGTGGGATCCTGGGCATTACTAGACTAACCTTGATTTTGTCCCTTAGACCATAAAAAAATAGGATGGTTTGTCCAACCAGGGTTATAGGTTTCTAAATATGGGTCAAATTTCTGAAGGTTTTCAAACCTATAATTATTATAAATAGCATTGGCTTGCTCTTCGTATCTAGCATGGTTTGACCCATAATTCATCTCTAATGCCTCTAGACGCCTAAGGATATCTGACCCATTATCAACTCTATCGAACCTATGGATAAGATTCCTATATATTTCTGGTTTTCCCATTGAATCACATTGCCAAGTTTTTTCATCTAACTTGATGAAGGAGTCAAAACATTTATCTGGGTCCTGAATGGTGAATTCTCCAGCACTCATTTTTTCTACCTGCATACAGGTCTTATTTTCCAGACCCTCATATAAGATTTGGACCATGTGGTCTTTCCCAAAGCCGTGATGTGGACATTGGTATAACAATTCATTAAACCTTTCAACATAATCGTGTAGGTTTTCACCTAATTTTTTCTTATAGGTTTGAATAGACTGACGAACAACAACAGTATTATGGTGTGGGTAGAATTTCTTAACAAAAACCTCTACAAGACCATCCCAAGTGGTGATTGTTTTAGAAGGAATAAAATGATGCCATTCCTTGGCTTTATCATCAAGAGAGAAGGGAAAAAAACGCAACCTAAGCACATCTTTGGAGACATCTGGATAACTCATTGTTTCACAAATCATGTCGAAGTCTCTTATATGGGTATACGGTCTCTCATCCTCTAACCCTCCTAAATGTACGAGGCATGTCAATTGTCCCAGGTTTAATATCAAATTTGACAGTAGTGGCTGGGATAACTACCCCTAGGTCATGTACTACTCTAGAAGGGTTCATACGTTATATTAGGGTCTTGTTTACCTGGACCTCATTCTCATTATTACCACCCATTTTAAAAAAAAAGGATGTACCACCTAAATCCGTGTAACGGGTCGGACTTAAAAACAAAAGGTCATTTTCTTTACGTCTATCTCCTACACGGATCCAACGACGCATACACAAGTAGAATATGTGCACATGCAAATGCTGGGGTTCACTATTTTAGGTAAGCTTGGGTTACCGCAGCAAAATATACCTACAGTCAAAGACTGGACAAAGGTACAAGGCTGGGGTTTGTGGTGTTCGGATGATAACGCCCAGAGGGTTCACCGTACTTTCCCACACGTTTTCCTAAAAATTGGTGTCTGATGAAAGATACAATTGGTGTGTGCACTTGTGTTTTCTTTTCTGCTTTATTCTTTTTTAATAAATAAACTAAAACAAGCAAACAAACAAAATATATAAGTCCAAAAAGAAAATAAAGAAAATAAAAACTAACAAAAATAAAATTCTTTGTCTTTTTCTCTGTTCTTTTCGGTTTGCCTTTAGCTTTAATCCCCCAAGTCTTATAATCAATCGCAAATATGAACCTTTATTAGGCTCTAATTCATTTTTGATCCAAAACCTGCAAAAAAAAAAGACAAATACCCAAGAGAACGTAAAATAGAACAAAAGAATAAAAATATAAAAAAAAAAACTAAAATTAAACCCTAAAAATCAAATCTAAAAACAAGTCTGCGTCGACGGCGTTAAAAATTAATGTGGTTATAGACAGTGGTAAGAAAGTTCGTTGCTCGGATATGTTGAGATTTGATTTTTAAACCTAATTTTTAATCTAAAAATAAACAAAAATAAATTGAAAGTGATATTAATAAGATTAAAAGCAACCAAGACTCTGGATTCCACTGCTACTCATGATTGAATTTATTTACCAATATTTCTAAAACTCTAGTTATCTTTGAGTCCTCTTTTATCTCAACTCACTAATAATCAGACAGATTTTCAAATTTTACTTGTAAACATTAAGCATAGGTCATCAAATGATTTAACAAAGCATAACCTATCAAACTGGATGACAAATAATTAAGAAAATCATGTGTGAATTAAAACTCTAAAAAAACAGTGATTAAGTGAGTTAAAAATAAAAACTAGAGTAAATAGAATAATTAAAAAAATATATTACCCATCAATCATGTGTAAATAGCTTCCTCCATTATCTTTCTTAAGTGAGAATTAGCTCATCATGTTGGAAAAACGCTCAAAATATGTATTCATGGTTCAAAAAGGTATTTACAAAAAGAAAAATAATTGATATAGAGAATTTAGACATTTATAAACGTTACAAATGGTACTTTCTCTTTCGTTGAATAGGACACAAAATGTCATAGTTTCTTTTACAACGTTGTTCTTAGATTTTACGACGAAGTTCTTTGTTTTTACGACGAAGTTCTTGTTCTTCTTCTTCTTTCTTACTGTGATGCAGAAATAATTTATGAGTTGATTTTTTTCGATTTCTCCCTCTCTGGCCTCTCTCTAACTCCCAATATCACCTTCAACACCCTTTATATACTCAACAACACCTCCAAATCTCGATTAACGGTCAAAAATCCTCGTATTATTTTCTTTCGATACTTCCGGAATTATTTCTATGTTTATCTTTTTATGCGCCTTCTCGCAGCTGCCACACACCA
Organism: Papaver californicum; assembly: GCA_023531435.1. NCBI lineage: Eukaryota > Viridiplantae > Streptophyta > Magnoliopsida > Ranunculales > Papaveraceae > Papaver > Papaver californicum. The sequence goes on along the minus strand of JAJJMC010031210.1, from coordinate 6,661,102 downwards.
ACACTTTCGAAACATGTTTTAGAAGGAGTAAAACTCTTTCTTAGCACACACAATTTCTAAATATACAAAGGAAAATCCCGAGAATAACTCACTTGCCATGTTTTACTCCAACTCGACGATTAGGCTCTTTTTAATCGAACAAAACACCCATACCAATTTTGTTTATCCCTAACAAGCCCATCCCAATCAAAATATGAATCCTTCCCAAAAGCGATCAAGAAAAAACTGGATTTTAAAAGTTCATTTCCCGCCAAAACTGTTCTTCACGCGTGGAGAAGATGGAGTCCCCCTATCCATTCATGGGGTTCCTTTAGCACTGGAATTCCCTTATCCAAAATGGGGTCCCTTTAGCACTTGTCCTTGGGTGGTTTTAGTGATTTTTCGAGCCGATTTTCCAAGAATGTTTGTTTCCCAAAAACACCTACACATACATAAAACAACACAATTAGTATACAATTGAACACTAACAATATAAAGAATTGAGATAAATCAGACACAAAAATGTGTTTATCATGTTTCTTGTGTACCTTAGTTCTACTACTCACCTACTCCAGCCAGATGATTCCAAATGCTCTGTTTTTTTGCCCGTTGCATTAAATGCTGAGTAGGCTAGTCCAATATGCATCTGATCAAACTCGACAACAATCGCATCCCTAGGATACTAGCTAACCTTGTCCATGACCGCTGACCTTTGTTCTCCTCGTAATGAGATAAAATAGGTGGTGGATCGATTCTATGCTCCGTAAATACCCCCTACTCATTTGGGACTACGTTATTATCTGTTTACAAATGGAAAAATAAAACTCAGAAAATATTACAACAGATTTATACATGCACATGGAAATACAAAATGCTTATATTCGGCACTATGCAGACGTATCTAAAGACTTAAAGACCTAGATAAATAAAGCCTCCACGTTGAACGGTAAGGAAATCTTCGTTTCCTATTGGTCAAAATAAGGCTTTTGTGAAACGAAAGTTTTGGCAAGGATACTTGGCAACGTATGATTGGTTTTAAAAAATTAGGGGAAAAAACAATAAAAAGGGAAACCTTGTCTTACCGTGTTTTAAACTCTAAGTAATAGACATCAAAACCAAATTCAATTTAAAGTCGTGAACCTACCGTATTCAGAACGTGACTACGATAGGAAACCAAAAAAAAAAGAAGGTGTAAACCTAACTGAAACCGGAATTCTGATAATCTATATAAAGGCTCTATATTCCAAAGTGTTATCAGAATCTTAAACGGAGGTATAAATTTTTTACTATTTTAAAGTATTATATTCTTCAAGAAGTTAAATTATTTTTTTTAGAATTTTTTAAATAAAATAGGTTGGATTACAATTATAAATCCTGTCAGAGATGAAATCATGAAGTCTGCAATCAAAATTTAATGCATCACAATGAAACATGACACCAAATAAAAAAATAAAAATAATTATGATAAAAAATTAAATATGTCCGGTGCTAGCATGGACACAAATCTACTGTAATGTATATCTTTCTTTGTTTTTGTTTGCTAGTTCATCAGCAAACACTAACCTAACTTTCAGCTTTTCTACAATCATTTCAAGACATACAATGAGGCTGAGGGAAGATTTTCATAATGTGGAATTTATTGAAAATTGTTATACCTATAAGTAACAAAAAAAAGATAGTGGTAGTTGTGTTAGTTGACATAATGTTTAGAATTGATCTTGAATTAGGGGCAAGTTATAGCCTATCAGGGCAACTAATAGATTATCAAAGATGATATCATTTCTGTTTGGTTCTTTAAATTGATAAACACGTAAGCATATGTATAAACAATGATTTTCTATTCATTTAACTCTTAAAATTTGTACATTGTAGAATCGTGTATATGGGACTTTATGGATTAATTAGGTAAGCCGTAAGCCGGAGCATTTTTTATTAACGAGTTTTCTTTTCTTTTCTTACAACAAGAGTAAAAAATTCATAAAAGAAGCCTACCGGAAGTATGCAAATACAACCTAAAAACAGTAAGAATTGATCAAAGAACCGGCTCAAACACCAAACTGTATGTGTAAAAATAAACCTTAAAAAATTACGCAAAAAACGATCCCTAATTAGGCGTTACAGTACAGTATCCTCTTTCTCTTTCTCTCATAATAAGTGAAACCCCTAAACCTTATAGTATCGCTGCTCCGATCTGTTCCCATTAAATTTCCCAAAATATTTTCTGGGAAAATTTTAGTTTGATCCTATTTTAGATGATTTAAGTTAGTTTGATCCACCAATAAATGAGTTAATTAGTTCGATCTCTATGTATTTAAAAAAATATTAAAATAGCTAAAACAATTGTTTTAATTGGGCTAAAAATGAAAAAGTGATGATTTCTTTTTGTTTGACAAATATGTACGAACTACTGAGACGATCACAATCAGTATATTATTGACGAATTTGTACTGTTATACAGTTGCTCTAAATTTTAGTATAACCGTCACTGATCACAATCAAGACGATCTCACATTTCCTACCACCAGGTTGACATGAATCCGTAAATCATTAACTAAGCGGAAACAACAAGCTGACCGTTCATTCACGCATGCCATAAAAAGAAAAAGTCCAGTTACGCAACCAAGAAATATTAGCCACTTCTTGGTCTTTTTTTTCTTTTTAAAGCTCTCTTGGTGTTTAAAGCAGAACATCTTTTCTCTTAATTCTTGAGAGAAAAACTAAATAAAATAAATTTACAAGAACAGCAGACCACAGACAAAAATATACCAAATCACAAACACAATGCCAAAACAAACATGCATTATGCATACGAACAAAAGAAGACAATCAGATATGCAAATATGCCAAAAGGATTAAAACAAGTGAGCATGTACATGTCTTCGTGCCACCGAAAGTAATCCTAAAACAGCAGGTTAATAAGGACAACATCATGATCCAAAACTAGTACTTCTTAGCTATAATGCTCTCGTGCATGTTTGTCTAATTGTTTTGTCCAACTTCATTAGTTCTAAAGAACAATTTATTTCTCTGTGATTTTGGCATTATCTTGATACTTACACCGTCACTAAAATTAGGTGTCTGTAAGCTAAGGTGGATATTAACAGCTTTGATTCAATTGATTCTTAATCAAGTGATACGATTACAAGTTACATTGCAGACTTAAATACATGTGCACTTGAGACTTGGTACTCACATGCAGTTACACATGATCCTATTGATACGGTCAAGGCTGAAGAATAGGATGCAGTTGAAGACTGAGTGTTTGTAGCTAATGAGATGCCGATACATATGGGAATGGATAATAATCTCTGACACGCCCCCTCAAGATGGACGCGGTAAGAGGCCAATCTTGGACTTTAGGAGCTGGAATTTGGAGGTGGATAGCGGTTTGGTGAGCGCATCAGCCAGTTGATCTGCGGAGGAGACATGAGCAACCCTTAACGCACCTTGTTGAACTTGGTCCCGTATAAAATGAAAATCAATTGCGATATGCTTCATTCTTGAGTGGAATACAGGATTAGATGATAGTTGTGTCGCACCAATATTGTCACAATAGATGACAGGGCATGAAGGAAGGTGTATAGCAAGATCTGTGAGCAAGTACGTAAGCCAATTGAGCTCTGAAGCTGCATTGGCAACAGCACGATATTCAGCCTCCGTGGATGATCGAGCAATGGACCTTTGCTTCTTGGAACTCCACGAAATGGGATTGCGACCTAGAAAAATCAGATATGCACTGGTAGAGGAAAAATCATCTTTGTTTCCTCCCCAGTCAGCATCTGAGTATGCTTGTAATTGCACAGAATCAGTGGAGTGGATGTTGTCGGAGAACGCATGGAGCTGCATAGGAGAGTCTTGATAAATTTGAAGTGCTTCATTTAATGTGCCACATAAATACCTTAAGAGACGTTTGACTGAATGCCAGTGTTGTGTTGATGGTTGATGCATAAACTGCGATAATTTGTTGACAGCAAAACTGATATCAGGTCTTGTGAGAAGCAGATACTGAAGACTACCCATGATATGTCTATATTCGGTAGGATCAGTAAGTGGTGTGCCTGATCGTAAGCTGAGTGGTGGTGTAGTCGCAAGGGGTGTGCTTGCAGGTTTGGCATCAAGCATGTTAGCCTTGGATAGAATGTCCAATATATAACGTCTTTGCGACAGAAGAATACCTTTGGAGTTTGGAACAACCTCAACACCCAAAAAATAATGTAAGTGACCAAGGTCTTTGATGGAAAACTGGTCGGCCAACTTGGCAATGAAATTGTTGACAGACACCTCATGATTTCCTGTAACAATGATATCATCAACGTACACAAGAAGGTAAATAATGATACCTGAGCTTTTGAAGACAAACATCGACGTATCAGCATGAGAATTAATGAAGCCATTGTGAAGAAGGTACTGACGTAATTCAGTGTACCATGCACGTGGGGCTTGTTTTAAGCCATATATTGCCTTACGTAGTTTGCAAACATGGGAGGGGAATTCTGGATCAGTGAACCCAGGAGGTTGCTTCATATAAACTGTGTCCGATAGTCGTCCTTGAAGAAATGCATTGTTGACGTCAAGTTGCCGCAATGGCCATTTGCGTGACACAGCTATGTGAAGAACCACACGTGGTAGGCTTGACAACTGGACTAAAGGTTGCCATGTAGTCGATGCCAGGTCTTTGGTGAAACCCCTTTGCCACTAGCCGAGCTTTGTATCGATCTACGGAGCCATCCGACTTACGCTTGACGCGAAAGATCCATTTGCAGCCAACAACATTTTGAGTGTTGTCTGGAGGGACAAGCTCCCATGTACCATTACGCACAAGTGCATTAAACTCTTCATACATTGGCTTGCGCCAATGTGGTTTTATGAGTGCCTGAGACACACACGTTGGCTCAGAATCATCAGAAGAGACCACTTGCGAGACCAGGTTCAATTTTTGGACTGGTTTGCGTATATTGTTTTTGGCTCTTGTGGTCATGGAATGAGTGGGCTGAACCACCTCAGGGTGTTGCTCACTAGATGAAGAAGTACTTAGTAAGGATGTGTTGCCTGCATGAACCAAAGAGAGTGAAGGTACCTGAGGGTCATCACATTGGAAGTCATGATGAGGGACTGCTGCTGATGATGACAGAGGTGGTGCCAGAGGAGTAGTTTGAACATATTGGATGGACTGAAGAATCCAAGTCTCTATCAGAGATGAGGAGGGAGAAGGATTTTGAGGCTGGGATAGCTCGGAATATGGAAATTGAGACTCAACAAATTTCACATGTCGCGAAACATAGAGTCTGTTGGTGGAAGAATCTAGACAAAGATAGGCACTTTGAGTCAATGAATAACCAAGAAAAATGCATGGGGTTGATCGTGACTCAAGTTTATGTTGTGTATATGGCCTTAGATGTGGGTAGCAAAGGCAGCCAAATACTTTGAGTTTTGAGTAGTTGGGAAGAGAATTAAAAATTCTCTGGAATGGACATGAGAGCTGCATTGTAGGGGTGGGCATTCGATTGATTAAGTAAACGGCTGTGGCAAAGGCATAATGCCAGAATGGTAGTGGTAGTGAAGCATGATGAAGTAGAGCTAGGCCAGTTTCTACTATATGAAGATGACGCCTCTCTGAGAAGCCATTATGCTCAGGAGTGTGAGGAGGAGTTGTGAAGTGAGTTATACCAGAAGAAGAGAGGAATTTGCGTAATGCTATGTACTCCCCACCATTATCAGTGTAGAGTGTTTTGATTGAGGATTGAAAGTAGTTTTCAACCAAGGATTTGAACCTGACAAACACTTGGTGCACATCAGATTTGTGAAACAATGGATAGAACCAGATATATCTAGTAAAGTGGTCAACAAATATGACATAGTACTTGTAGTTGCAGGTGGAATAGATTGGTGATGTCCATACATCCGAGAAGATGACATCTAGTGGTCTTGATGAAACAATAGAGGATGCAGAAAAAGGTAATTTGTGACTTTTATTGCAAAGACAAGAGTTACATGGAATGGAGGAAGAATTCTTAGGAAGTTTTCCTAGTTTATTTTGAGAAACAATGTGTTGTAGAATTGGATGTGCAGGATGTCCTAGCCGGTGATGCCAGCAGTGTGAGTTGAGAGTGATTGTGGAGAAGGCTACACTTTGTGGAAGACTGGGCCACTCATAGACACCATCTTTAGCTTGTCCCTGCATCAGTGTTCTTTTGCTGCGAAGACCCTTCACACAGAATGAATCATGTAAGAATTCTACTGACACATTATTTGTTTTACAAAATTGAGAAATCGATATGAGATTTTTCTTCATGGAAGGCACACAAAGGACATTAGTTAAAGAAAAATTATGAGAGGAGCATGGTAATAATGTTGAACCAGTGTGTGTAATTGGAAGTGTGGTGCCATCTCCGATCATTATATCATCGTGTCCTCCAAATGGGGAATGCAGAGATAGGTTGTTGAGGTCAGCTGTGACATGATGTGAAGCTCCTGTGTCCAGTAGCCATCCAGCGTTAGAATTGTGGTGTGTGCTCAGGTTGGCCTGAGGCTGCCATGGTGCTTTGTTTGCACTATGATTAACAGGAATTATGTGAAAAGATGGGCATTGCTTGGCAGAGTGGCCTTGCACATGACATATTTGACAGTAGCCAAGGTATTTGCTGTGTCTGTGAGTATAATTATTATTGGAATGGCCCCCATAAGAAGTTGGAGGTCTTGGAGCTCGATGGGTTTGTGTGAAAGGGGTAGTATGCTTGAATGTTGGACGCCATGGTGTGTTAGCAGGATTGGCAGGTGAAGGACGCCAAGGTCTGGTGTTGTGTTGAGTGACATGTGCAGAGGCTGGAATGTGGGATTGTTCAAGATTGTCTGTCTGAAGTGAGACTTCAAAGTTGAGCAGCTTTTCATGTAATTCCTCAAAGCTGATATTGGTGTCTCTAGCCTGAACAGCTCGAACCAGTTCCTTGTAATCATCATTCAGGCCATCCAAAATTTTGTCAGTGACATCTTCAGCATCTATAGGAGAGCCAAGCAAGGCAAGAGCATCAGCTTTGATCTTGACTGCTTGCATATAGTCTATGATTGATTGTGGTCCCTTGACAAGTTGTTTGAGCTGTTGCTTGATCTGTTTTATGTGACCTCTTGAAGGTTTGGCAAAGGTTTTTGCAAGAATATTCCATGCTTGTTTTGATGTTTTGGCTAGAGCAATGAAGGGAATAAGTGGTGGTGAAAGAGAGCCAATGATGGCATTTAGGATCAGATGATCCTGTCTTTTCCATGAGAGGTGTTCTGGATTGGGAATGGCAATGTTGTTTTGCGAGATTTCTACTGGTGGGCAAGGGAGAGTGCCATCAATGTATTTGAGTAAATCATACCCAAGGAGAAGGGTTTGAAACTGAAGTTTCCAGGATAAATAGTTTGTAGTCGTGAGTTTGAGAGGGGCTTGGGCAGCCACATTAAGAGTAATGATGGTGGAAGTTGTGGTGGTGTGTTGTTCTGCCATTTGTAGTGATTTATGATGATGGAAAAAAAAATTATGAAGATGGATCAGGGCTCTGATACCATAACAGCTTTGATTCAATTGATTCTTAATCAAGTAATACGATTACAAGTTACATTGCAGACTTAAATACATGTGCACTTGAGACTTGGTACTCACATGCAGTTACACATGATCCTATTGATACGGTCAAGGCTGAAGAATAGGATGCAGTTGAAGACTGAGTGTTTGTAGCTAATGAGATGCCGATACATATGGGAATGGATAATAATCTCTGACAGCTATTTTTTGTTTTGTCCTTTGAAATTCATGGTGGGCTAGCGTATAGTATAACCTATATAAGGTAAATTCGAGTTATCGTACTTTTTTTGTTTTTAGAAAAATGTTATTATCATTTTTTAATTTAATTTAATTTTTTAAAATGAAAGGAGTATTAAATATAACTTACATTTTTATTAACTATAATCATTTGATTTTGGTTAATATAAGTTAATTATCATTTTAAGTTTGATATTTTTTATACGAAAAATTAAATTAGTAAGGCAGTGACCCACTTAAAAAAGCGTTTCAAATTTTTATTTTATTTTAAATTTCTTTCAAATGAATTTATATGAGAAAAAAATATTTTAACCTTAGAACCTTATTTGTTAATTAGACATCCTACAAAACTCAAAAACCATAAATAAAAACAGTTTTAACATTAAGGTTTTAGCTTTTAAAATTTGAAATTTTTATTTCAACTTATCTCAAGAGATCTTGTAAAGTTGATTTAAATTTTTTAATTCCTCTTATGATGTCTTGATTAAACTTTGAAGATGATTTAGTTGAGTGATTTATTCAAAAAGTTTTTTAATTTTTTTCTAAGGTCTATTCATTTGGAGAGAAAGAAGAAGAAAGAAAAAATAAATAAATGAAAGTAGTTTTGAAATAGTTAAAATTAGGTGAATCAGAGGATTGTCTGCAGATCGCAAATCTGAATCGGTTCTACTGAGTGAAAAAATTTCATTTAGAATGTTCAATGATAGCAAGATGGATGAGCAAACACGTAGACGAATCCTATAAAAATGTAGTGGGTGAAAAGGAGGCTATAAAAATGTAGTGGGTGAAAAGGAGGCTATAAAAATGTAGTGGGTGAAAATGAGGCTAATTGGGGAGATTTCTTTAAGAATTGGGGTATTAATGATTTTGAAGTTGACTTGGTCATGCAGGACCAGGGAAATAATTTGGCAATGGAAATGCCCAGTTATCAAGATAGATGAGCAAACACGCAGACGAATCATCCAACCCTGGAAGAGTTGTTTGATTAGTAAGGTGGTAGGTACAACATTTGCGTACAAGTATATCACTCTCAAATATCATGAACTATGAAATCCATCTGGTAAAATCGACATACTTGACTTGGGTTGTGATTATTTTTTATTTAAGTTTGACAAACCAGAAGATTGTAAGCATGCCCTCCTAGAAGGTCCATGGTTTATTAATAGATATTATTTAGCTGCGATGAGATGGTCTATTAATTTCAGGGCGTCGGAAAGTTGAATCAATAGATTTGTGGTGTGGGTTAGGTTGCCTGAGTTACCTTTAGAATATTATGATGAACAAATTCTATTTGAAGTTGCTAAGAGGTTGAGTAAGCCAACTAAGATTGATAAGAATACTGAATTAGTGAGAAGAGTTAGGAAGACTATATCTAATTAGTGGGGATGAATCAAGGACAGGGGAAGATGGAGGAAGTGTTACCATTCAATAGTACTGGTGGTGTTTTTTCTTCTTCTTCAACTCTTGCTGATTTTAGCATGAAGATAATAATTTAGAATTGTAGACGTCTTGCTAGGCCTTCATTTAATAGAGTGATGAAGCAATTGGTCAGAAATCATAAGCCTAACATTATTGTTTTACTGGAAACTATAATTATTTCTGAGCAAGCTTCAGAGATAGTGACGAGATTGGGTTTTTCTAGCTCTGTTATGGTGGATCCTGCTGGATTTTCTGAAGGAATGGTGCATTTATGTAAGTAGAATGAAATTTAAATACAAGCTACATATCAACCAAGGTGATTCATTCATGCAGTTGTTGCGGTAATGTTCCAAAAGTCCTGGATTTTGTCTACCATTTATACTAGCACTAATAAGACTTGTTGGAAGAGAGTATGTGATGAGTTGAATGGTGTCGGTGGAATTCAGAATGAAGAGTGGATGATTATGGGAGGTCTCAATACTATTTGCAGTAAGAAGGAGAAGGTATGAAGGAAAAAACCTACTGTTATCAAGTTGGAGGAACTCATAAATGTTATGACACATAATGGACTTATTGATCTTGGCACCCATGGATCTAAGTGGACCTGGAATACCAAGAGGGTAGGCATGGCTAATATTAAGAAAAGTTTAGATAGGGTCACGGCTAACTCTGAGTGGTGCAAACGCTTTCCAAATGCCATATAATACATTTACCATACTTTGACTCTGATCGTAGAGTTGTGTTTATTGATTTAATTAGAACCAAGACATAAATTTAACCCAAGATCTTTTAAATTAGAAGCAATCTGAACTGAGGATTCTACATTTCTTAAGGTTGTTAAAAAGTCCTGGAATCCTACTGTGAGTTCTATTGACTATAAGGACTATTTTTCTTGTGTTAACATGCTTCATATGGACTTCATGAATGGAACAAAGAGGTTTTTGGTCAATTGTAGAAAAAATATTGAAAATGCTTTATGTCTGTTTGATAAGGCTCAATCTGAGTTTCAGAAGGATCTTATCCTTGCTAATAGAATCTTAATAGCTAATTGTTTTTGTGATTATTTGAATTTTCTCAGGATTGAAGAAATATTTTGGAAGCAAAAGTCTGAATCAGTTGGATTTTTTATAGTGATCTTAACACTAGTTTTTTTTACTCTTCTACTCTGGTTAGGATTAGTATAAATAGGATTGTTAGAATCAAGGACTTTAAGGGAAGTTCGATTGATAATCCAACTGAAATTGAACAACATATAGTTAATCATTTCTGTAATTTATTATCTTCCAGTAGCAATGAATGTGATAATGATGCAATAAAATGTGTATTCTCATATGTTATTTCCTATTCTGAGAATATGTACCTAATTAATCCTATAGGACCTAATGAAATAAGAATGGCTATAAAACAGTTAGGATCCCACAAAGCTCCGGGCCCGGATGTTCTACAGTGCTTTTTTTTGGGAAATATTGGGATCAGGTTGGTGAGAGTGTTGTTCATTTTATTAGGACCTCTTTCAGTCTGGACAGTTGGATCCTACTTTGAACAATATTTTCATATCTCTGTTACCAAAGAATTTTAGTCCTAGTACTACTAAGGAGTATAGACCAACCATTTTATGTAATTTTACCATGGGAATTATTACGAAGGTCATTCCAAATAGATTAAGGCCGTTGCTAAATAGAATTATCTCTCATAATCAACATGTTTTTGTGTTTAGAAGATCAATATTTGATTAAGCAATAGTATGTAATGAAATAATTCACTCATTCAGCACAAGAAAGGGGGAAAAGGTGGGTAGCTCTAAAATTGGACTTAGATAAAACATATGACAGAGTCAGCTGGTCCTTTTTTAAAATTTTTTTGCAATATTTTGGATTTAAGAATATTTTTATTCATTGGATTGAATTATGTGTTAGTATTGTTTCCTTTCAAGTTTTGATTAATGGATCACCTAGTGTTAGGTTTAATCCTTCTAATGGGACTAGGCAGGGGAACCCTTTGTCCCCCTTTCTTTCATCATATGCTTAAAGGCCTTGTCCAGATTTATTACAAAAGGTGTTGAAGAGAAATAGATTTCAGGGTTCACTATTGGTAGGGGATCCCCTGTCATATCTTGCTTTCTGTTTATGGGTGTTTGCATCATTTTTCTTAAAGCTTATTATAAAAATACGCGTGGCCTAAAATATATTCTTGATAAATTATGCAGGTGGTTTAAACAACAAATCAGTGATGTGAAATCTACACTTCTCACTTCATCTAATTTAGGTAGAAGCTTTACAAGAGGTATGGCTAATGACCTCAAGGTTGAGGTTTTTAAGGACCCTGGTAAGTACCTTGGAATCCCATTACAATGGGGTAGGATAAGCTCGAAGAATTATATTGAGCTAGCTAAAAAAATAGCAAACAAATTGCAGAGATGAAAATCAAAAAATTTAAACTGTGCTGGTAGGAAAACTCTTATTAAGAAAGTCTTAGACCCTATTTCTAGTCATATTATGTGTATGCTTAGATTCCAAAAAATTTGATCACTACTCTAGATAGATACAAGATAAATTTTTTACGGGGATGTGATAAATATAAAAAGAGCATCCATAATTTGAGTTGGAGTAAGGTGTGCAGACCTGTAGAGTTTGGTAGGTTGGGTGTTAAAGATACTGGAATAATTAAAATGACACTGTTGGCAAAGATGGCATGCAAAGTTTATTCTAACTCTATAATTGAGGTTACACCGCTGCTCAAAGCCAAGTACCTTTCGGATAATGACTTTTGGAGTTGTGAAGTTGGTAACAAAAGTTCTGTTAGTTCGAAGAGTATTCTCAAAGGTACATATACTCTAAAGTCTTGTTTGAGATGGAATACAGGTAATACTGAGATTTTTAATTTATGGAATGACCAATGGGTTAACAACCTCCCTCTAACTGGTATAGCAAATGTTATTAATAATCATAATCCAAATCTCTTAGTTAAGGATATCATAAACCCAAATACTACAACTTGGGATCTCAGTGCTTTAGACAGATTCATAAATGACCATATTGCTAAGGAGATTAGAGCTATTCCCATTGGGAGTGGTAACTGTGTGCATCAGTTGGTCTGGTCATATAGAAAGAATGGTGATGTTGCAATTAGGGAGGTCTATGATTATCTTATCTCCAATAAGATTTGCAATCTTTTGCCTAACCTTGATTGGAGATTTCTGTGGAAGCTCAAATGTCCACAGAAAATCAAACATTTTTTATCGCTCATATGCCGTAACAGATTGAACTTAAATGAATCACTTTACCACAAACATATAAATGTTAAAGAATCCAAATATACACAAGAAAATTATACATGCACATTCCCTTCAAAAAAATAAATTTTGAATTATATACATGCACAAAGGAGAACCAAATGCGTACGTATTTTTACTTAGTAGCTTATTAGTTTTGAAAGCCAACTCGTTCATTTTTAGTATAAATCGATTGATAATAAGTATGTGTAGCATTATTGTTATTTTAAACTCATCGTGTCCTTTTATTTTAAACCCATTATCTTGCCACATGACACTTTAAATATTTATAAAATATAAAACCAAATGTGGTGTTATCATGTCAGACAAAAAGATTCTCCTTTACTATAATAAATACTGATTTATTGATTTAATTTATGGCCTAAATCTAATTTTAATTAAAAAATATTAAATTAATTAATCAAGATAGGATGTTTAGTGAATTAATAATTGGTTAAAAGAAATAAAGAGTTACCTAGTTACCTTCTTTTGTTTTAAAGGGATAATAATGCCATATTATTTTTCTTTTTTTTCCCCTTTTATTTTCTGAGCTAGAAGAAAAGAAGAAGATAAAAACTAAAATAAGTAAAATAAGCATGGGTTGCAAAAAGTGCATAGAAAACGTGTTTCTTTATCTAGGTAAATTTTAGATTTTATTTTATTTTACTACCCCTTTCAACAGTTTAATATTACCAAAAACGGCAACAAACTAATTAAAAGTTTTGACTTTTGTGTTTAAAAGCGATACCATTAATGTATCATAAAAAACAACAAAAATACAAAATTTGATGCCCCTAAAAATTTGATGCCCAAAGTTGAACTTTAGACATTTTATATCAAGGTCGTTCATGTGATGTATCTTACTTACATGGTTTAAGTTTTTCACTTGTTCAGTAAGTTGTGATTTTAGTCTTAGTTTTATTTCCTTGTTTCTTATAAAACTTGATCAGAGATAATATTATTAGGGATTTGATGTCTCTATAAGCAATTTTCCGGGTTTTAGATGTAGAATCAATTTCTACATGGCATGGGTTGGTCTACTGATGAAAATTATTAACTCATGCATACACGATTATTATCTATCTGTAACATATTTTTGACTCATGAGTTACAATATTAAATAATTCCCTAAATTTAATTCACTTTTCGTTTTTCATCTTTTAAGAGTGTATGTCCACCAATTAAACTGTAACATGGTTTTGGTTCAGTTCTCTGTTTCTTTAAAACAAGTCTCTCACGATACATTTTTGAACTTGTAACTTACTCATAGATGTTATTACTAGTGCAGGTTGTTTTTTAGTAAATTTTATTCTGACTGATTTCTTATTTGACTTTTGATTTTAAATATTTTCTACAAGTTAATTTTGTAATGAGATGTAATCACTGATTGTTGTTTTCACACTAACTTAGTCTTTGTTGAACTCTTTTTGCATTTTGATGCATTTTCTAAACAAGTTAGTTAATGTGTTCAAGTGTATGATGAACTCTAGAGCAAGGGTTCCCGTTCCACCTCTTCTTTGTCGGATTTTAACAACTCAGTTTTGTTTTATGGTGAAGTTCGATGACTCTTCAAAAGATTATAAAACTCTGGAAAAGGTCCTTAACAAGATTAAACGGCATTTGGTGAATCAGTTTGCAATAACCAACCTCGATCATTTTGACCTTATTCACCAAAAGGTGAGTATGTTCGATGCCCGAGTAGCAAAGTGCACTCATGGATGGCTATTAAGACGAGGATTGTGCAATAAAAATCCTTTACAAACTCAATTGATAGAATGTTATTCAGTAATTGGAAATGTTCATTTGTATACTATGGTATTTGAAATGATTAATCGTCCTAGGGTTGATGCGCATATTAATCTAATCCATGCCTATGCACTAAATGGAGAACCTGCAAAAGGCTTTAAAAAAATTTGTTCCATGAAAAATTTGGGAATCTACCCTGACCTATCAACTTTCAAGGGTGCTTTGTGTTTCTGCACGGAAGGAGGCTTTATTAAAAATATACCAAGAGTATTTATATTTCGTATGAACTTGAAAGCAATAATATATGTCGAGGTATGTATAGCGATATTGGTACGCAGTAATTTTATGCGTGAAGCTGTCACTGTCTTGGATCCTCGTCCGAACTCAATAATCTTGAGTAACATTTTAGCATATTGTATTCCATGTGGTGACTTGAACCTAGCTTTGAATGGAAGAATGCTAAAATCAAATTTGAAAAAGAAGGAACAACGGCTACGAATGGAAGAATGCTAATGTCTACGATGGTAGAGACTTATATGGAATTCTATGCGTACAAGAATCTACACGTTTTAGACAAATTTTCATGGGGGACGGAAGACGACAGCTACAAGGCCTTTATGAGAAATTGATTCCCCTATATAAAGTTATATATAAAAAAAAAAAACTAATTTTTTAGACCATCTTATTAACACAACTAAATAAATATTTATTTTATTAGATCAAAATTAAAAGTGTAATAGAACAAAAAGATGAACTCCAAACATATATTAAACAAGAACAAACGTTTCTACGTAAAAGTATATAAAATAATAAAAAAAAATAGATCAATTTATATTACTATAATGTATTTATAATATGCAATAATACTAACTTAATTAGAAAATATGTCTCATATACATGTTAAACACACAATAAATAAATAAATGTGATATTTTCTTGGAAAACATGGAAAATTGTGATATAAGTTGTGATCCTTCATTTTAAACTCATTGTTTTACTACATAAGTTGTCTACATTAATTTTCAACCCGTTACTTTGTTACGTAAGTTGTGTCCCTTCATTTTAAACTCACTGTTTGAAAAATATTGTTTATTCTTGTGAAAGACATTCTATAATTTAGCAAAAAAATATGAAGATCATTTACGTGTCCCTTTATTTTTACGAACCTTTAATCGGGGATACCCTCACAAATTGGGGAATACTTTAGATTAGGCCAACCTAGAAAATCTGCTAAGGGTTTTTTAGTGGTGACATTAATAAGCTAGCTTTTATTATAATCTTAATAACTAAACCTAATCATTTATCCCCCAATTTCAGTTACAAAAATAACTTTTTTACTACCCCTCTACTTTCTTTTTCTCCTTCTCACTCTCCATAACTGTTTCCTTTTCATTGTCGATTAATCGTCTAATTCAAAATTTTTTCATCGATTAATTTCATCTATAAAAATGACACGAACGAAAGAATGTTTTTGACCTATACCCGAACCCAGTATCGCAGCTGCGGTTCAATGAAAAGTGAGTTACTTTAGAGGTTAGAATCCAAAAATTAGGTCAAGAATTTCAACATAGTCGGCATAGAATGTTAGATGAATGTCATACCGAATGTGACTGTCAGCATTGATTTTTTGAATTATCACAATGAATACCATACCGACTGTTGAAGCCTTTGTCACTTAATAGTTGCATGTGTATTGTTGTGTATGGTCGACGAATTTTATAATAATACTGACAGTGACCTTATAAATTTTTTGTTGGGAAAATAAATACTATCGGTATAGTTTGTATATATCTTATCAATACCGACTATAAGCCTAATAGAAAAGATATATTTTATAGTCGGTATTGTTGGACTACACAAAACATCAATGTCGATTTTTTAATTTTTGGTTTTAAATCTTCTTTCATTAGTCGGCACTATAGTTTCTCATTAGTTATATGCCGACTGTTGTTCCAAATTCTCTGGCGCTGGTTGAGAGGAAGTTGATATGCTTTTTGGATTTCTAAATAATGTCGATTTTTACCCAACGACCTGGTTTCTGGAAATTGAGCCATTACACTAGTCGTTGGGTATTATTATCTTTAGAAACAACTCTTCTTTCAACAAAGAATCCCCACACTTCTCTCAACAAGTATTCCTCACACTTCTCACATATCTTCTCATTTCTTAATCATCCAAAAAAAAACATGGCTACTCGATTCACAACGGTAAAAAATGTTGGCATTGTTCGCACGTGGATGTCGACCAAAAACAATGACACTTCTGCAAACCCTAACTTAAGACAAAAGAAACCGTAAATTTTGGGTTTTTTGGCGTTAGACGGCAATCGAAAAGGAAGAACAATGAATACAATGAAAGAAAGATTAGATATCATTTATGAACCTTTCTTGTCAGATTGCTACCAATACTCATTTTCGGTGTCGTTTACGGGCAATGTAAATGTAGTTTTAGAACGGATTTGTTTGACATGAAGATTTCTTATCCTCAGCTTGATAGTGAGGAACAAGTAAGTATATCTTATTTAAATGTTAATTAAATCCGATTTGAATATAATACAAACTTATTATTGATTTCATTTTTCAGAGAACTATTGCTCTTAACGAATTTAAGCGTGTCTATGGAATAGAATTCGGTGACGATAAATGTTATGAAGTCTTGAAAAAATATAACGACTATTTCAATTTTTAATAAATATTCAAGTGTAATGTTATGATCTATGTTTGGTCGGTTCCTTTATTGTAATGTTGTTTCCTTCAACGAGAAATTTTACAAATCAATGTTTTATTTATGTATTCCAAAGATACAACGGATATTTAATTCTTATTTATCCCTAAAAACCTATGTTGACTGTTCTTCAAATTCTTCTTTATGAAACATTATAGTACACAGTCGGCATGCTCGAAACCTTGAACATCAATGTCGAATGTTTAGAAATCGATTTAAAAATATAATAGTAAATAGTCGGTATAGCCGTAACCTTGATATTCTCTGCCGATAGTACACATTTCTGATTTGTTGGGTTTATGTTTCAGCCAACACTCAATTTATTCATTATTTGTATGTCGAGTGTGTTTCCCAATCCTCTGATATTGAATCAGACAAAGTAGGAATAGTAGTTTGGATTATAAAACTTTTCTGATTTCTATGATTATCTATCCAGCGACTTGATTTTCAAAAAACTAGTCGTTGAGTCTTAAAGCTATATATAGAGGAAGTCTTCTCTCAAAAAATCGTCTTCATATTTCTGACAAGTCTTGTCATTTTTTCATCATCCAAAAGATTCACTTATCTCACACTTCTCACAAGTCTTTTCATTTCTTCATCATCCAAAACTTCACTTTTCACATGGCTCCGAAATTCATCATCAAAAAAGATGTTGCCATAGTTCGCGCCTAAACATTAACTTAGATCAACCTTCGGATAATTTCTGGAGTTGTGTATTCATTGTGTTTGTGGCATTAGATGGCAATCAAAAGGGAAGATCATTTCGACTCATTAAGGAAAGATTCAAATTAATTTATGAAAGATGTGTGGATTTTAGAACCGTTTTGTCTGATACCAAGATTCTTAATTATGAAGACATCGAGCGTTTGAAAATAGATCTCAACTATACTATGATCTTGTTCTTGACGAATATAAGAAAGAATATGGCGAAAGATTCAGGCATCATGAATGCTATCAAGTGTTGAAATAAAAGGACTTGTTTTTCGATATAGTTTAACTCTTTAAGTGTAATGTTACGAATGATTTTTTTTTTTTTCGTCTTTTTGGTTTGGGATCAGTTCAAATTAAACGATCTCCTAACCAATTAGGAATGATCGGCTAGGTCATTGACGTTATCTACATTAGGTCTTTTCTCTCATTGTAATGTATTTCCCTTCAATGAAAATATATATCCTTTATAATACATCTTCAAAATCTTCTTAATGGGACATAATATTACACGGTTGGTATGCTCGAAATCTTGAAAAACTATGCGATTGTTTTCAAATCCCTTTTAAAACTTATAATAGTACATAGTCGGTATGGTCATAACCTTGAACACTATGCATACTGTACACATTTCTGATTTGTTAGGTTTATGTTTCAGTCGACATTATTTTTTCTCATTGTTTCTATGCCAAATATGTTACCAAATCCTTTGATACTGAATCATACAAAGTCGGTATAGAATTGTGGATTATAAAACTATGCCAATCGCTCTGATTATCTACCCAACGTCTTGATTTTTTTAGAAAACTATTTGTTGGATCTTAAAGCTATATATACGGAAAGTCTTCTCTCAACAAAGTATTTGGAAAATGACTCAACCGTTTATCAATCCAACGACATTTACAATAGATGAAGATTTATCGCTTTCTATTGGTGTAGAACGACAGCAAGGTGGTTTGGTGAGTATGAGTTATTAGAGTGGATTTATGAAAACTTTTGCACTAAACAGGTAATCTGAATAACCTTATTTTAGCAGGGTTGTTTTGTCGATTCCAAGATATAAAAACACAATTGCTAGAATTTATAGGTTTAGTTCGGGTTGTAAATCGATATCGACTTAAAGGGGAAACCAAACAAGAGGTTGCAATGCGACCTCGGTAGGAATGGCGAAGGTGGAAAAGAAATAATTTGGAATACCAAGCTCATTTTGACATCCTGAAGGATTTTTTTCATAACCCATATGGGATATTAATAGGTTGTTGTAATGCGGATTGATTATGAACCGGGTTGTAATGTTCTTGTAATCTGGATGTTTGATTAAGTCAAGTAATGGAAAGGGTTTAATTTGTATTTGTGTTTGTCATTATTAAAGAGTCGGCATTGATGTTAACTATTATAACAATGCCAAATTTATATTACGTAAGAGCCATTTCAGTAAATTCATCAGTCGGCATTCTTGAAACCTTTAACGTATATGACGACTGTTGTACCATGTTATCTGGTGCCTACTTCATCAAAGTCGGCATTGTTGAATATATTCTACCAATGCCGACAGCTGGCATTGTCATGGTAGTCGGCGTGGTCATCATCATACAATACCGACTCTTGCTCAATCTTTAAGACCATACCTCACAAAACTAAATACCATTCATGACACAAAACTTAAAACCGTTCATTGAATTAAAACCATTTCATTCATATATCTTGATTCATTAAAAGTTTATAATATAAAATATAAGCGAAAACACAAAAAAACATTTCATGCTAACTCTTAAAGGTGGACCTTCTCAAGTTTACTACAATTTAATTGTTACCATATTAACTCGCTTCATGGATAAACTTAGACCATTCCAAAATTCATGATTCTACTCATACTTTTTTATCCAACTATCACAGTAATTGGACATTACAATCGGTATTTTAGTATATACACAAACCGGTGGTATTGACAATTTTCCTTTAACTTGAGACCGATAAAATGGTTCACGTTCACGAACATCATAACAATTCTTTTTTTCTTCGACAAGCCTTCACACACCTGAAATTTTGATGTAAACATATTTCCCATCCCATGCCCAAAATAATGAACCACACAGTTAAGTATATATGTTATGAGATGCCCGAATATCGGTATTTCATCAAATTAAACAACGAAAGGAAGTTTATGGATTCTTTCATCCCTAGTACACGAGCATGCAAATCATTGAATTCTTTTTCATCGTCCACAGTTGCTTCACAGAAACTCCTCCTTTTGATTAATGTTGCGGCCATGTGCGTTCTTGCATATTGGCATTGTGTCATTCCCAAATTATCCGTCGATTGTAAGTATCCTAATTGCTCGGTCGCAACATGATAACCACAATTTCCATCTCCATCCACATCGTTCGTTGATATAAACATATTCACGAATGGTCTCATGAAGGTGACTCATATACTCCTCTATAAGGTATGACAAGTTCGCTTCGACCTATTTTTTTATGGATCTCTTGGGGTTTTCATATTACCTTGCTTCCCTTATTATCTCCATACCATCTTCTGCAATTTCTAAAGACACAACTTCCTTCAATGTTCTTCATCTCTTTGGAGGAACCGATATTTCATCAACATTGGGAATATCTTGAGAATTTTCATCTTGTTGTTGTGGAGTCGGTGTACTAGCTTCCTTCTTCAGTCTTCCTCTCTTCTTTGGAGCCGGTGGTTCATCAACATTGGGAATATCTTGAGAATTCTCATCTTATTTTTTTGGAGTCGATGTACTAGCTTCCTTCTTTGACCTTTCTCTCTTCTTTGGAACTGGTGGTTCATCAATGTTAGGAATAGCTTGGGAATTCTCTTGTTGTTGTGGAGTCGATGTACTTTCTTATTCGGTCTTCCTCTGTTCTTTGGAACCGGTGGTTTTTCAACGTTGGGAATAACTTGAGAATTCTCATCTTGTTGTTGTGGAGTTTGATGTACTAGATTTCTTCTTTGGTTTTCCACTCTTCTGTAGAACCGGTGCTTCCTCAATGTTGGGAATAGCTTGGGAATTCTCATCTTGTTGTTGTGGAGTTGATGTACTAGCCTCCTTTTTTTCCTTCCTCTCTTCTTTGGTACCGATGCTTTATCAACATTGGGAATAGCTTGAGAATTCTCATCTTGATATTGTTGAGTAGATGTACTAGCTTTCTTTTTCGGCCTTCCTTTTTTTGGAGGAATCCGATACGTTATCATACCCTTCTTCGGATATCTCAAAAGCACATGGATCTCTTTTCTTACTATCATCGCGCTCTGTCTCACGTTGATCTGCATGTTTCAAAATTTTCATCTCTTCTTTCTTATCCAATTTGGTTGGTGGTCTACCAATAAGTTTTTCTTTTATTGGTTCCTCCACGTCTATTATGTATGGGTGACTCAATCGCCTCATTTGGATCAAATATTTTTTATCTTTTTGAGCCGAGTTCCCACCTGTATAAGTATTGAAGAAATCTCAGGATTCCTTAGTATCCCATACATTTTATCCAACATCTTTTGTAGAAGGAAGGGTGAAAGAAAGTCGTTTCCAAAAAGGATCGATAGCCTCAATAGGTATCACATCATCATACTTCGCAAGCGTATGACGATATGGAATGCCATATACGACAGCGTAGGGAAAAAAACACATACGCTAGTTGCCATATTCTCTCTCCTAATTTAATTCTCTCATCATATACGATATCGCCTAATGTGACACATTGTACTATATTCCCCAGATCAACTTTTTATCTCTCAAATATGTTGTCATTCTCTCTATTGAGTTTTTTTCAAATGCTTTCATAATTCTATCAATATCATTTTTGAAATATTGTTCCATTGCTCAGTCACCGTAACAACATTATCTTGATTTGAATCTAAGAGTTTCTTCAATCGGCCATGAGAGGACTCTGCAATACTAGTGGCTTTATTTCCATAGT
Organism: Papaver californicum; assembly: GCA_023531435.1. Lineage (NCBI taxonomy): Eukaryota > Viridiplantae > Streptophyta > Magnoliopsida > Ranunculales > Papaveraceae > Papaver > Papaver californicum. The sequence continues at coordinate 6,639,528 of JAJJMC010031210.1, read as the reverse complement.
GACTATATCGGTTAGTCCACGCCCCAAAAAATTTTATTTGTAAAGATCCAAACATTGAGTCGTATAATATTTTACCACACTTGGGTTCTTAACGTTCCAATGAGAAATAAGCGTCTTCAAGTTATCTTCATATCTAACCTCGGTAGTGGACCAAGACAAAACATCCTACTTGCCTAGAAAACTCAACCATTTGAGATGATTTTGTTTGTGTTCTTTGTCCACCATCTCTTTAATTTTCGTTCACTCTTTCTCTTGTTACTCGGTTGATAGTTGTCTTATTTGAACTTCTTCCTCATCTTCTTCTTTCTTTGACTTCTTAATATCCTTCTTTGGTGGTTCAATAACCGCATTAAAAAAAATCACATTGTTCACTATATGGAATGTACAAAGAAAATTTTGTGCATCCGGAAAAATATCTGAAATCACGGTCATTAATGCTTGTTCATTATCTGTTATTATAACCCTTGGAAGATCATTGCCCGGAACTGTTGTAAGGCCCAATTATAGTTATGATCCTTCGCATCTCTCATAAAACACCAATCCAACGTAAATGTTACCTTATCCGATATATGACCCACGATGTTGAATAACGACATATGATATTGGTTTATCTTGTAAGTGCAATCCATCATAAGAACCGGGAAGAATGATTAAGATAATTGTGCCATTAATTGATTTGCAATGAATATTTGAAGGACTTTGCTATCGGGCTCCATCTTCAGTTTTTGAGTAGTAAAAATCAGTGGATAACTTTAGAAATTCTTGCATAACTGATAAGTGCATTATTTGCACTAGTTTAGTATTCTAATTTATTGCTTTATTGTTATTTTTCATTTCATTATTCTTTTATTTTCGTTGTTTATGATTTTTTAGGAGTTTTGAAGTATATTCAACCAAATAAGAAGAAAAGAGTTCATTACGACATGAAATGAACAAGGAACTCAAATGCTACAATTAGAGCTAGAGAAAGGACCAAATGGAAATCATTCAAATACAATATTTATTCACTCTATCTTGAAGGAAATTTAAATACAAATCCAACGTAAAAATAATGAGGTCATTCCGAGTTCGGACGAAGAAGATATGGACAAAACAGCCGAAGCAAGAAAAAGGTCATCTACAGCATAACAGTCAGCATTGTTCCCAACTATGCCGACTGTAATATTTTTCAGACAGAAAACTTGGACTTTTAAGCCCTAAAATCGGCACGGTTCATTAGGAATCGACCATGCCAACTGTAGCAAGTTTTGGGACAGAGAATTAGAGCTTTTTGGTCATAAAGTAGGCATGGTTCATGGAAATCGACCATGCCAACTATAGCAAACTTATGGGGTCCATTTTGACGTGATGAGTTGAACTTCTGAAATTATACAACTTAGTCCTTATGGGATTTTAAACCTTAGAAAAATAGGATACTTGAGGGCCAAGCATTGAAGGCTACAAAAGAAAACATTAAAGGTTTAAATAAGATATTTCTTATCTTCTACCTCTCATATCACATCTTATACATCAAAAACCTAGGGTTTTCCTCTTATAGGAAACCATTCTTCTTTTTTGTATATTTTTCATGAATTTTAGTAAATCCATGAGTAGGTAACTTTGTCTTATTAGTTGAGATGTAGTTGGAAGCCCTAGATATATAAATCAATCTGGCTGGTTAGTTTTAATGCTAATGATCTCTTTTATCGCTTATGCTCTACTGTTTATATTGACATGTATGATTGATGACTTGCTCTTAAGTTGCAAATTGAATGATCTTGTATTCATATCTAAAGCTAGAAAAGAGTTTGAGATCTGAAATTGTCGAAGAACCCTAATCACAAGTAGCACAGCATAGTTGTTAACGACGGGATATTGCCATACGATTATGTGTAGAAGCTTAACCTAAGTTAAATATGTGTGGCTCTTGTGCCGGTTGCTTAGAATAACCTCAACTCACGAACATGATTGATTTCATTGGGTTAAACTTGAGTGATTCTTGCGCCAAGTTATTCATTGAGAAGTATTCAAAGAGTGGCTCTTGCGCCGTTGATGATAGAATGAGTTTTGCCATAGTATAGCTGCGATAGGGTGCTTTAGGGTTATTGATATGAATGATTGAACGTTATCTCTAATCGTTTGAAGAGCTTGTTTGGTGATAGAAGATGAAACCTCTAATCAATATTTTTCACCTTGATCTTAATCTTTATTTACTTTGCTTTTACATTCATTAGTTTACTTTAGTTTAATTACCTACAATCCTCCCTTGGTTACATAAGAAGTCAAAGATAAATAATAATTCACATCTCCTCGAGGCAACGATCCTTACTATCTCTATATTACTAGTTAGTTAATTAGTGGGAAATATCTTAATTAATTTGTTGCACTTACGACACGCGTCAATGACCGACCTTCCTTTCCATTGCCTTCTTCTTATACTTGTTTTTGTACATTAAATAGTACTTAAAGAATACACGTTGGTTCGATCATTCTCCCTTGATACGGCTGAGGATTTGAATAGGTGTGGTGCGTGTTTTAGTTAATCTCTCTACTTCCTTGAATCGTTCAGATGTTAACTTTATAACTTTGGAGTGGCCAACATAAGTCGCTGGATCCTTATGGTTATAGTGATTGCATATCACTTTACTCTTCCATGCATTTCCGTTCAAATTAAATACAAGCTTGAAGGGGTATCCATCTTTTCGTGTTATAGTCTTGTATACTCTTTTAGTCTTCTTTGGATACACATATCCTTTTTTTGTGGCTAAAGTACTTCCCACCTCTCTCGCAAACCATCTCAAACAGAGTTAATTTTCCTTGATTGTTTCTGACTAATACACAATTATTCTTGAGAGCAGTACATATGGCCTACTTCATTGCCTCATCTTTACTTGTGAATTCCTACATTACACATAAACATAACAAGTTATATATCTAGTAACAAATACTAATACATACTTGTCAAATTATTTCGTAACTTACTAAATCATTCACATAGTACTCTGAAGTATCTGGACCCAACTCTCGAAAAGGTTTAAGATTAGCAATGGTGCCAAGTACGATCTAACCACAAAATAAGTAAGTTAGTCGAAATAAAGTATATAAGAGTAAACACTTGGCATGCCTGATAACTTGAAGCAATGCCGACTGTGTATATTTTGAGTTAGAAAATATGTTAAATGAATGAGTCAACATTGTATATAGAGTTAATAACAATGTCGACTTACTACAAAAGTTTCTCCCCAATTTTCCGAACAGTCGGCATGCTCGATAGCTTAATAACAATATCGAATGTAAAAGTTTGACATTCAATAAAATTTTAATGGTCCCAGTTGGCATTGAACTCGTTATCATCCTCAATGCCGACTCAAGTCAGAAAATACTTGCCATTTTTTTATAACAATCGGCATAGTTGGTGTCCCATCTTATGATGTTGAATGTGAAGCCAAGAATAACTCTTTTGGGGCATACTATTGGACACGGTCGGTATATTTAGATGTCTTCTACTATGCAAGAAAACTATGCCGACAAAGGCCTAAAAATACTAGCAAGTTTTTGGAGACAATTGGCATAGTGTCCGACCTTATACAATGCCGAATGTACATCCAAGCAAAAATTCCATTGGAGATTACCTGGTGTCGGAATTGTACATGGTTTGGATACCATATTGATTTATAGGAATCAACATTGTTATTAAACTTCGACTACGCCGACAACGAGCTTTTCAACTCAATGAACATGTGATTCGAACTTAAAAAATCACTTTATACTACACTTGACCTAAACCTAAATATTTGGACTATTTGTATCGTCAAATTCTGTATTTCCATGGATTGCTTCTTCACTTGAACCTTCATGATCATAAATGTCTTGATTTAGGGTTTTCTCGTAGTTGAAATTTTGATTATCTACAAAATATTGCAATTGAGAATCGTTATCAAAAGTGAGGTAAACCCCTTCTTCTTGTTGAGATGAAGGTTCCCCAGCATCAAATTCCTCATAGAATATCGCATTTCTATCGAATCTTCCCAAATCTCAAATTTTCCTACACTTTTTCTTCTTCTTTTTCTCCTCCTTTCTTTATTTCTCTATAACTAACAAATAACACTCTAACTATAATCTTAACTTTTATTTTAGATAATATATTAACTAACAACTAATTAATCAAAGGTAAATTAGGTATTACCAAAAAATTATAGATAAGGGGTTTTTAGATATACATCAAAATTCCTTATTTTATTTTATTTGTTATCCCCCAATTTGTGAGGGTATCCCCAAATTAATCTTCATTTTTACACCAATGTTATACGGACTTATTTTCGATCGGTTTTTAACCAGCTGAATGAGTTTTCTATTAAAATTAAGAAACTATCTCGTTGTTATTTATTTATTTATTACAATTCTTAGTTCCTAAAAAGTCTATTTTTTTACTTAAAAATCTCTTAATTTTATTTTATTGAATTTTCATAAATCTTCCCAATAATTCATCTTCTCAAAGCTCTTGATTTGTCATTGAATCTCCTTTTTCTCCACCAAAATTTTGGTGAAACCATGATTTTGTCATTAACAATTGTTTATTTTCTTTAATCCATCTTATTATCACCCTAGTTAAGGAAATGTTCATCTGATATAAACATAATTGGTTTTTCCAATCTGATTCAAATTTACCAAAATCGAAATCCACTCATTAATGAAACCTAAACCTCATTACAGCATCAATAGAGCTCAAATTGAAAGCCTAATTGAACACCCAGTAGAAACCCCTTGTGGACTCTGGTTTGAAACTTCAATTAGAACCTAAAGATATCCATCCAACAAATTTAATAGGATTACTGGAAGAGGAGTAGTTTGTATGACTACTGAAAGAGAAGATGATGATGGGTTATCTTTTTATAAAAATATAAATAAAATAAAATAAATGAAACGTGGCATGAAATTAACCGTTTTCTTAGTGGCTTATTAGTTTTGAAAGCCAACTCATTCTGTTTTAGTATAAACCGATTAAAAATAAGTTTGTGTAATATTATTGTTATTTTGAATTCATCGTGTCCTTTCATTTTAAACTCATTGTTTTGCCACATGACACTTTAAATTCTTATAAAAATGTAAAACTGAATGTGGTGTTACCATATCAGAAAAAAGGATTCTCCTTTATATAATAAGTATTAATTTATTGATTCAATGCCATATATTTAATTTTAACTAAGAAAGGTTACATTGATTAATCAAGATATATGATTCATGAATTAACAATTGTTTAAAAGAACTAATGAGTTAACTAGTCACCTTCTATTGTTTAAAGGGAATGATAATTCCCGAATTCTTTTTCTTTTGGTTTCCCTTTTTTTAGCTAGAAGAAAAGAAGAAGACAAAAGCTAAAAAATGTAAAAAACACATGGGTTATAAAGAGTAAATAGGAAACGTGTACCATTGATGCAAAATTTGTACCATTAATGCAATGTATCATAAAAAACAACAACAAATATATATTGATGCTTCTAAAATTTGCTGCCAAAGTTCACTTTTTGTAAATGTGCACCCTGGTTGTACTTTATGCAATAATGAATTTGAAATTGCTAACCATTTATTTTCCGGATGTAGGGTTGTTGCTCCTATTTGGAAGAAAATTAGGGATTGAATTGGTTTCCATCCTGATATAGATTATTTAACTCCTACTTCCCATAGAAACTATTGCATATTCACAGGGAAAATAGAGGGTATGAATTGTGACATATTCTTCCTCATATCCTTTGGTACATATGGATTGAGAAAAATGAGTGGGTGTTCGAAAAGAAAGTTTCAACCAACCAAAACTCTAGCTAGAGCTATCAGAAGTGCTAGGGAGTTTCTTTATGCTTGTGGCTAGTTGGAACATACTGAAAGAAGAGTTGTGGATATGAAGGTTTCTTGGGTGTTGCCCAAATATGGATAAAACAAGTTGAATTTTGACGAAGCCTCTAAAAAAACAAAGGATGTTGTTATTGGTGGGGTCATAAGAGGGGATCACGGCGATTTCAAGCATGTTTTGTAAAGCATATCTATAAAAATAACAACAATGTTGCTGAAGTATGGGCGTTAGAGAAGGTATAATGATGGCTAAGAGTCTGATAATTAGAAAGTTAGAAATAGACATTGATTCCACTTATGTTGTTGAGTTATGCAATAAAGAAATTCCAGTTCCTTGTTGTATGAGGAGGGCTGATAAGAGATATTGAAGATCTGAAGACTCAATTTGAAGACATCGTTATTAAACATCGATATAGAGAGTGACTGTGTGGAGGACTATCTGGCTAAGTCTAGTGCTGCTAAAGAGATCGAAGGAGTGTGGTTAGCCAACTCCTGAAGAGATGTTCTGCGTCTGATGACTGACAATCTTACTAGACTCCATGCTACGAAAACCATTTTCTTAAGTAGTTAGTTGTTCGGCTCTATTACCGTGTACCCACAAAAAAAAAAAAAAATCAGCTCAATTAAATGTTTGAATCAGTCATCTATTGACTCAACTCGCCTAACTAACTATGAATCTACTACAAACTCAGTTAATGTAATTTAAGTTATGATTTGTCCTATGATTAAGAAATTAAGTTTCTTATGGATTATATATGATATGGGTATTAATAAAAACATGAACCATATTTAAGATAAAGCCTAAAAAATATGGGTAGAAAGAAAAGATACCACCAAAATAGAATATACAAAACCCTGAGCTTCTACTAATATATGATTTGTTAATAAAGGGTACCAATTATTTGTTTGGGATTGCACCCAAATCCATATAAAACAAAACATCTCTAATCTATGGACCGGTACACTCCCAAGTAAATTAGTACCCTTTTGACAGGCGAGTTAAACACAAGATACGTTAAGTAATACCCCGTATGTGCATAGTAGACAGTGGCTTTTCGTGCCTAAATCATTTTTACCATGCTGGTATTGATAATAATTTCACACTTTATAGGGAATTTGGGCTTATGATATTAATAAATACGGAATTTGGGCTTATGATATTAATAAATCTCGCAAATAAGCCATTGGTTTAACCCCAACCATTTGCACTTCTCTCACAAATTTAAAAACCTCAAGAAACCGGTTGGTGTAACTTTGTTTATAGCTTTGATAAGCCACTCTAAAATTTAGGTTCCAAAAACTTTTCAATATTATTACCGAAAAAACACCCCTTTAATTATTACTGGACAATTCAACCAAAATAATAAAATAAAAACAGAAAAAGCTCAGGATATTTAATAATTAATATATATACAATTCAAAAAAGGTTGGTTTATAGATATATTCCGTCTGTTTGTTAAAATTGAACTATTTTAAGTTTGCATAATTCTTAAAGTAAAGAGGAGGGGATATATTTTTAGCTATTTTTTTACAGTGATACCCTTTGAATAATAAAAAAGTAAAATTTAGAAATGGTATATCTTTCAAACTATACAACTGATATTTGTAAACTTTATATTGTTGGAAAATATTTTAAAACATCTACCTAACGAATATAAATATAATAATTAAATTATACATATTTTTTATAATAGTAATAATTAATTAAAAGAGTTTACTTTAGAAATAATACTTTATTTAATGAAATAACATAATTTTTAATAGATAAAATTTTCAACTAACTAGCTCAATTTATAAAAAAAACAGATTAAATATCATATATTGTGTATTTCATACTTAACATTCTACGTTATATATAAAGAATCCAAATGTACCCAACAAATTTATACATGCACCTTCCCTCTGAAAATAAATTCATGCACAAAGGGAGAACCAAATGCAGTTGTATCTTTTATTTGTCTGTCTGTCATTATTTGCTACTTCATCAGCAAACAATAATCTAAATTTCAGTTGTTTAAGATCCATTCGAAGACTTCATAATATCGGATTTAAAATATAAATATTAAAAAAGATAGGTAGTGGTAGTTGTGTTAGTTGACATACTAGTTCAAAAAACTATATGTCATATCAGATAATATACCTGACTTGAAATAAAATCCAGGACCTTAACTTTGGGCAAGTTAATAGCATATGCTGCATATCAGAGCAACTGATAGACTATCATAGGTGAAATCGTTTCTCTCTTCGTTTTTTAATTTGAATTCCCATGCAAGAAGACATGATTTATTCACGATGGTTTTTGTTTAGGTAAATGCTTAAAATTTGTTTGTAACTTTTTGGAAGTTGGGTATATGAATCTTATGGGTTAGTAAACAGAGCATTTTATTTCCTAGCCATCGACAAAAAAAAAGAAAGAAAAAAAGAAAGAGAAGAAATATATAAATGTCACCTAGTACAATTGATTGCTACTCTCCTTAGGCTAGTTTTATAGAGTGGGCAAATCATCCAATTTATCAATTTTAAATCACTATGACAAGATAAATGGACAAACTAGATGAGCAAGCTGGTATTTTTATTTGCTTGTACAATGCGATAGAGTCTCTATTGAGCAATAGAGGTTTTATCGTTCGATAGAGATTTGGTTGTGTGGCCTAGTCTATACCGTTATCGACCAAGCTATCGTTGAGTTATAATCTCAGTTGTTGATTAATTTTTCATCCAAGGTTCCTATATAATTTCTAATTCCAATCATGGTTTTTAATTAATATAAATCCAACAACTATTTTAATTATGTGTAATTTAATACTAATCACTTTTAGTGTTATGTTTAATTTTAATTATATATTTGATTTTAAAATGGATAAGCAAACTGAATAATTTAATTAAACTATATTAAAATACTAATATCCATTACATTCAATTAATTTATTATATTACGTTTTTTTACAAGATATAAATTTGGGCAGTAAAAGCTTCAATAAACACTTCAATAAAAATCTTGGGCAATCTTTGACCTTTTGTTAATCTTCATTTGACGTAACTTCCGATCGATGTGTTCTTGAGAATATTTTCTTGGTTTTTGTGACCAGTACTATTGTTAACTTTCAAATTTTCTTTTCCTTGAACTCTTCTTTGTCTTTTAGTTGCAGATTTGACTTGGTTAACATCCCAAACTCGAAGACCTCTTTGCCTTTTACCTTTCTCTTTTTTTTTATAACCATCACATATCTTCCTAATAGCACTTCAGGTATGACTCCGGAAAAATCAAGTTGGGTTGCAATTTCTATCATTTGAAAAGAAAAAAAAATGTAAAATAATTAAGGGTTTTAAGTGGAGATTCGAAAAAATCGTGTAAAAATTAAGATATTTATTGACGAAAGAGAATTAATCGGTAGAGACCTAGATTTTACCGAGCAACAGAGTCTTGATCGTCGACGACCAAGAATTTATCGCTCGTTAAAATTTAGATCACTTATTAACTTTTCTGTAATGGCACGACTAATTTATCATATCAGGCTGCATAGGACTTGACCTTACACTATTTAAATTGGCTGTCAAATAATCTAAAACTGCAACGAAGAAAAAAAGAGCCCTAAAAGATCAATTGTCAGTGAAGTTGGATTTTGTGCACATTCTTAGAAATGTTCGCTTAACATTTCATTTCCAAAAAGAAAGAGCCATAAAAGATTAATTGTTAGCGGAGTCGGATTTTGTGCCCATTATTAGGAATGGGCGCATAACATTTCATTTCCAAATTTTGGTAATTTATACGACGATAGACAAGATTTTTAACCTACAAAGCTGCACATAGGTGGGTTGGGCCAGTTTTTGGCCAAAATCGTTGACCAAATCAGATTAATATCGGTTAGCAGTTTATAAAGAATTAATTGGTTGTATAATCTACATTTTTTTTATGGGTGTAATAAAATAAGTAAAATTAGATCCTTTTCTAACGTCCAAGAATCTTTTATATACTTTTATAATATCTTTGATTGGGTATTTCACCTAAAAATTTGTCTTTTAACAAGATTAATTATTATAAAATAGACTAAAATACCCTTATCCACTTAAATTATGTCTTTCATATTAACTAAAAATCAATAATATTTGTACCGACTTTTCACTTCCCAACTAAAATATCTTTCAGGCACCGCTTCTTGTGACCATGAGTATCTAATTTTACTAAATACTGAGAAGGATAAAAATTTAAAAAGCTGAATTTTAAGACTGTCACGTTAACCAAAAAAATATTAAACAATACTTAACAACTCAAAACGTATGAAAAAATATTGGTCACTGAACATATGCATAGAAAGAAAAGAAAAAAAAAGTTGTATCTTTAGAGAAGATCAACAAAATTGGAAGGCAATTCCTCAATCACTACTTTATAAAAACATATGGATGTCAAATAACATCTTCTCATCGTCCTTAGTTATAAATTGTTAGCAACTCCTATTATGTCCAGTACAATGAAGGTATTTCTCAGGCTGGGTTAGAAGATGGTAGTTAATAACAAGGGAGACTTGCTAGACATCAATATCACGAGCAAGAAGAACGGTAATTATATGGACACGGGAGGAACCATATCTAACTTCATGCATGATAACATCTCTGGTGTTTTGGTCCATATCTCCATGAGTGGCTAAGACAATGTGGTCATGACCTCTCATCTTGTAAATCCACCAGTTAACCTTATTCCAGGTGTTAACAAATACGACACTCTGGATAATGGCCATTGTCTCATACATATCACAAAGTGTCTTAAGTTTTCATTCCTCCTTTTCAACATTGATATAAAATTGCTTGATACTCTCAAGGGTAAGCTTAACTAAACTTCTTACCGGTTTGTCCATGAACTTCCTTGTGATCTCAAGAGCTTCAAGAGACATTGTGGAAGAGAAAACACCAACCTGAATTTTTGATGCAATGAGTTGGAAAATATCATAAACCTGTTTGAGAAAATATTTCAATAATTAAATCATAGTTGATAGTAAAACCAGGTCATGGATTTATGAGTTAAATGAATAAATCCAAAATTAGTTAGTTAACTAACAAATGAAATCTATATCTCTGAATTTCCAAACTTAGCCTAAATATGTGAGTGTGATTGAACAGTTTCAAAGATTTATGAGAACACAAATATACCCAACATCAATCTAATATCAAAACAAAATGCACTAAGAATAAGATACATCAAGCAATAACATAGGATGCACCCGGAGAATCCAGTGTTTCTATTGTTATTTTTATTTTGATTGACAACACATGATGAACCTAGATGCATCCTGTAATAACATATGATGAAACCAGCTTCACCCGATAACAACACATGACGAAACCAGGTTCATCCAGTGGTAACACAGGATATACCCAGGTGCATCTACTGACAACACATTATGTACCCATGTGTATTCAATGTATACACGATGAAACCAGGTTCATCTAGTGGTAATACAGGATGTGCCTAGGTACATCTAGTGACAACACAATATGTACTCAGGTGGACACATGATGAAACCAGGTGCATCAGAGTATACATTGAGATGAAAACAATATAACCAAATCAAAAACAAGATGATATTAGTTTCATACTAGTTTAAATTTTAAACATGGATGAAAATAAATTCAACCAAATCTAAAACCGGATGATACCAATTTTATCCATGTTTTCGTAAGAAAAAAAGAGAGCATATTCTTTGTTTTTCTTCAGTACTCTTTTTATTTTTGCTTCCTATAACAATTCAAATCGTATTTCATTCAAATTTTAATCAAATTGAACCCAATATAATACAGGATAAAACTAGTTACATCTGGTTTAAACATGGGAGAAACCAAATTCAACCCAATGTAAAACAGGATGAAACTGGTTTCATCATATCTCAAATATGGATGAAACCAAATTTGACCCTATTTAATATAGAACGATACCAGTTTCATCCTAGATAGAATGTTGGACGTTTGTGGATTTTCACCTGAATAATTCATAACAATATGTTCAAGCGTCGATAAGTTAGACAAGGAAGCGTTTAAAGATATAAAGAAGAAAATGGTGAGTACAACATGCATTAGTTTGGAGTAAGATGGAATAGTCAGGAAAGCCACTACTATATTATTGGTCACATGAAAAAAATAAAAAATGTCTCTCTCTCAAGGAATATCTTGATTAGTGGTTAACATTGAATCAACATATCACCTGCTCAATATAATGTTAAAAATCCCAAACAATTGAGGGCTCTAGTGTTGATACTTTAAGCTCCTAAATCATAGCCATATGATGATGAATAATGGGATCACTGATGTGCATAAAATAATTAAAGGTTGAGATCTTTCATGCATGATTTGTTTTTTTCAACCCAATCTAAAACAGGATGAAACCGGTTCGTGCTAATTTAAACATGGATAAAACCAAATTTAACTCATTTTAAAACAGGATGAACCCAGTTTCATCCACATCAATCATAAGTAATTTAACATTTCAATCATAAGAAATCAGAGACCTCTCACGAACAAATCACTCAGTTAGATCCAGTTACAAGGTATTTAATCATTATTAACAGAATTGCAATGAAGCAAAATCTAACCATTTAGATGATATGGTTTCATTCAATTTGTATTAGACCAAGCAAAAATCAACCAAACCTTAAATTTAAAACATCAACGCAACTATAAAAGGTGAAATTGAAACCCCTAATATACAATTAGAGAAGCAAATGAAGATAATAGCAAAACTGCATCTATAAGATGTTTGTTGATTTACCTGCGATGGTGGTGTTTGTGGAGGTGGAGATGATGGATGGTGGTGTTTTTCGAGGTATTGTAGAGGAAGATAACGTCGACAGTGGAGATGGTGGTGTTGGTTTTGATGATGGTGGTGAAGGAGGAGGAGAAGATGATGATGTCGATGTTGATGCTCGTGTTAGTGTTTATGGTGATGGAGGAAGATGTTGGTGATGGTGGAGATGGTGGAGACATGTTGCTAGTGTTGAGATGGTAAGTAAACTGATTTTTATCAAGTAACGATCGATGTTTACACAGTGTTAGAGGACTAATGGGTATTTTGTCCAATTTAGTATAACTTGTCACTCGTCCATTTAACCCATCTCAAAACTTTAGTCGTCCACTAGAACCAGATTTAATAGTTTTCAGGGCATATGGCCCATTTTCTCGTTTATAAACCGTCACAAAGCCTGCCTAGACTCAGTTCAATTTTAGACCAGCCCAAACTGTGTCGGCTTGGTACAGTTTTTTGCTGGTTTTACATCGGTCGCAGTTATGTAAATATTTTTTTGATTTATAGGGTTGTTTACCGTGTCGAAACGACCCATAAAATCCTGGAAGATTGTTTTCCTACCATATTTTTTTATTTTGACCTGCAGGTTTTTCCAATCAAAGTTCAAGATAAAAAAAATTAAAAACAGTACTTCCAAGAGTTTCACAGTTCAACTGAAAGCAATAAAAGACTTCATACCAACTTCAAGTGAATCATCCATTTTATCAATCATCTTCAAGGATCAAAGACCTTTAACATATCTTGAGGCATAGGTGTAGCTTGACTTGCTTCATCCGGAACATCTAATATAAGAAAAACATGAGTAGAAACACACTTTACATACCCAAAAGGCCAAGACCATATGAGGTGAAATGTTTTTCATGTCAAACAACTAACACTACACACTTGCATAGGGATGCACAGGAACCGACCGGAACCGAAGGACCGAACTGGAACCCACGGAAACGAACCGGACCGGAACCGAGGAGCTTGGGACGGGTACATGTATAAAAAGAGAGAACCGACTACACCCAGGTACCAGGTACAGGTTCTACCTAGGAATCGACCGGAACCTTGATTATATATTAGAATTTTAATCTCATCCGTCTGTTTCTAGATTAGGTTACTCGATCGAAAGAAGAAGAAGACATTTCATATGTGTGTGCAGTCAGATATTTCTTTTGTTCTCCATCACCACCAGTGAATCTTCATCACAACGACACAACCACCACCACCACTCTGCTCAGTTGCTCACTATCACAGCCACCACCACCACCACCACCACAATCACCTTCTTCTTCTTCTTCTTTTTCGTTTATTTCTTTAATTCTTCTTCTTCCTCCTCATTTTCAACATCACATGCAGCACCAAAAATCAACAAGTAATACTAATGCCTTAATGATTTCTAATTACTTTACTACTATCAATTTCTAATTGATTTGAATTTGTGATGTTTGAAAACGAAATTTCCTGATTCTAATTATACAACTCATTGTCTCATTCATTTTATTATGTTTTTTTAAGGTTTTGTTTGTGATACAATGAAATCGGGTTTTGGTTTTCTTTCTTCTGATTTTTGATTTGGTTTAGACTTTGGATTGCAGTTCAATATTGGAAATCCTACTACAGGATGCCAGAAGAAGCTTGAAATCGATGACGACCAGAAATTGTAAGTCTTAGATCCATTTAGTATACTTTTTATTTCTGTCGATTCTTTGTGGGTGTTAGTTTATTTTATGATTAATCTATTAGTAGATTTTACAAAGTGGTTGGTGAAAATATGAAAATAGTTTACAATCGATTGAATGTAGAAAGATCAATGCATACTTCTAGTAACTTATCATCTACTTTTAGTGAACTTTTTCATCTGATTAAAATTTTTTATCTTGCTCCATTGGGCTTATTTGCATTTTAACTGCTTTGGTGTTAATGTTTTGGTTTTTGAAGGCGTGCCTTTTATGACAAGAGGATCTCATAGGAAATCAGTGGAGATGCTTTAGGCGATGTGAGTTTCTACTTTAGTTGTAGCTCATTTTACTGTCATCTAGAAAATGTCATTGTAGAGTTGCCAACAGAAACTCTTTGCATATCTACATTTTTGCAAATCATTTATGATTATTATTTATCATAAGTTGGAGACAATGAAAGAACCAATGATTATGCGTAAATTATGTAATACACAAGTATCAAATTTGTTGTTTTTTTGTTGTATCATGTTACACAGCTAAATTTCTAACAGAAAAGTTATGAAATTCAAATGATAGTCTGTTGTGTTTATTGTTCCCATATGAACTAGCAATGATAGTCTGTTGTGTTTTTGGTTCATACCTCGTACTAACAATGATAGTACTTGTATTCATTTCAGTTTGTATTTATTAGTGTCAATATGAATTTGTACTCATTTCAGGATTCCTCTAATCAACTCAATTTGGTATATCAGATGGATGCATCCAATTGAAGTCAAGCTACACCTCAACAAACTGAAGTTGGATACTGTTGTGGACATTTTCTGTAATTTCTCTCCTTATATTGGAAAGTCTGACTTGCCAGAATGTGAAATCTACGGTAGTAACTTGATTTATGTTAATAGGGGCAATGGCATATGTGAACATCGGTTAAGGCGATTCTGTTAAAAGTTTTTTATTTCAGTAGCATAGTAATTTCTGAAGGTGCTATATAGGTTGTAGAGTTCTAAGTTTTGATGCTGGTCTTACCCATTTATGAAATTGGATGTGAAGTTAGGATTTGAGGTGAATGATTTTTATACATTGGTTCTTTGTGGATTGTTGGCAGTCAGTTAAATGCATTTAGTTTAAACGGTCCTGTTGTATGTAGACTGGCTTAGAAATTTTAGATAAAATATTAGCCTTTGTTTGCAGTGTAATCTTTCTGATTTTTATTAGTACGTACCGTATGAAACAAATGTAGTATGATTTCTAGTTAAAAAAAAACAGAAAACTTTGAACAGGTACAAGACCGGAAACAAACAGAACAGACGGGTACGGTTCCAGAACCGAACCGAGAGTACAGGGTACAGGTACACAGGTAGAGAACCGACCATAGGGAGGTACAGGTACTCATTTCTGCCAATAACCGAGCCAAACCGACCTTTGTGCACCCCTACACTTGCACAAGAGAAAACATCACAAAATAAAAGGAATTGATACGAAAGACATGATAAATACTAGCAAAACAAACACAAAAAAGATACCACTGCACTTGGTTATCATCTCTACTTACGACAGAAAACCTACAAAAAGAAAAAGATGAACTAAGATGTTTTATTTCTTTAACTAGGTTTTTGTTTTCCCACTGAACGGTTAGTGGTTTCATCGATAATCGACTCAATGACTAGTTTTGTATCAGCTTCTACATGAATTTTTTGCAGGTTCCTTTTTTTTTTTTGCCCAAGTGACGGAGAACAAAAGCGCTGAATATAAAAAATAGGGTAGAAAAGGAGGGATAGCTGAGATTAACTCATGTTTTCATTGAATAATTTTAGTGAGATGTCAAAATACAATAAACTTGTCTCCTTTTACAGGGAAGACATGAACTCCAGATGTAAGAAAACTCTAGAAACCTTAACTTGCAATCTAAGTAATTCTCAAAATAAACAAATTCCAAAATAATTAATACTATAAACATAAATCCTAAATCTAGTAGATGTCCTGCATCAAGCTCGCCATCTTGAGATCATTGACAAAATACTAAAAAACAGGTCCTACATCAGGCGCACCATCTTGAAAAGAATTGGACCTCGAGTTCACCAGATACTGCAGATGACCCATCCAACGAATAATATACTTCGAATATGTTGATGACCGGAGATTTGAATACCATATAATAGATTGAATCACGGCTTGAGATTCTATAAGTTAACACACAATGTCTTCAACACTAGCAAGGTTGCTTTTTTCTATAGCAATCATGACGGGATGACACATAAAGATTAAAATAGTTTATTTGTTTGTTTTTTTGTGTATGTGTGTGTATGTGGATTTTCACCAAAGAATCTTGTAGAAAAGATAAGGCAGGATTTTGAACCAAGAATTAGAAAAGATGGAAAAAAAAAAGGTAGGTAAGGCGGGAATTTGACCAAGATTCAGAGATGAAAGTGGAAGATGATGATTTTTTATTTTTTATGTGGATAACTGAAAAATAAAAGGATAGTTTATAGAATTTAAACGAAGAGATGCGTAGATATCAACAGGTAGAAGAGACGAAAGGATAAAAAAGATTAGATTGAAAAGAACAAGAGGATCGAAGACAGGCTCTTGATGCCACCTGACAGAGAACGAAAGCGTAGAATATAGAAAATTAGGTAGAACAAGAGAGATAACTGAGATAAACTCATGTTTTTATTGCATAATTTTAATGTGATACCAAAATACAATAAACTTGCCTCCTTTTATAGGGAAGAGTTGAACTCTAGTTCTAAGAAAACTCTATAAACCCTAACTTGCAATCTAAGTAATGCTAAAAATAAATAACTTATTAACATAAACAAATTCTAAAAATAAGAAATACCTAAAATAATAATAATTAATAATAAAAATATAAATCCTAATTCTAGTAGATGTCCTGCATCAGAACAAAAACGTGGAATATAGAAAATAGTGTAGAAAAAAAGAGATAATTGAGATTAACTCATGTTTTCATTAAATAATTTTAATGTGATGTCAAAATACAATAAACTTGTCTCCTTTTATAGGGAACACTTGAACTGTAGTTCTACAAAAACTTTAGAAACCGTAACTTGCAATTTAAGTAATTCTAAAAATAAATAACTTCTCAAAATAAACAAATTCTAAAAATTCTAAATATAATAAATATCCTATATCACCAAGTTAAAACCTCACATACCTCGTTCTGAACTTAGTATTCCTTCTGCACATGTTCCTTTAATACATGCGCATTGACCTGTATGATCACGAGTAACCAAACCAGTGCCAAGTTGGTTAGTGTTATAATAAAATGAATCATCAATATGAATCTAATAATATCTTAGTCAGGTGGAAGCTAAGCAGAGATAGAATAAGTGTTACCAGCTATAAAGGTATTAAGAGAAACATATGAGATATTCAAACTTGAAAACTTTGAGACATAGTAGTTTATTATACAACTAGAGTTAATAAGGGTTTATAGTTTTTCCTTGAAAGATAGATTCACGTATGTTTTTCCAAAGTACCCAAGCACCTTTCATTAGAGAAGTTATCCGTTTGTTAGATAATTATTCATCCTCAAAGTTATTATCAGAGAACCAGGTAATAATCCATTCCATAACATAGTTACAGCTTATTCTAACTACATCAATATCAATGTTGATATGTCTCCAAGCAGATTCGTCATGATTGTATTTCAAGAGAATATGGTCCAGATTATCTTTATAACTATTGCACAAACCACAAGTTATGTCCATGGTGTGTTAATTATAAATGGATAACCTGGATTTAGTTGAAATATACCCTTGAGATATTTCCAAATGAACAACTTAATTCTATGAGCCACATTACTACTCCAGTGATACTTCCTAACTTTGGCAGGAACTGCTGATTGCTTTGAGAATTTCCTAAGAGCTTATTATAAGCAATTTTGATACTTACATTGTCATTTTTACTAGCATCCAAACCATTACATCTTCTCTTGTAATACATATGAATATTCCTTGAATTTTGGAAGCAATATTACTATCAAATAACTGATTAAGAAGATTCAAATTCTAACTACTTGTACCAGGCAAAAGAAGTTTTGACACCATATATAAGTCTGAGAAGTGCTACCACTAGGAGTTGGAGGATGAAAAATTGAAGTAATCCATTTGTCATGCCAGATTATAGTACCTTTCCTATTATTTACCTTCATAAAGTAATTTTGTTTCACTGCTTCCAATTTATCCTCTATACATTTTCAAACTCATGAAGAAATTTTGTTTGCAGAGTCTCTTTGAAGAAGATTTTCATCTTTTAAATATTTGGCTTTAGGAATTTGAAGCGATAGTTAAATTGTGTTATTTTAAACTCTTAATGCTAAGTTTAGTTTTTCCGTGTCTCTGAAACTAAGAACACCATTGTCTTTATTCATGTAAAAATTGTGTCAAGCTAAAAGATTGGCACCTTTGTTGGAGTTATGACCTCACCAAAAGCTTCTATAAAGAGAGGTTAATTTCCCAATAAACCTCTTTGGTTACTTGAAAGTTCTCATTTGTTGTTGAGGGACATAGTTTAGAACATGTTTCACGATGGTTGTTCTTCCTGTTTGAGCGAGTGATATAGAAATCCAACTAAATATTTTGTGTTCAAAACTTACATGGACACAGAAAAAACTTCATGTTTGAAATGGCCCAAGAGAAAAGAAGATTCTAGATATTTCTCCTTAGAACTCATTATCTTCGCACCTAAAATTTGAGTCAGTATAGCTGCAACATCGTTATTAATATGTTTGCTAAAATGCTGTAAAGATTTATCAAATTTTATTATCTGTTATGTACATTTTCAATATACCAAATTTTCACGAGATTAAGTCTTAAATTATCTTCAAGGCATCAAATAATCGTGCAAAATGTCATTTAGTAAAATTTTAACCTACTCTGGTCTAATGGCCGTAAAATATGATGTATTCTAACGTGTAATGTCATAATAAATTTTGTTTAATATTCATACTTTTGGTCAGTAAGCTTTTTTCGTCGTAGGTTTGCTCTAATTTTTTTGGTTTGTTTGTGTTCTTGCATTGGCGGAACTAATTCTTTGTCTAGTTCTTTTTTTTGGGTGGTCTAGTTCTCTTGCACTTTCATCACTGAAATTTTTGTTTCGAATTAAAAAAAATATAATAGACATAGATTTTAAGAACTCTGGTAACTTGTCGATTTGGTTTGTCATTCCTATACACTTTGTAAATGGTTTTGAAAACAGATTGTGAAGTGAACCAACTTAAAAATTAATAATAGCAATTTGTCGGTAGAGATTTGTCCAATTAACTCTTAAATCATGTCACGTCGTTAGACTCGTTAGCAAATAAGCCTTGATTTTAAAAGAATAAGTCTAAATTATTTTTTTAATGATTAGTATAATCAGGTTTTGTCGAGTGTGAATTTTAAAACGCAACTGTCTACTTGGAACTGAGGGACAAGTTTAATTAAAATTTCATTGGATCTCTCCAAAACGGCAGTCCTAAAATAATAATAATACTGGTTTCTTTCGAGTTTCAGCTACTGTAGTTGTGCAGAGGCACACGAGTGTGCATTGTGAGTAAAATAGAACCAAACCTCAATAGTAGTACTATCAAATTAAATCAACGAAGTAAGAGTCATCAGTCTTAAGGTGCTACCAAGAAGCTTGTTCGCATTCACATCCATTCCAAATGTCATTTTTAAAATCTAGCTCCTTTCGGCAAGAGTTAGTAACTTGGTTTCAATTGATTTTGCTTTTATGGAAAAGAAAAAAAAATGATTAACTATTAATTCATTTATACGTGGACTCATCCATTTCATATTTGTTACGAGAACTGATTTGACGATATTAAACTTACTCACATTACGCAAGAAGTTCGTTGATATATTGAAAATGGCATTTTTCACCATATCTAAACTAATGATAAAGATCGAATGGTTATATTGGGCGGTGTTATTCATTTCTTTAAATGTTTGATGAGAAGAGTATATTATTTCGGTGGTGCTATTCAATTCCAAAAACACTTCCCTGTTCTCCTCCCAGATTTAGATGTGACTATAATTTTTTGAATTCTTTACTGAAACTCTATATGTTTTTATATGTTTGTTAAAGCTAGTGGTTGATAAACATCTAATGTTGGGTTATTATAGTATGATGAGAATAGTTTTCATTCTATTATCTGATTATTACATAAATCTTATTCTATAAAATTGAGAGCTTATCAAAAATAAAAAGTATGATTGAAAATATGCTTTTACGTTTATTAAATATATAGAGAAATTCCTTGTTTGCTTTCACAAGCAGCCTCTTTCCGTGGAAGTAGTCTTTACCTGTTCATGGCTGACACTTGTTGATAGGATGAGATCAGAAGGGCTTTACGACTTATATTTTTAATCACTTGATTGTACTTTGATTTGGCCTTTCATTACCGATAAGTAGGGGCGTTAATATTGACAGTAGTAGTTTATTGTACACTACAAAACAAAAATATGATGCTATATTTGATTTGTCTTCGAAATCAACGTCTCTTTTCACTAGTTAAACAATCTTGAGTGGCTAGCATAAATCAAGGTCCTTAAAACAAGGTCTGGAATCAAGAATTTCTTGGACAACCCATTACCCTTGATTGACTGTGTCTTAAGATTGAAAATATGCATTAATTTTATTTGAATTTTGTAAGTTCGAAGGTATTTATGATTGAGTTATGAAGACAAATAGAAGTCAGAATGTCAAACTAGTTAGAGATATAATATTTGGATTCTTGGAACTCCTAAGACTAAGAAACGAAACTGGAAAGACTTATTGTGCAATATACTATTGCATTGCATCATTACTAATCGTAAAAATGGAACAATTCGTGTTTCTTGGTTTCTGTCGATCTCCAGTGGATGGAACTTTTAATTAGAGTTGCCAAGTAGTGTTTTAACTATAAGCATTTTCCTCTTGAAGCGCAAAGCTATTGGATGATGATCTGGTAGTTAAAAATTGTGACTCGTACACATCCCATTATCCTAGTTATTATATAATCAAGAAATATAGTGTTATACACATGGTTTTTATAATTACCAAATGATACCGTCAGTGCGATAGATTCTTATCCAGTTATCTCCCTATAGCCAGAAGATGACTATATTAGTACTGAAAGTTAAAGAGAAAATGATAATAGGTACGGTTTTGGTATTTTTTGATATTTTTGGACATTTCACTTTATCAATCATATTAAATTTTATGTAGGATTTAATAAGAAAGAGAAAAAAATAAACACGGAGTTAATAAAAGACTACATTGATAATAATTTGGTGTCTTATAAAAATGATAATTGGTACCTTTTATAGGCATCACAAAACTTAAGCCAATTTTCTAAAACTCTACGAATTTTATATAAGGATACTACTTCTAAACTTAAACCTAAGCCTAAACTAGGAAATTTATTCAAACTAAATATTGTCAAACTTCTAACAATGTAGGACCAATTTCCACACGCCCCCTCACGTATAAGGCCAGTCATTTGGCCTAACACGTGGACCTATATACGAGTGACCAGTCATTCGGTCAACACGACCCCTCACGTGTAAGGCCAGTCATTCTGCCTAACACGTGGATTTTCTCCTGTAATGTTAACTTCACGAACTCTTGAAGCTAACGATACCTGCGATGCAACTCCTTCTGCACCACCTATTTCATCCGTAGGATTTTTTTCTCACCTACTTCATATGTAGGATTTTTCTTCTCACCTGCGATGCAACTCCTTCTGCACCACCTACTTCATTTGTAGGATTTTTCTTCTCACCTACTTCATCTGTAGGATTTTTCTTCTCATCTACCTCATCTATAGGATTTCTGTTCTCACTACCTTATCTGTAGGATTTTTCTTCTCACCTACCTCATCTGTAGGATTTTTTCTTCTCACCTACCTCATCTGTAGGATTTTTCTTCTCACCTACTTCACCGTAGGATTTTTCTTCTCATCTCATCTCAACCTCAGTTATACTTCTCTTTCCCTCCCTCAAGTTGGAGCACGTAACAGAGTGAAGTATCCAACTTGAAAGAAATTAGAGTTATTAACTTGTAGGAAAAACATCAGGAACAAAAAAAAAATTATATTTTTTTTTATATATGATTCTCTTTAACTAAAGATACTTAACATACCTAAAACACTAAAAAAAAACATGAATTCTCTAACTTTGTCTCTCTCCTCTCTCTATACTGGCTCTGATACCATATTAAAGTCTGCGGGCATCCAACTCAAAACCAATTGGCAATGAGTGGAGTGGCCCTTCC
>JAJJMC010031210.1:6575870-6616976 GCA_023531435.1 Papaver californicum | reverse complement strand
GCAATGAGTGGAGTGGCCCTTCCATATTATATTTTAAGTTCATTATAGGGATATTAGCAATGTGAGACTATTATCCTTCACAAATCTTTTTTTTTTTTGTAGCGATTCTGATAAGTATAGTCTATAGCTACTTGGAACCAGCACTATGGCTACAATGTGGTCTTTATCTCAAAGCAGTAACTATTATGTTTACTTTTTCCACATTCTAGTAAATAACTTAACCGAAGCTTTAACATGCTATATATATATATAAGAGGTTGTGGTTTAGACTAAATTGTAGAAAACTACTTTTCCGCCTAAAACGGAAATCCAGTCTCCGAAGAAAGCTGAAAAGAAGATACCTTGTTTCCCCCTAGTTTCCGGCGGAAACTGGACGCTTAGTTTTTGTTTGACACTTCTTATTTACACTTCCCTTACACTCTATCATGACTATCCATTGTGTGAAATAACTTTATTTAATCCAACTGGATCTTAATGGTTATTTTTTTTAAATGTCTAGGCGTTGGGATTTAGTTTTATTGTTTTTTCTTTCTTTCATCAATTACTCATACTTTGTTTCAATTTAAGTTTTATATGGAAAGAAGAATTATAATACTGATGAAAATATTACACTAACAAAAGCTTTTATTTTCATAACTATTGATGGAGTTGTTGGTTTATGGAAGCAGCTAGTGCGTTTTGGAATTGTATTACGGAATCTTTATCAAATTTATCAAAATTCATAATGGGAGGGATACATGCAAGTTCCTTATAAAATCGATGGAATAAGTGTATTAGAAACAATTAATTGGTTTAATAATCCATATATTTGTTTTTCTAGGTTTAGAAGACATATAAGATTAGATACTGTTTAAATACCCATAAACATCAAAGATACTCTTATAATATCCTTAATTGAATATTTCACCCAATCTTTAGTTTTCAAATGGAAATGATTTTTAGAACACTGACCGGAATACCCTTGTTTATTTTTTTATTTATTTTTTGCTGGAAGTCCACTGCGAGTCTGCTACCCAATGAAACGTTCATTAGATGTCTAAAGCGGTAAGCATAACCATTCTGATTACCTAATACCACGTTGCAAGCTAGCTTAAGGGTTGGGCAGTTATCTCCGTGCACAAGTAATGTAGAGAAAAAAATCCCAACTGCCTTATTGGGTTTTAGTTATTCGATACTTGAGAAACTTTCTTAGTCTTATTGTAGTTTGGAATTTGGTATACAACAATATCCAAGTCCCCAGCTCCGTAATGTTGTGAGTTAGTGCAACTTCATTTAACTGTTGGTTTTTTTCTTTTTTGTGTGTACTAATCATTTAAATATTATAATTATCGATCATGAATGTTATACAACATTACATTGTTTACTGCTCGGCATTGGATAAAGAGAACTGAAGAGAAGGTATTCTTATTGGAGATGAAATATTCGAAGATTTTACACACATTTAAGTCAAATCATATTTCGTTTTGTTTTCTTTTTCAACATAATAAAAACAACTTAAATCGTAGAGAAACTTATTAGTAGTTTAAAATTGGTTGAAACCATGTACATTACAGATTAAATCTAGATGAAACCAGTTTCACCCTGCACATCATCTTAGTTTAAACTTGGATGAAACTGGTTTCATCCTGCACATTATGACAAAAAAAAAAATCATCCTCCATATTCTGACAAATAAATATGTTTTTCTTAGGATGTATCTAATTTCATCTTGCATGTTTAGATATTTATTTATTTTACGTTGAAGGTGATGTCGGGTTTTTTTTGTATTTTATTTTTATTGAAGGTGGTGGTGGTAGTAATGTGGTGTTTGTTACGATTTAAAATGTTGGTAGTGGTGGTGGTTGTGCTAGATTTTTTTTATATATATATTCGTATAATTTTTTTTATCTTATTTTTAGGCAAGGATGCAACCAGTTTCATCCTAGCTATTTTTGAATATACATTTTTTCCTAGTTTAAGTCAGGATGCATCCAGTTTCATCCTAGCTTTTTTTTGAATAATTTTCTCTATCTTACTTTAAGTTAGGATGCAACTAGTTTCATCCTAGTTATCTTTTTTCGAAAAAAAACTTTTGAATTTACTACCAACAATGGATCTTGTTTCGTAGATAATTCAAAATCCTTTCCAAACATATAAGTAGATTCAACTAAATGAAGTTTGAAGTTAATGGATTTGTTCAATATCTTGTGGAAGTTTACAATAACCATCCAAATTTAGTTAATGAAAACTATGTAAGTTACATAAATTAACATGCCATTTCATTTCTTATCTATATTTTAAGTACTAATTTATGATTCCTTTATTTTACATGATATAGGTTAATATGGCAAAACCAATTTTTTTTACTAGGCACGCAAAGTATTTTGGCCAACAAGATTGTCAGCAAATCCTAAGAGATAATTTGGATGGATTTCATTATGAGAGTGATCAAGGGAACATTGAGGAATATAGAGTTCGGTTAATTGACGTTTGATACTTAAGTTTTGTCCAAAGATGGTGTTTGGTCTAATATTTTTCCAACTTAGAATTGGTACTTGAACTTCACTATGACTCCGCTGAGTGATTATGTGTTTAACTTTTGACTTGCTTTATATTATTTGTGCCCCTCACAAATAAGAATTTTTTCTAATTACATCCCTAATTGTTATCTTCATCTTCTTCAAATTCTAGGGTTTCTAAAAAAGAATTTAGAAAGGGTTAATTGATCTTTAGTACTTACATTTTATCCAATTTTAGTGTTTGGTCTAACATTTGTCCAACTTAGTGTTTGGTACTTGGAATTTCCCTTGACTTGTGTTGATTGTTCTAGACCTAACTAAATCAAACAGACTAACTTGTTTTACATATTTACCCTTACTTATTATAAGTAATTACTGGTGATTTCAATCTCAAAAATCAGGCGACTCCCATGCATCTCTTCTACTTGCATGATAATCATCAGCCCCAAATTCTTCCACCAAAAACCCACTACTTTCATCGTCATTCAAATCCCCTTTTTCCATATTTAGTCCCAATCCTAATTCAACATAATTAACATCTAAAAATTCAATCCAAGATCACCCAAATCTTATAGGAAAGGATGAAGCATCAAACCTATTGATGCGTGTCGTAAGTGAAACAAATTGATCAATATATTTCCCACTAATTAACTAGTAATATAACGTTAGTAAGGATCGTTCCCACAAAGAGATGTGTAATTGATAGGTTATTTGGATTAGCAAAACTAGAATAAATACTAATAAAGGGGGTTTGTGAATTAATTAACTAAAACTAATAATAAATAAAATGATAAGAAAGAAAGATGATTAGGGAGTCCTTCGCCGTTACCGAATGTTGACTTGATTAGTATACTTATCTATCTTTCGTCAGAATCATTTATCACCAACCATAAAATAGCATGTACGCTTAGTTATCCCCAGAACTCCTTATATCACCGGACAATAGGTACGCTTAGTCACCGGATTCTATCCAAATGAGCCGCCTTGAGGTATGCTTACAAGGTGTAACTCGATCAAACCTTTAAGATATATGAATTTAGGTTTGATCCCAGTAATTAGACTCAGCACTCTCGGTCCACTTGCTAGTATTGTCTTCACACACGATTGCTCCACAGAATCCCTCTGCAATGTCTCACGTTCTCTGCTTGTGTAGGAGATGGTCAACAATTATGGATCGCTCGAGTCTCTATTAGCGATAAAATGATCAATAGAATAACTTGGTTGCGCACCCAAACAATCTAAGAATCAATCATAATCCCTATATATAGTGAAAATAAAAGATGATGACAATAACTTCAAAAAAACTTATATTAACTAATAAAGCTTCACGCTTAGAACATTAAATTCATCCTTAATCAACAAAGATTTAGCTACTCATAGTACAAAGAAGAATGGTTTCCCCCTAAAGGGGTAAACCCTAGGTTTAAGATGTGAGTTGTAGTATGAGAGGTAGGAGGTTGTAGAGATTCCTCCCAAGGTGTAGAATATCTTAATTGAGCCTTAGATGTCTTCTTTTATATCCTTCAATGTTTGGCCTTCAATTCTACTCTCTTTGGTTAAGAAACCCATTGGGACCAAGTTTTCTCCTTTTAGAAGTCCAAAACGCGTCCAAGAAGTCTCTCTTGGCTTTCCATAATCGGTAGGCTCAATACCCATCATATCTAACGATTGTAAGACCCCTAAAACGGAATTTTTCTGTGTCCAAAAACACCTATAATCGGTAGGCACGGTTTCCCATTATCTACCGATTGTAATATTGTGGGTTTCACTTTTTTCATCTCGATTGTTTTGCCCGTAACTTCTTCGTCTGAACTCGGAATGACCTCATTCTTTTTGCATTGGCTTTGTATTATCATTCTCTTCAAGATGTTATTAAGAACACCTGGATTTGAATGAGTTAAATTTGGTCTTTTGCCCTTCTTCATCAATAATACTTCACTTCCTTGTCCATTTTAGCACTTTGTTGCTCCTTTTTGGATGATTCACCTAATATAAGATATAAACTAGAAAATAATCATAACAAGTAATATGCCAGAAGTATAACTAAAACAAGTAAGGATTTTATACTCTAAACATGTGAATTAAGCACTTATCACCTATCTATAAGACTAATACCACTTTCTCCTTCAAGTACTTTATTATATAAGGAATCAACATCATTCCCAAATATCGAAACAACTCTCATTCGTATTATAACAATTCTCTTCTTCGGATCTTTCTCTTTTTTTGGAGTTGCGGGAATTCATGAAGTCGTTGCTCTAACTTGCCTACTCTTCTAAATTGGAAGGCAGAAATTCAATCAAAAGGTGCATACATTAAAATGTTGTACAAACGGAACAAGCTAAAATCATCAACAACATACTCAAATTTCTTGTTTCGGGAAGGAGATCCACCTAGCATTACTTATCATAAACACCCAAATAATCGTAGTATCAACAACAGATCTTCAACTGGTTTTAGGTCAAAAAATTATCAAAAATTAAACAAACTCGAACCCAAACTTCGCCTCCTCTTATTGAAATCAAAGACCCAATCCAATCACAACCAGTCATCCATAATTCAAATTGTAAAAACTAGAATTTCTTACCTAATTTTTCGGCACAAACTCTGTCCAAATAATTTATCATTCGAATTACAAGATCTTGATTCTTCTCGATTTCAAACCCTCATTTTTTCTAAACTCAACAAGCTCTTAAAACCCTCTTTGCATCATCGGAAAACAACGGTAATAAACTCTTGCCTTCTCAATCTCGATGAAAAAACAGCCGATAGAGAGGAGCTACGAAAATAATTTAGGTCAAAATCTAGGGCTATGTAAAAAGAGATAGAAAAAATGGTTGAATTGAGTGAGTTTACATTACTTATGTTTAGTAATAACTTTAACAAACAAATGTCATAACTCGACAGAATCAACTCTGGTCAACGTCAATTCCAAGTACTAAACCCTAAGTTGGACAAAATTAGACCAAACACTAACTCTGGATAAAATGTAAGTATCAAATATCAATTAACCCATTTATAAAATCTAATTTGATGAAATTAAAAGAATTTTTTCATAACTGGGTCAATCTTGCTGCAAATATACAAGTGCTATCATATGTAATTCATAGAATAAGCATTTTTTCCCTCTATTTTCTTATTAACTGCCATTTTTTTATCATCTTTTGTTGTCGACTCCACTGTTTATGTCCAGAAGTTTAGGATGTAATAGAAATTGACATCTGACAACTTCTTAGATGGTATAATACTATGTTCATGTGCAAAAGTTGATGAGAAATTATTACTATAAGAAGAAGAAAAAAAATCAAGTTATGAAGGGTTATAGGATTTGGTGAGTTTTCAAGTGAAAAAACAATGATAGATGTGAGCTATTGTTGTTAGATTAAATGGATGAATGAATTAGATTTTTTTGAGTGATTTCGACTTTGTATACAATTCAAAATGTTTGGTCTCTAAACAATTCGAAATTGCAGGGATTTGAAGGATATAAAAAAAGTAGAAGAAAGCTACATAATTGATATCATACCTTGTACAACACATATTTGATAATATTCCGCTGCTCCAAAACTACACAAACACAACCTTTCCATCCTTCCATCTTACCACCTACAACAAACACTTCAACATCCACTAGTACATCACTTTTCCATTTACATCCAGCTTCACATACCACCACTACACCACCAGCGATTGTTTTCCAACCTTCGCAATCACCACCAGTCCGCTCAAGAACACCACTTCAGTCCCTATCTATTTCCACAACACCACTTCAATCCACATGCATATCCACAACAACAACAAGTTTCCTACTCGATCTCCTTCACAACCGCCATCATTCCACTTCACGACCATCAACAACACTCTCATGCACAAGTCCGTACTACCACAAAAGACTAAGTAGATAATCAAACATCGAAACTATTTTTATATGGGGGCTGCAAAAATAATTTTTCATTTTTTAGAGGTTCATTTTGAGATCAAATAATTATTTAGGGGGTGCAGACAAAATATAAAAAGTCAATTATTAAACATGTCATCATCTAATGGAGTCAACACGGGTTAATATTTTGTCCAGGTACCAAAAGTCCTAAGTCGGACAAAAGTTAGACCAAACACTAAAATGTGAGTATCAAATGTCGATTAAACCTATAGAAATTTCTTCTAACTATATCGAAAGTTACTCTCTAAACCTTTGTAACAATCTTACCACTTTTAATTAAAAGCAACATCCAAGAAACCAATTTGAAGCAAATGATTTAGCAACCTCTTCCTCTTACCAACATCCAACGTTCAACACAAGTCCCTAACTTTGGTTATTTAACTTCAACCAATATCCATCATTCAACCCCTCCTTCTATAACCCAAGCCCCTAACTTTTGTTATCTAACTTTGACCAGTATCCAACATTCAAACTCTCTTCCTATCCATGGCAATCCTAGTTGATGGCCCATCCCAAAACATTAACAAATCTTTGTATCTGAAATCTTGATGTAACTAAAAATACCAGAACCTCTACTGAAAAACACAAGGCTCAGTAGATTGTGATTTGAATCATCCATATTACGAGTTTGAATTATTAATTGTACTAATTATTATATATATTCTTAAATCAACTTGTTTATCATAATTAATTTAATTTTTATTTAAATAAATTTTATAATGTAGTTGTTGTTTGAATTAATGAAAACTCTTAAATTCAAAGAGTTACTTTGTATACTTTTTAATTTGATTTGTTTGAGGATGAAAATTAAATTTGAAAGACACAATATAATCATCTTTAAATGAAAGGAAAAAAAGAACTTTTAACTGCACGTAAAAATTACACTTGAAACACGTTGTGTTGCAGGTTGCAAACACATCATGCTCTGCTCTTGGAGTAGTCGTCGAAGGGTTGCAAACTCAGCATCCCCACTACTCCAAGAGGTTGAATCTTTCGTCCTATTTTTATTTCGACACGTGTCAAATACTTCGGAAAATAACAGTTACAATTAAGTAGATCTCACGTTTTCTACTTGCAGTAATAAAAGCATATATCTAGCATACGTAGGATGTATGGAGTATCAGTTGGAGTTCAGACAACGATCGGTAATTCTATATGAAAGCAAATACGACAATTTAGCCGCTCATGTCGTCTTGCATATAAGAATAGTAAATGCGTATAAACAGAAACCTATTATATATGGTTGTAATCTTTTTTTCGTAAAGGTTTACAAGATGATAAAATAGTATCACTAAAAAATAAACCTAAAAACTCCTTATTATACTATTTTATATAATATCTAGACTATCCTAGATTGCTAGTGATAATTTATTTAATTAACTAAACTTATTAAGATTAATAATTGGATTAGATTAATAAAAAAGATTAAAATTTTTTATTAAACTTTTAAATTCAACGAGGAGCATACACGCCTCACTTTTTTATCTTCAGAATTTTTTACGGCTAGGAATTAATCAGTTCCTAGCCGTAATAAGCCTGTATATAAAAATGAATCGGTTAGGAATTAATCATTTCCTAGGAAATGATTAATTCCTAGCCGTAAGTAGTTTATTTACGGCTAGGAATTTATCAGTTCCTAGCCTTAATAGGCTTGTACTCGGTATGAAAATAAGAAATTTATCATTTTCCAGCCGTAAACAACAAAAAATTACTATCTACGGCTGAGAATTGATTAATTCCTAGCCGGAGATAAATTACTAAGTTCAAATCAGTCGTAAAATATCCAACGGTTAGGAATTCATTATTTATCTAGCCGTAGATGGACTGCTTACGGTCAGGAAAAGATGAACTCCTAGCCATAGTGAGTGTTTACGGCTAGGAATTCATCTATTCCTAGCCGTAAGTAGTTCCTGAAACTGTAATTGATTTTTTTTTCTCCTTATGAATCATGAAGGAGAAGAGAAGGAAAAAAATAATATACTCCCTCCGTTTCAGCAAAAGTGTTACTATCACTTTTTCATTTTAACATAAAAATAGGTCAAAATGAAAAAGTGATAGTAACACTCTTGCTGAAAAGAAGGTAGTATTTTTTATTTTTTTATGAATATTTGTTAGATTTAGGTTTATTTATAGAGAAGAGGTATTTTTGATTTCCTCTATAAATTATATCATCTATCTTTATTTTGGACATTTGAATCCACTACATCCTCCAAAAAAGAAAGATTATAACTCCATAATAAGTTTCACAAAAAAGGAGTCGGTGGAAATCACAATCAGGACACCAAATGCCAATTTCTTTTTAACATGGTAGACATTTTTAAAACGCCTCTTGTTTCTTTGGTGTTGAAATCGTTATTCTTATTTTTCAGGAATACTGATTTGAAATCGAATAAAATCAAATAAATAAAAATAAACATACAATAATAATATTTCGTGAGAGGTCTATCGGCATCGTTAAACACATACCGATTAAATACCGATTGAATTCAAACCGATAAATAGTAATGTGGCTAACGCAAATTATTTATAAACTGATAGTGTCTAATGGGTAATTCATTCACCAAAAAAAATTAACTTCCAATTAATTGTTATATAGGTTCCACGAAAAAAAAGAAATAATACAGTGCAAGGATTGTATAAGTATAATCATGTCTATAGATCTAAGGAATATATATGGGTTTTGGATAAAATATGTTGGGTTTCTTGTGATTTATATGTTTTGTTTAGGAAAATATATATGTGATGGTAAAATTGAAAATTTTATTATTAACGGATCAAAATTGCAAACTAATACAGATTTAACGGAAATACATTGTATTTGTGGTGTAGATATATTTTGTTTTGGAAAAAAATGGCGTCTACAAAAAGAATGTCACAATTTACTATGTCTAGCTAGTTTCAACCTAAAAACGCTTTATAACTTGGTTGGCACTTTAATGAAACTGAAAAGTTAATGACAATACAAATCTTTAGCCACCTTCGTGGTTATATACATAAACCTTTACTATTATCTCCGTCAACACTAAATAGCTTGTTTAGTGTCTATCCTCGATCGTTCACAGGTAGCTAAAATTTGGAGTATAAGTTTTGTGGGTAAAACTTTTGTAAATCCTTACGAGACAAAACTCGTCCGCTAAGACCACTTAGGGATAGGCTTATTACATATGCTAAATGTAGTCGCTATTCCTGCGAAAGTGAGTTAGGATTTTATTCTATTTTCAGATTAGTTTTGCTCGAGGACTAGCAAAATATAGGTTTGGGAGTATTTGATTAGCGCTAAATTCATACATTTTTACCGCTTAATCTATATTAGTTAGTGCCCATTTTTATACTAATTTTAGTGTTTTAGTATTTTTATCAATTGTACCGGGAAATTACTAGTTACAGGAAAATTAGGCTATGGATATGAATTTGGACATTTAAACTCATGGGCTACAGTTTCTGTTGGATGTTGATGGACGTGGATGGAAAGAGTGGATGGAATTGTAGAGAGAAGACAGGGGAGTTCTGTTTGGTTGGATAGTAGGGTAGGTGGCAGACAAGATATTGAAGTAAAGGCCAGGAGACGTGGGTGAGCTATTGAAGTAAAGGCTGGCTAGGCGGACAGTATAGAGAGGGTACAGGGGCTCTGAGCATCACATGTAGAGATTGGGTGGAGTTGGCGTCCTCTTTTGGTGTTGTGGTCTTCTGTTTTTGAATTGGAAGTGTTAGGTGGAAGTCAGGTGAAAGTGGGGATATATTGTGGAGGTGGCAGTTGATGTTTGGATGTAAATAAGAAGTAGGATGATCGGGATATAAAAGGGAGAAGTGATGTAGCTAGGTGGGGAGACAAAGTCTACACAAAACAGAAGAAAGAAGTGAGGGTGATGGCTGATGGAGAGTGAGCTAGAGAAAAGAAAAGAGAGTGTTTGCTTGAAAGTGACGTGAGAAGAAAAGCACATGGGCTACTGTACGGTGATGAATGTAGGTGTTGGCTAGTGATCACGTGAAATCAAGAAGAGAAGAGACTTGGACGAAGTACAAGAAGTGGGTTCGTGCATTGATGATGTCATAGGAAGAGAGACTTATTTTAGTGTGAAAAGTGGTGTAGAAATACGAAAAATTGGGGAAAGAAAAGAAGTGTCACGTGGCAGAGGAGACAAGAGAAGGTTTGCTAGAAAAAATTGGATTGTACCCGGCTATTGAAGTAGGTAGGCTGAGGCGTCAGAGAAGTGGGTTCTGTGTAGGACTAGTACACACGTGAAGAGGTATGTTAGGTTGTTTTGAAGAGTGGACGGTGAGAGAATAAGATAAAGATACCTAAGTGTAGGGTTTGGAGGTGATTGGATGGAGAGACACGTCAGAGAGAGGGAAGTCAGACTTCTTTTGGGTTTTGAAAAGCGCGAGGTATAAAAGAAAAGAAGAAAAAACAGAAGGGGTAGTTCTGATTTTGGGTAGAGTTTTTACTGGATAGTTTTTGGGAAGTGTTCTTTTGAGGTTTTGGAGTTTGGCTGGAGGTTTTCTTTTAGGTATTGGTGAAGAAAGGACGACTGGTGTAGTTTGGGTTAGAGCAGGCGATTGTACAAGCGAGATTCTGACTTTTCTTCTGGTTGTAGTAGGCGGCTGTTGTACATGCGAGAAGAAAAAGACAACCCAGACTTTTGGGTTTAATTCTTTCTCTCTATTCCTTTTCTTAATTAATTTTATGGGTTTTGAGAAACCCATCTCCATGTCTCATTAATTTTGTGGCTAGGGTTTAATGTTGAAACACTTAAAGTTTAAGATCACTTAAATTGAATTATTTGATACGGACTATTTTGATTTGAATAGATTAATTCCATGATTTTGATTTATTGAATTTTATTAAACAATTGTGATTTCGTTAGATGGCACATGCTTGGCCTAGGTTTTTGATGTTCCATGCTTTTGGTATACAATTGTTATTTTGAAAATCTATTTGTTGCAAATATATTTGTCTACTTATTTGATATTTCATGCCTGGGTTAAATCCTTAGATGGGGTATGCTTAGAATAGACAGGTATTATTTGTGGACATATAATTAGTTTCGTACAATTTTCTCGCTAACGCAATTTGATGGTGTATGCTTAGACTTAAAACTTTTGATGCACCATGCCTAGGGCGTCCCAGTGATATTTGTGACTCTAAATATTCAGGAGTTATGTTTCACTTCAGCAATTAAATAGAAATAGTGGTGGATACTAAAAACCCTGGTTACTGTTCTCCCATTTGATTTATTTTATTAGTTTAGTTTGTTTTATTATTTTATTCATAAATCTAAAAATCCAAAATATTATTTGTGATTAGTTAATTGAAATATTAATTGCAGTATTGTCTCCGCTCCCTGTGGATTCGGCCCGTATTTACCGCTGTCTACTAGTTAGACGCCGTGCGATTGCGGTTTATTTATATAGGGTAATCTAAAATCCCATAAATAGACAATTGCATATATGTTTTTAGCATAATCACTGGAATCATCAATATACAGTAGTATTTTGTTTCATACCTCATGTTTTTTTTATCCACATCCAAGGATTTTAACTAATGACTTCAAGTGTGACACTATGATGTGTCAACTTTCATATGGTTTACCGTAAGATTTGAAACTCCGTTTTTAAAGCATTTATATTTTTTATCAGAGAATAAGGCATATATAATCCCCAAAAATATTAAAGTTCAATGAACAAAATGTTGGACTGGGTGAAATAGACGGATGAAGCCATTTTCATACAACCATTATACCCCCATATGTTACTCATAAAAGTTGGAAAATATCGGCCCTAATTAAATATTTATTACTCCACCATCAGAATTTCTCCTTCCACTACCATCATAATTTCTTCGTCCACCATCATAGGCAAAAACCACCACAACAAACACTAACAACATATCTTCCAACCTCCATATCCACCACAACAAACACCATTTCCATCACTATCAACACCACCACAATAAACACCAATAATATATTTTTCCACCACCAGAAATACCAACAACACCAACATTGACAGTGATTTCTTTCAAATACTCAAGTTAATTGATTTCACAAGATTGGTAAGTTTCTGTAACTTAATTTTTTTTTCTTTTTCTTTTGATTAAAACTTAATTTCTTCTTTTGATTATCCATCAATATGTATACATTGTGGTATAGGATTTGAGGCAATTTCTTATTTATATTATGCATTTTTTTCTTCTAAATCCCTAATTTCTCTTTATTAAAATAAGATAATTATTGTTTTTTCTTCCATCAGTCTCACGGGATGAGCAGCAAAGAACATGCATTGATTGTTGATACTCCCAAAACTCGTAAGGTTGCTAATCCTGATTCTCTTTTTAGTTTATTTTATTTTCATCTTGGTCTAAAATCAGATGCACTTGGGTACATAATTGCTTACATTTGGTCTAAAATTGTTTTCAACTTGGTCTAAACTCAGATGCACCTGTGTACATATTGCTTATATTTGGAAAAGATGAGGACAAAACGAGTGCAAGTTTTTATGTAATTCTAAAAGATGAGAGAAGTTGTTGGAAGAACTAAGACTATGTCGTTTAGTTAGGTTGTTTAGAACTATGTTTTTTATTTTTAAATCTTTTTTTAGTTAATTATTTTGTTTGTAAATTGTGAATCTGGATTACAGATCAGTTGATATGAAAGAAGTTGTTGGAAGAACCAAGACTATGTCGTTTAGTTAGGTTCTTTAGAAATATGTTTTTTGCTTGTAAAACTTTATCTATTTTGTTTTTAGTTAATTATTTTGTTTGTAGATTGTGAATCTGGATTACAGATCATTTGATATGAAAAACTTCATTTAAAAATAGATTTAAGATTAGCCCTTATTGGCATATAATTCAAATGGTCTTGTCAAACTGTGCATTATGCACTCCAGGTACAACCTGGAAAAAACTTAATTTGTTGTCAGATTGTGCATTATGCACTCAGGTGCAACATTGGAAATGGCGAGCGAAATGCGAGCAGCCTAAACCGTGAAAACGGGGTTGTGGGAGAGAGAAATATAAGCGTCGTGATGATAAGCGAAGCGGTGGAGTGCTTCTGCCGAATAAACCAATTTAAAAATAGGATAACATGCTCGAAAAGGCATGATTTCTAATATCATAAGACTGTGCATTATGCACCCAGGTGCAACCTTGGCAGAACCTATTTCCCTGTCAGATTGTGCATTATGCACTCAGATGTAACCTTGGAAAACCCTACTTTTCTAAACTAAAATCCATCATGTACAGAAAAATTGAACAAACAGATATACTAATTGAAGAGCATCTACAATTGTAATAACAATAAAGGGCATTAGAATATATACATGAATGAATATAACATTCAAAAATTCTATAAGGTTTTAGATATAATACAACCAAAAAATGGATTTGTCCAAGCAATATTTAAGAACGAATTGAGTCTAAAATGCAACCATAGGTTGCATATAATGATAAAAAAGAATAAACTCTTGGCCAGCCCCATTAGAATGTGTACACACCCATCAGTCTTGTTAGCTTTCTTAGTCTCTACCCTTTCATTATATGTACGCTGATTACATGATGTCCCACAATGTATCACATACTTAGTAGGTACCGTGCCACAAGAGATCACAACCTTAGTAAGTACCATTACATTCAATACCTCTTCAGTTAAAAACAACTCCATCCTTGGAGGTTCCCGGAAAAAAAAAGAAAAAAAAAAAGAACACAATGAAAATGTAATACTAAGCAAGTTTCACGCTTAACAAAGCACAATGAAATCTTTGACTAAAGTTTTAAATCTGTATCAAGAACCATAGTTTGTCCAGTACCTCCGTCACATACCAATTGCATTTTGGTGACAAATAACAAACACTAGATTCCAATTTTTCAAGTGTTGACTGAATACTAAGCCGACGAGAGTGTGAACCCATATAGTAGATTACTATACAAAGGATGTTGGAATCCTATGAACAAGTATACAAAACAACAAGATGGAATTACAAATAAGAAATTAAACAACAATAACATACAAAGCACACACAAGATGAACCTGGATACAATTATGCTTTAAAAATTGAAAAATTAATTCAGTTCATAAACAAATTATGGAAAACTAAAAATAAAGTTATCACTACATATATAGTTGACTCGAAAAAAAATTACGCTAAAACAAAGCAAAAATTCAATGTTTGGAATTCAGAAAACCCTAAATAGAAAATTACGAACAAAACCCAAGATACATCATAATTTGGTATTTAACAAAAAAAAACATCATAAAACTTAAAATCATATCATAATATATGATAAATGAAACTTATAATTATACTGAATCAAATAGTACATCGAGTTAAAATGCGTATTAAACAAAGAACTATTTTTGAATCAAAATCAAAATAATAATCCTAGAATTCAACCCTAACATTTTGAATCAAAGAGGCAGATAACTATTACTATTAGTTCGAACTTCAATATCACACAAGAAAAAACAAATTTGATTTCATATCTGAACTCCAGTATTTGTTGGGTTAGAGCTCGTTTTCTTTCTCCGAACTGTGAAACAATAACAAGATTATGTTTCATCGATTTTAATTTTTGCTTTATATTTTTGATTCAGGGGCATATCAGTAACTTAAGACTACATAAGATAATTTTAGCTTGGACCGAATAAACAAAAAAAGGATATTAGGACCATATGTTTTGAATATATGGTTATTGAAGAATTATTTTTTTACTTGTCTTCTAAACTCAATAATTCAAATTCCAGGGTTAATTAACTAAAAAAGTGTTTTCTTTTATTTGATACGACACATTTGGCTCATCTTCTCTGAAAAGATCCAACCAGATGTACCCACCTCACTGATGATCCAACTGTCATCCCTAATAATAAAGTCAAACCCTAGCTCTATCCATAAAGGAGATTGAATAAAATGAGAGATCCAACCTCCTTAGTGGGAATCTATCTCTTTACCTCTCGCATGCACTATACATGAAAGTAGGCGTGTATAACATTATAAATTTTAATAGAAACTGGTAATAAAACATGTGTTATGTATATATTTGTTTTGGACTCCTTAACAATATAAACTTTAAAAATAAAAAATAATTATTTTAAAAATAAAAAATTAAAATTCTTATTTATACTTATTGTGTAGATAATTTATAAAGCTTTTTAAATATATAACTTTTTCAAAATCCGATTTGTATTTTGAAAGATATAAAGGTTTAAAGTTTTTTAATCTATTTTTAAAACAATGTAATTTTTGTAAATATGTAAAGATATGTTTAATATATAATTTTACCCTTCAATATGTATAGTGATATTAAGGATGTTGGAGGTTATTTTTGTAATATCAGGGTTAGACCAACCAAAAATATATATTTCCTTTATATTAGTAAGATGTTTATAAATGCTTAATTTTTGGCATAAAAAAAATACTTAATTCTACTAAATAACGCGTTTTATAGCCCAAATCTAGTTTGCCGAGTGTTAAGGAGGCCTTCTATGTGATCAGAATTTGTAATCCTCTCAGAAACGCAATTGGTTTCAATCTTTTTCCAAATTTTTTCATTTTCATCACAATTCGATCAAATTGGTTAATTCCCAAAATTAAGATCATAATCACATAAATACATTCTCCAATTTCATTTATGACCCATTAATTCGATCAAAAGATATCGAATTGGTCTTTAACTGATCCCACAAATGAAAATTGATTTTTTTTTTATTTTACAATCTCATAAATTTGAGATTAAATTGGAGATAATCGATGAAAATGATCATAAATTTCGGTCAAATATGATCATACAAACAACTTAATAGTTTAAACTTTTTCAAAATATCCATCAGATCGATCAATCAAGAAGTTTTAGAGAAATTTTTTTTTGCTGGTGCAAGGAATAAGAACCAGAAAAAGGCTGTCACAAACTGTCGTATCCAGAACCGCGGCCTATTCCCTTCTTCAATATCACTAGTAAACCGTCGTTAATAAAACGACAAATAGAAACGGTCACAGACTGAACATCTAACATAAATAAGAAGTTTGTTCTTTCGGTTGGCACCCACCGTGCGTGGTCATTTAGTTTATTTATAGCAATATTTTTCTTTGACGGACAATTGTGAGTTGCACATGCAAGTGTTACTTAAAATTCAAATGAATCCAATCAAAATAAGAAGGCTAATTTAGGGGCTCCCACATTTGTAGAGGGGCTCCCATAATAAGACGAAATAGAGACATTTGAAGTAAAATTCAAAAACCCCTTATCCATCATATTTTCATAATGGCTAAAATACCCCTGATTAGTTAGTAAAACTAATTAGCTAATAGATTAAGCTAATCATGATTAATCGAAAATAATCTTAAACTTAATCAAATCAATTCAAATTTTTTTCTTTTTGGTTTGGTGGGGAGAAAAATTAGAAGAAATGTAAGATAATTTTGTAGGGTTTTTTTAAAAACCCTAAATTTTGATTCAATCAACCAGAGCATAACTGGGATACATCTAACTTAAACTTTTGGTCTTTTAATGGCTCAAATTGGATGAAATTACGGACAAAAAGATGATTTATTTTTGATTCAGAGAATTTTACGGTTGGGTTTTCATGTCGAACCCAACCGTAAAAGCTATTTACGGTTGGGTGTTCTTCCCAACCCAACCGTAAACAGAAGAACAATGGATGAACACCAAATCGTAACAGTTTTACGGTTGAGTTACACACATAAAACCCAACCGTAAATAATCCTTGATGAAAATTTTTTATCTAACCTGAAGGATTTTACGGTTGGGTTTTCCAATCGAACCCAACCGTAAATAAGCCTCAACACAAAAAAAATCAGACATATGCGGAATACTTTACGGTTGGAAATCAGAATTAAACCCAAGCGTAAAATGCAAAAAAAAAATTGATGCAAATTTTTTTACGGTTGGGTTCAGAATCGAACCCAACCGTAAAATTGCATCTTCATCTCCTACCTTTAATTTTACGGTTGGGTTTGTTTAATAACCCAACCGTAAAATGAAGAAAAAAACCAGTATAACATACATTTACGGTTGGGTTTTCAAATCGAACCCAACCGTAAATTTTTCTGTAACCCAAATTCTCCATTATTTTGTTTAATTATCCGGATTTTCATCACTATTACCTTATACACCTATACTAGGAATCTTCATCACGAAATTTAGAGTTTAATCGACGACGAAATTTTGATTCGATGTAGTTTTTCGGTTAAAATGGAGAAGGAGGAGATATGAAGGAAGAGGGAAAGGTTTTGTTTAAGTAAGTTTTAATTGATTGAAGGGAAAATTAGACTTTTTAATTGATAGAAGTGTAATATGGACATTAAACATATGAGATTGGAGTCCCTAGGACACCCATAACGCATTTTTGGGTTACTCTACCTCACATTGAAGCCCTTTTATAAATCAAAGAGCCTTTAGATTAGCCTTGTTCTCGATTTTACGATAACGTACATTTGAGGGCATGTGGAGGTCCAAATCAAAACAGTGTTCATTTCAAACGGTTGAAAATGAAATAAAATGACCAACAAGTTAGTTGAAAGGAGCCGTCGAGAACACCCCAATGCCGAAATCAAAGGATTACTTTTACTAGATTGTTCGATCGTACGCTCTAACTTTTAATGTACGGTTTCCACC
The DNA here is from genome assembly GCA_023531435.1 of Papaver californicum. Classification (NCBI taxonomy): domain Eukaryota; kingdom Viridiplantae; phylum Streptophyta; class Magnoliopsida; order Ranunculales; family Papaveraceae; genus Papaver; species Papaver californicum. The sequence continues at coordinate 6,598,912 of JAJJMC010031210.1, read as the reverse complement.
AAGTTGTGTCGATATCATTAGTAAAATAAAGGAATTGTCCTCGTAAAGTTTGCTAGAACCAAAACGGGATCAGTATGCATAATTAGAAAGTTGTACTGTTTACATTTATTTAGGATAAGTCCACACCACCTAAGGACTTTTTCCTATTCAACAAAAACATCTAGGGTTGTTTCTTTTAAAAGTCTATCAACTTAACGTGTGTTAGAAGTGAGATAATACTCCTTTTCTCTACAAATGTATTTCTTGGGTTCCATTCAGTGTATTAATTAAGAAGCTGGTCCCTGGGTTTTTATGAAGATGGTTCAACAAAGCAATATTGAAAAGGTCTTTTTGTTATCAATCAAGTTAATGGAAGCAGGTTTGCTTTTAGAGTGGTTCCATGTTATTGGTATAGGGGGGGAATTTGTGCGTATGCAAGAAATGGACAATCAAGAAAAAAGTGAATTTTAATTGGTCCACTATTGAATTGTCATATAAAGAAGAAAGAAAAATGGGAATCACACAATAGTCACTTGGTATTAGAAATTAGGACCATCAGTAGTTCAAAGGGACTTCTTCTTGTGATAGGTTACTGTTAGAGATTAGCTTGGACCATTCGCGTACGACTTGTATGGTTTTTCGATTATTGTTGATGCATCAGTAATATTTGGTGGTCCAGTTCTGGGATTCTTGATTTATGGCGCTGGTTTAGGCGCTTCAAATGTAAATCAAAGTCGCGAATTTTAGTTGTTTATCTTCATGGAAAGTAAAGTGGTTTAGAAATTTTTAACCACGCCACTTGGAAAGCCGAATCTCAGTTGCTAAAACAAAAAATGAATTTCAACACCCACTAGGCCAATATCTATTTGCTGAGCGAAGCAGATTTCGAATAATATTTGAGAGATAACCAAAGAAATCTTTTCTTCCTTCCAATTTTAAAGGATGTCCCCGAAGTGACTAGGAAATCTCTGTTGAAAAATCTTTTGTCGGGTTATACAGTTAGTTTTCCGAGAATATAAACTAACATCAACTGTAGTACTAACAAAATCGTGATTCTGTACGGTGGTGCGATTTGAGTGTCAGGATCGTGGTGTAGGACGCCAAATTGTAAGATGTAGCAGGATACGCATTCTACATTTGGCAGCACAATGTGCGGGTCTTACGATCAACCTTTCCCTCTTATTTGTGCAAAATAACTGCAAATCGTTTCAACAAAGCTAACAATCTCTCCTGTACGATACGATTTAAATATACAGTCTTTGTTATTAGTAAGCCTCACTAATCTGTGGTCTATTTATTTTATTTAATGTCTACCAAATTTTACTCATAACTAAAAAATAGGACAAAATGTATCTAATTTTAGTCAAAATTATGAAACTACCTCTACTCATTACTTAACTATAATCCTAAAATCAAAATATAAGTAGAAAATTATTTCTCTATTTTACTATTTTCCAAATCTAACAAAAACCTAAAAGGAAAACGAATTTTTTGAATTCTAAAAACCCTGAACAAATTTTTCCAAAAACAAATTTGGATTTCCCATCCCTTTCGATCTACAAGGTAAATCTCTACAAACTCATTCTTATAATAGTATTTTTGATCTATGTATTTAAATCTTACTTTTCGTGAATCAAAATCCAGAATTATTACGAGAATCGTTCGATGTGGATCTATCGTATCCATTGATTTTATCTTTTTCTTTTCCAGATACGAATCGTTGGATAAGACACATGTTTATCCGCCGATTTTTATTTGTATTCTTCGTTGATAGCATATCCAGAATCGTTTCATTTTCTATTGTTTTATTTTATTTCTTAACTTTTTTCTATTGAGAATCGGTCTGGATATGTAAAATTTTCTGAATTATATCAGTAAGTAGGAATCGGTGGATACGTATGTGTCTTATCCTCCGATTCTTCACTACTGAATTTTTTGTTACCCTTTATTGTTAGAATCGGTGAATAAACATTGTCTTATCCACCGATTTTGATATATTCATTTTAGTGGTTAATCTTTTGTTGTTAATTGAATTAATGATTGGTGATTGCTAGAACCAGTAGTAGTAGTTGTTGTCAATTGGTGACAAGTGACAAGTAATAACACCAGTAGTGATATCGATAATCTTTGTGTTAATTTTTTTTTTCTCTTTAGCCATACTTTTGTTTATTCTTCAATTTAATCTTTGTGGATATGGATACAATCGCAAGAGGAGTGCCGAATATACACATGTCTGTTTATGTGATATAGAGAGACAGCATAGCCAAATAGATTTTGGAAGAGAGACAAAGTTGGAGCAAGTAATGAAGCTACTTGGAGAGCTCGCTTTGGAGGAACTTGACGAGGTTATTCGTGTTGCAACAATCAGAATATAAGATATGGCATTATGGAGGGAATGTTTACCAATGTTCTATCTAGATGATCCAGATAATGGTCGCGCCGCTGATGGTAGCGCTGCTGCTGGTGGTGCTCTGATAATGCTGATGTAAATGGCGCTGACAATGCTGCCGCTGATGATGATAACTGAGAGGGTGGTGAAAATGATTTAGTTTATGCATGTTTATTTATATCTAGAACAATAGTTTATGCTTTTTTTTTATAAACTTGTTATGTTTGGTTTTGTAATGACTATAAGGTTTAAATGGTTTTATGAATGAATGAATTAACTAAAGTTTTAATTACAGCTTATGATTGAGTAAATTCGAATTAGTAAATTCGATGTAAATGGTTTAATCACGTCTTATGTGTTACTTTTCCTTGCACATGGTCAAACTTCGGCTCAACGGCTAGTTTTTTTTTTTTAAATACAGTCGTTGGTCATTTATGCATATAAATAGGATAATTCATTCTCCATCATACACTACTTCATTCAAAGGAATCTTTCTCCATCATTCAGTACTTCATTCAAAAGAAACCCACTACAATGGCTAATCCATCATCATCAACTACCAAATTAATTGGTATTATGGAAGAAGAGAAATTAACAACCAAATCAAACAAAAGGAAATAGATGTGAATGTTAAGAGAGAGACCGAAAGGGTTATAAATTTTTACATCGTGTTAAATCTTCCCGAAGATTGCCGGCCTGATAGTCTATTTTGGAATCTTGTTAATATGGATCCTTTCATGCCCAAGTGGAACGGTAAGTACATAAAACCACTTGTATCTTATAGGGATGAGTATGTTTCTTCTCGCACAATAGTGGTTATAAAATTGTGCTACAAGTCTAATGAGATCCTAGCTATACAAAAAGGGAACAAGTATGAAGCGCAAGATGAATATATCAAATAGAGAAGAGAACCTTTTAGTCAATTCGAATCTGCATTGATAATCAAATCTTGCACCGGGAGATAAAGAGAGTTTCATTTTATTCAATTTACCAGTATAAGCAAGTTCATTTTATTTATGAAGAGTGTTCAATAAGAGATTACGGATCATTATGATTATGAAAACTATTGTTTACTTTAGAAAGCTTATATAAGTACCTAGAGTCTGCCTATAGAGCTTCAATTCTGGTCTGGTTCGAGAAGCTAGCCTTCCTTATAAAGTATTAACCATTTAATTTATCCATTATAATCTTAAACGGGCAATCATGCTTCTTCGACTTATTCATATATACCTTCGACGTCCTCTTCACATACGCTTTGTCCTTTATCCCGTGACCTTTCAATCTTGCCACTTTTCTCGTAAACAATTTCCAAACTATCACGCCTCGAACGACGGCCTAAGACAAATACGCATTTGATTCCATTGCCTTTGTCCATAAACCACTTCTTTGCGTCTTCCTTGTTTTCACATACCAAATTAGTGTAGTAGTGAGCAGAAGTATCAGGCCCCATCTGAGACATGGACCCAGGTTGATCGTCACCGAACGTTTAAATAATCTATAATATAAACCAAAAATTTCTAGGAAAAAAATATCGGTGGATAAGGGACAAGCGTGTCGACAGATTCCTAATAATTGACCTTTAGGTACTTATTTATGCACCAATTCCACCTAGTCTTGTTTTTGTTGAAAAATCCCCAAGTATATAATCGGCATACGTGAACTGACTTGTGTGCCGATTCTAGCATTCAACAAAGTGTAATTTTTCTGGTCATTTTTTGGATTAGAATTGGCCCATAGCTTAACACATATCGACCGATTGTATACTTGGTGAATTTTGGAAAAATCTTTAAGTGATACAATCGGTTGATATGGTAGTCTATAACAACCAATTTTTTCACCTACTGATAGACACATTTTTGTGCCTAAATTGTGCTCGATTTTCTATATTGATAGTGTTCGATTTTGTACTTATTATGGTTTTTTATGTCTTTGTAGGTATTATTGAGAAATAAATATTTATGGAAAATTCGGCTCAAAAAGTGATAAAGGCACCCGGAAAATTACTAAAGGAACCCAGCAAAATTGATAAAGGCACCCACAAGTTGGATTGGGGCAGTTCTGTTTTAGGGGTTTTTCGATTGGTTCTGACGTCTGAGTTCTTTTAGAGTTCAGGTTCTGGTCGGCGGAGAAGAGAGAGACGGAGACGGAGACGGGATTGGTCACGGCTGACATTAGAGAAGTATACAGGAGAAAGGGGAAAACGCCTCCTGCTTACTGGGTTTAATCTTTTCTTTTCTTCTATTTGTTTTAATGGGTTTTGAGAAACCCAACCCCATGTCTTGCTAATTAATATGTAGTTAGGGTTTTATGTTGAAACCATTTAAAGTATTAGACCAATTGAATAGATTATTTGGTACAAACTATTATGATTTGAATAGATTAATCCATGATTTTGATTTATTGAATTTTATTAAACAATTGTGATTTCGTTAGATGGTACATGCTTGACCTAGGTTTTTGTTGTTCCATGCTTTTGGTATACAATTGTTATTTTCAAAATCTACTTGTTGCAATTATATTTGTCTACCTATTTGATATTTCATGCTTGGGTTAAATCCTTAGATGGGGTATGCTTAGAATAGCCAGGTATTATTTATGGACCTATAATTAGTTTCGTGCAATTTTCTCGCTAACGCAATTTGATGGTGTATGCTTAGACTTAGAACTTTTGATGTACCATGCTTAGGGAGCCCCAGAAAACAATTCTTCTAAGTAAAGGAAATGTCAATAGGGTAGAAGGATCTTATGAATCGGATGCCAAAATAGCGGTTATATCTAAAAGGTTAGAAGCTTTAGAACTGAGTCAATCTAGTTGTGGACTTGAGCTCAAGCCATTTTGGGAAGGACAGACTGTAGAAGAGCAAGCCCATGCTCTTTATAATAACACTAGATTTGATAATCATCAAAAGTTTGACCCTTATTCAGAAACCTATAACCCTGGTTGGAGAAACCATCCTAACCTGTCTTGGTCTAAGGGCCAGAGTCAAGGTCAGTCTAGTAATTCTAAGGTTCCCCCAGGTTTTGGTTATACTAAGAATCCTTCAGGACCGGCACAATATCAGAATCCGATAGATAAGACGATCATGAGTTTAGCAGAGTCTGTTGCTTCATTAACTCAGAACACTAAAGATTTTCAGCAGTTTGTCAACCAAAGTTTACGAGAAAATCAAAAGATCGTTCAGGCTAACAGTCAGGTTATTTCCAATTTAGAAACCCAGGTTGGTCAAATCGCTGAGTCTTTAAGAGAAAGAGAAAAAGGCAAGTTCCCTAGTCAACCACACCCCAACCCTAGAGGATCAACCTTCCATTATTAGATGCAATTAGGCAGATTCCTACTTATGCCAAGTTACTTAAGGACATGTATATGCGAAAGCAAAAGCTTAGTGTACAAAAGAAAGCCTTTTTAGCTAGTCATATGAATTCAATTATCCAGAACAATACAATTCTTAAGTACAAAGACCCAGGTTCCTCAACCATTTCTTGCACAATAGGTAACTACCGTATTGAGAAAGCGTTACTTGATTTAGGATCCAGTGTGAACTTACTACCGTACCATGTGTACCTCCATCTAGGACTTGGTGATTTGAAACCTACTCAGATGACATGCAGTTAGCTGATAGGTCTGTGAAAATTTCTCGTGGTGTCATAGAGGATGTTCTTATTGAGGTCAATAAGTTTATTTATCCAGTAGATTTTGTTATCCTTGATACCCAACCTGTCCCTGACCCAGAGAATCAGATACCTGTAATATTAGGTCGCCCGTTTTTAGCTACATCTAATGCGATTACTAACTGTCGAAATGGTATTATGAACTTATCTTTTGGTAATATGACTATTGAGCTGAATATTTTCAACATTGGTAAGCAACCACCTGAGTTAGATGACCCGTGCTCTGAAGAGGTGAATATGATAGGAACATTAGTTCATGAGTCATTTCCAAACACATTGTTAGAAGATCCATTATAGAAATGCCTAGCCCACTTTGGTTTGATTTTGACGACGATAATGTGATTAATGAGGTGAATGTTTTGTTAGATTCATCCCCTTTGATAGATACTAGTAACGGATGGAAACCTAACTTTCAACCACTACCAGTTTCTAAGTCTACCCTAATTCCTTCTTTAGAACGCCTCCTAAGTTGGACCTTAAACAACTACCAGATACTCTGAAGTATGTGTATTTAGGCCCATCTGAGACTTTTCCTGTGATTGTAACATCCGACTTGGATAGTAACCAGGAAAGTAGGCTAGTGCTTCAAGATAATAAGGAAGCTTTAGGTTGGACCATAACAGACATTAAGGGTATAAGTCCTACTGTTTGTATGCATCCGATTCATTTAGAGGATGATACTAAACCATCAAGGGAGATGCGACGGCGACTTAACCCTAACATGAAAGAAGTAGTTCGAACTAAGGTACTTAAGTTGTTAGATGCGGGTATTATCTACCCTATCTCAGACAGTAAGTGGGTCATCCCCGTTCAGGTTGTTCCCAAGAAATCAGGTATCACTGTAGTCCAGAATGATAACAATGAGTTAATCCCAACCCGAGTGACCATGGAGTGGCGTGTTTGTATTGACTATAGAAAAATGAACAAGGTCACAAGGAAGGACCACTTTCCCCTTCCTTTTATTGACCAAATGCTTGAGAGATTAGCTGGACATAGCCATTATTGCTTGCTAGATGGTTTTTCTGGTTATAATCAGATTGTTATTGCCCCAGAATACCAAGAGAAAACTACTTTTACATGTCCCTTTGGTACCTTGCGTATAGACGCATGCCTTTCGGGTTGTCTAATGCACCCGCTACTTTTCAGCGTTGTATGATGAGCATATTTTCTGACATGGTAGAACGGTTTTAGAGGTCTTTATGGATGATTTTTCAGTATTTGGGCCATCTTTCGATGAGTGCTTGCATCATTTGACATTAGTGTTGACTAGGTGTAAGGAAAAGAATTTAGTGCTTAATTGGGAAAAATGACATTTCATGGTTCGATCAGGAATTGTTTTAGGGCATATAGTATCTTCTAAGGGTATAGAGGTAGACAAATACAAAGTTGACCTTATTAATACTTTACAGGTCCCCAAAACTGTACGAGATGTTAGGTTATTCTTAGGGCATGCAGGTTTTTATCGTCGATTCATTAAGGATTTTAGCTTGATTTCTAGACCTCTTTGCAATTTGCTTGCAAAAGATGTTAAGTTTGTCTTGATGATGCTTGTTTAAGGGCTTTTGAGAAGCTTAAGACTTTACTCACTACCGCGCCCATAGTCCAGACACCTAACTGGAACCTACCCTTTGAGATAATGTGTGATGCTTCATATTATGCTATTGTGTTATGTTAGGTCAGCGAGAGAACAAATTACTTCATGTGATTTACTATGCTAGCAAAACCTTGAATGATGCGCAACTGAGCTAAACCACCACAGAGAAGGAACTGTTAGCCCTTGTTTTTGCCTTAAACAAGTTTAGATCCTATCTCTTAGGTTCTAAGGTTATAGTCTTTACCGATCATGTTGCTTTGAAGTACGTTCTTTCTAAGAAGGATACTAAACCTAGATTGATTAGATGGATCCTTTTGTTACAAGAATTCTCGCTAGAAATTAGAGACAAAAAGGGTGCAGAAAATATAGTAGCAGACCACTTCTCTAGACTTGTTTTGGATTCCCCTGATGATTCTCCTCCTGTGAGGGATACCTTTCCTGATGAACAACCATTTGTTGTTTCCCAATCACCTTGGTTTGCGAATATAGTGAATTATCTTGTTACTGGTCGAATGCCTCAACACTGGGGTAAACAAGATCATTCTAGGTTTTTAGCTAAGGTGAAGTATTTCTTTTGGGACGATCCTTACTTATTTAAGTATTGTCCAGACCAGATTATTAGGAGATGTATACCTGAGAGTGACCAGTCCAATATTATTTCCTTTTGTCATGATTATGCTTGTGGGAGTCACTTTAGTGCTAAGAAGACTGCTGCTAAGATATTGCAGTGTGGATTCTACTGGTCGTCGTTGTTTAAAGACTCCCTAAGGTACTGTGTTACTTGTGAGCGATGCCAGAAGTTATGAACCATTTCTCGTATAAATATGATGCCTTTGAACCATGTTTAGTTATTGAGGTCTTTGATATGTGGGGCATTGATTTTATGGGTCCTTTTCCTAATTCTTTTGGTTATTTTTACATCCTTGTCGCCGTAGACTATGTGTTTAAGTAGGTAGAGGCGGTTGCGTGTAAAACAAACGACCACAAGGTTGTGGTCCAGTTTTTGAATGATAACATATTTGCACGTTTTGGTACACCGCGAGCTATAATTAGTGATGGAGTGTCACACTTTTGTAATCGACCGTTTAAGCTTTTAATGAAGAAATATGGTATTACCCACAAAGTAGCTACCCCATATCACCCACAGACTAGTGGTCAAGTAGAGGTTTCCAACAGGGAGATAAAACGTATTCTAGAGAAAACAGTTAATCCTAATAGGAAAGACTGGTCGTTGAGGCTTACTGATGCCTTATGGTTTTACTGATGCCTTATGGGCTTACCGTACCGCGTTTAATACCCCCATTGGAATGTCATCCTGTCGTCTAGTTTTTGGCAAGGCATGTCACCTGCCCGTCGAGTTAGAACATAGAGCATATTGGGCTGTAAAGCAGTTTAATTTTTCACTTGACAAAGCAGGAGCTCACATGAAGCTCCAGCTCAATGAGTTGGAAGATATTCGCAAAGATGCATATGATAGTGCTAGGAGTATAAGAACAAAATGAAACTTGTGCATGATAAAAATATTTAAGAAAGTCATTTTCTCCAGGTCAAAAAGTTCTTATGTATGATACTCGTTTGCATCCATTCCCCGGGAAGTTACGCTCTCGGTGGACCGGTCCTTTTGTTGTTTGCATTATTTTTCCTCATGGTGCTATTGAGATTGAGACTCAAGATGGTAGAAATCCTTTCAAGGTTAAGAGATTGAAACCATTTTTAGAGCCTTTTCCTACAGGTGATGTTGAGGAGGTCCCTCTGGAGGACCCTGCTTACTCTGATTGACCATCAGGGTTGTTTTTGTATATTAGTAGATTTTTGTAGGTTTTTAGGTTTTTATCTTTTTATTTTATTCTCCATAGAAGGATTTCTACGCTTCACTCAGGTACTATCTTTCTGACTTACCTCTTTGTTCCTCTTTTTACTTATCTATTGGTACTGCTCTTTATTTTGAAACATTGAGGACACTGTTTGATTTAAGTTTGGGGGTAAGGGAGAAACTTTTTAGTGCAATAATAAAAAGTCCAAAGTTTAGAAGCTTGTGAACAATTCAGGATGACATTAACCATTCTAGGTAGATGGAAACTTAGCTTTTTTTCTATAGGAATTGGTGTGCCCAGTGAAATGGTTTATTCATAAAAGGACAGAGTTCAGGTGTTAGAAATAACATGATAGTTGTCACCATATCTCGGAGTCTATCTCAACCATATCACTTTCTTTTTTTTTATTTTTGCAATTTGTGTTTCTCTAAGTGATTTGGTGGGGCCCAGTATCGAATTGTTATCGCCGCCAGGATGAAATAAAGTGTTGAGATCAAGCCCCATTTTAAAAAAAAAAAAACACGAGTATTGACACTTTGATAGCAATATGTGTGTGTTCTCCCTGTCTCCGTCGCCTAAGCAAGCGTGGAACGCAGGATCCATGGAAACTATCATGTAAGATGCTGATAAGGACCATGCGCTTGGATTTAATTCGATCCAATCATGTTGTCAGTACATTTATAAGTGTTTTTATTTTCAATAAATAGATCGCTGGAACCCTTGTATATACCAGTTGAATCGATATTAGTATAATGATTAAGACTAGTGGGAGCGTATCTCAATCCATTAGGATTCATCCTGTCACTGACCTTCAGACAGATATGGGAAACACCGTTCACCTTAGTCAAGCAAACTTCATTTTGTTTATTTCCATCTTCTAAATCTATTCATGTGATTGAACTTTGATAGATTCTGAGTATTGTGGTTGAACAACTATCTACGTAGAGCTTTGTTTTCTTATATATGAATTTTGCATGCTTGAGTAAAAACTCGTGTACAACAATTGGACTCATATAGGGTAATGATTCACATAGCCGAAGAATTTAGTATGCCAACTAAATAGCTTGTTTAGTGTCTATCCTCAATCGTTCACGAGTAGCTAAAGTTTGGAGTAAAGGTTTTGTGGGTATACCTCTTGTAAACCCTCACGAGACAAAACTCGTCCACTAGGGACACCTAGGGGTTTAAAGGCTTATTACATATGCTAAATGTAGTTGCGATTCCTGTGAAAGTGAGTTAGGATTTTATTTCTAGATTAGATTTGCTCGAGGACTAGCAAATAGTAAGTTTGGGGGTATTTGATAGAAACATTTTTGTGTCTAAATTGCGCTCGATTTTCTATTTTGATAGTGTTCGATTTTGTACTTATTATGGTTTTTTATGTCTATGTAGGTATTTTTGAGAAATAAATATTTATGGAAAATTCGACTCGAAAAGTGATTAAGGAAGCCGGAAAAATTACTAAAGGCACCCACAAGTTGGATTGTGGGCAATTCTGTTTTGGGGGCTTTTCGAACCATTCTGACGTTTGAGTTCTTTTAGAGTTCAGGTTCTGGTCGGCGGAGAAGAGAGAGATAGAGACGGGATTGGTGACGGCTGGCATTAGAGAAGTATACAGGAGAAAGGGGAAAACGCATGCTGCTTACTGAGTTTAATCTTTTCTTATCTTCTATTTGTTTTAATGGGTTTTGAGAAACCCAACCCCATGTCTTGCTAATTAATATGTAGCTAGAGTTTTATGTTGAAACCATTTAAAGTATTAGACCAATTGAATAGATTATTTGGTACAGACTATTATGATTTGAATAGATTAATTCCATGATTTTGATTTATTGAATTTTATTAAACAATTGTGATTTCGTTAGATGATACATGTTTGACCTAGGTTTTTGATGTTCCATGCTTTTGGTATACAATTGTTATTTTAAAAATCTACTTGTTGCAAATATATTTGGCTACCTATTTGATATTTCATGTTTGGGTTAAATCCTTAGATGGGGTATGCATAGAATAGCCAGGTATTATTTGTGGACCTTTAATTAGTTTCATACAATTTTCTCGCTAACGCAATTTGATGGTGTATGCTTAGACTTAGAACTTTTGATGCACCATGCTTAGGGCGTCCCAATGACATTTGCGACTCTAAATATTCAGGAGTTATGTTTCACTTCAGTAATTAAATAAAAATAGTGGTGGATACTGAAAACTCTGGTTACTGTTTCTCCCATTTTATTTATTTTATTAGTTTAGTTTGTTTTATTGTTTTATTCATAAATCTAAAAATCCAAAAATATTGTTTCAGATTAGTTAATTGAGATATTAATTGCAGTATTGTCCTCGCTCCCTGTGGGTTCGACCCGTACTTGCTGTTGTTTACTAGTTAGACGTCGTGTGATTGCGGTTATTTATATATGGTATTCTATAATCCTATCACCTACCAATTTTTCCAAATCTGAACCACAATCGGTCATTGTTCATGACTATATCCGCCGATTGTGGTTCAATTTTTTTGGAAAGACATAGAATCGGTGTAAGTGGCGCCATCATATCCGTCGATTCTGGGTAATATGTAAGCTAGAAAATAACTTAAAGTTCAAAAAATATTCACTTTTTGGCGATTATAAGCTGCAAAAACATGTTTGGAGATCCTTAGCACGTATACCTGATGGTTGAAAACATTACAATCTTTATTTTTCCTGTTTGACTCTTCATTTGGTTGATCAAAATCCTCAACTATGTTTTGGTTTACACGTTCTTGTTCATCCAACAAATATCCCAAATCAGTAGGATCAAAACACGATAATCTGATTGGCGATATGTAGATGCACCCGCTGCTTCATCACCACTAGAATATACGTTGACACAATCAAATTTCATCTTTGCTACCAAAATTACAAACTCCTAGTTTCCTCAACTTCTTTTCCTTCTTCTTCAAACTTTCGAAAAAACTCTGATCCAATTCTTACAATCTAACACTAACTATAATCCAATTTCAAACACCAACAAATTTATCTACCAACTAAATTAATTAATACTAATTAATCCTGGATAAATTAGATATTAACAAAATAATGGATAAAGAGTTTTTGATTTTACTTTGTAATTATCCTATTTTAACTTCTTAGATAGGTTTCAAATAAAACGGATAGACCTTAATTTAACCAGATTAATAAGTCAATAAAAATTTGAGAGATGGAGTAAAATTTAGAGTATAATTTATTAAGCATTTCTCAAAATCATTTTCCTTTTCAAGTTGGCACCCATAGTGTTTATATTCATCACAAAATCATTTGCCTTTTCAAGTTGGCATCCATAGTGTTTATATTCATTAAGTATTCTTTATCCAGATCGGGCATGGTCGGGACTATTGGAAATTAGTTCTTTTAAACATGCTGTGGGATCGAGTTTAAACAACCCAGAAAGACGCATGAATAAAAAAAAATATATGGCGAGTCCCAACTGAATGTTGTGGGATTCACTGAACAACTTTTGGTGTGAATAAACAGCCTTTGATTTGTGACTCTAAACCCATGGCTCATTAAGAATTTTTGATTGGCAATAATATGAGTTGGGTGTAAAGTGTGCTGGTGCGTTACGTGTTGTGATGTGTTAGAAAATTTAGCGTGTTATGTTGTACCGTGCTAGATGATATATGTGTTGTACTAGAAAAATAATTGTGACATATTGTGATATACCAACACACTTATTTTGTGTTTTCTAAAAAAAATATTTTCAAATATTTATAAATTATATGTATTATTATAGAAACAAGTCTATAACAAAAATAAAATGTTAAAAACGGACTAGATTAAATATTTTTTTGTAAAATATATATGAAATGTGATGTATTGTAGTAAATTGTGTAGTGTTTTATGTATGTTATGACGTGCTTTCTTAACATGCCATGTTATACTTATTTGTGTCGCGTGCTAAGTTGTGTCAATATGCCTATTAGACTGACACAATACATTACATTAGGCTAACATGTTGTACCGTGTAAGATCACGTGTTATACCGTATTGTGCTTAAATTTTAACGTATTATGATGTGCCGTAAACATATTAACACGATATATTTCTCACTTAAGAAGTAAATCATTTTAAAATACTTTCTTCATCCCTAATATAAAAGCTGCGAAATAAAAAATTTCAGTCCCACAAAAAAATGGAAAACTAATTTCAATATAATTTCATCTATGTATAATTTATAAAAATAGAAAAATAATTTAATCTAAGAAAAACTCGTTTATGGGCCTTTACATTAGGGATAGAAGGACATGTTTGAAGGAACTCCTAATCAACTGGACAGTAACATAGGAATGTGAATCGGATCATATTTACCCCGAAATAGACTAGCAATAACCAAATTCATAGTTACATACTAGTAAATAGTAATACTATGCGTTCTTGTAGTGTGTGTAATGTACGTGGCTCTGCTGTAGCATGCATTACCAGGAAAGATCATGTCTGATTTTTTGGTCCTTAATCCAACTTTTACTATTCTAATCTAATAAAAGTCTAATCTTAGATTATCTTCACAAATAATTAGTATTAAAAAGATTAATAATAAATTATTATGGATAAAACTTATCATATAAATCTTACTACCATGTGAACTACTCATCCCTCTCACATATATTATATGCTTTAGAACTGACACTTGTAATCTGTTGTACTAAAAATAGATAACGGTTAAATCGTACTTTCTTAGTACTTGCGGGAGTTGCGTTATATTTTTAACTTTCTTTGTCGATTAGCGCTTCTCACTTATCATTAATTTCGATCAACGGTTACAATTATCTCTGACTTAAAAATAGAGAAATTAAACCGTTGATTTGCTGACCTTTAACCTACTATAACGACTGACTTAAATTATCGGTCGTGGGGGTGCCGACTATTACTCTCTTCCTAATCTCTTTAGTTTTTACTGAATCAAAGTCCTTATATATGTGTCTCCATTCCCAGATTTATATGAACCTATTTTTTTGGTTACTCCCATTTCCACTCACAAAATTATAAAGTATTTATATCTGAGTGTTAGATTCAAAAACTGCAACATCATGATCAGTATGAGAAAAGCGAGAGGATTCAAGCTCCGGTTCAGAGTATGCCGTGTTTTTAAATGGGTATTAAGACCCAGAAGAAAACAATCATGTGGGTATCGACAATTATTAAGATCGTATTCATCTTCATTTACAAATCCAACAAATCATCCAAGAAATAAGGCGATCAAGAAGATATGCAACTGGGGAAAGTCTTTAAAGGAAGGAGCAAAAGAATTGTGTAGTCCAAGAAAATCAACAACAACAACTAAGAAGAATGATTATATTCGGTTGGGTGCAGCTAACCCGTTTGCAGAAGATCAGAAACCCATTCCAAAAGGGCATTTGGCTGTGTATGTTGGTGATAAGGATGATGAATACCGTCGGGTTTTGGTTCCGGTTTTTTATTTTAATCACCCGTTATTCGGTGAATTACTTAGAGAAGCTGAAAAGGAATATGGATTTGAACATCCCGGTGGGATTACAATTCCTTGTCAGATTTCTGAGTTTGAGAATGTAAAGACTAGAATTGCTGCTGGTGAGATTTACCGGAATTCTATTCTAAAGCATCGATTATGCTAATCGTGATCGTGATGCCGATGATGATGATGATGAAAAGGGATTGATTTAGAAAATATTAGGGGTACAATTCAAACTTTTTTTTGTGCTTTTTTTAGATTTTTTTTTGTTCATATCGGGTGTAATAGAGAATTTGTAGTTTAATTAAAGGACTTTTTGTTGGAACCCTTTTAAACGGAAATCGTCATTAGTTTTTCTGCTCCGGCGTCGTAAACCTGCTGTTAAGTGGAGCTGAGAATCTCACTACTGTTACGCGTGTCGTTATCTCGTATGGGTCCACTCCATGCGTAAATGTCTTCCACTTATGCGTTATCGTTTCCTTTCAATGGTTTAAAAGGAGAACTGATTATTATGAAATTGAGTACGTTTTACTCGTGATAGGAATGAACTGAATTTCAACTGAAATTGGGCTTTTTTGGTAGTTTAAAATGACCTCCAGCTTGTTTTAATCTAAAATTAGAGTAGGCGTGTGAAGGGGTGGAGCGGTAGTGTGAAGGGGTGGAGCGGAGCAAAAAAATGCGCAAATGAGATTCGCCAGAATTGGAGTAGGCGTGTGAAGGGATGGAGCGGAGCAGACAATGCACAAGTGACATTTATTAACTGGGATCGTTAAGTTTTAGGTTTAATATATTTTGTTATCCGACTAGGATCGTTTTGCAATTTTCTCTAGGCAATATTTTGGTATAGTTTTTTCTCTGTGTGATAAAGGCATCTAGCATTTTGACCGATAGAGATTGAGTGCAATTCTGCAACGTACTTGTCCGTGCGATGTACTACCCTCATGGGAATTTGGTTTCTATCACTATATTTCGCAATTTAGTTGTCAAAATGACTTGGTCTTGGTCATTTAACACATTAATTACCGTAAAGGTCGATAGTAGAGAAGTTTTCACGTATTTTCTAGTTTTAACTTAAATTGATGGAGTCATTTTCATGATTTCTTTTGATCCCTAAACTTAGGGTCGCAGCATTCAATAATCACCACACTGCATGCTTAAGACTAGGCCGTTAATTTGACATTGTATTTTATAATGGAAAAAGGACTACGGCCGGTTGTTTTGTGTTTTACCAGAGGCGATTTGGGTAATAGATTCTTTCTAGGACCTTAGTTTCCGCATTCCTCGAAAGCTGTTTCTAGATCTCAGGTAAAATTTTGCCAGACTATTCCCAATTTCTCTTTTCTCCTTTCCCTGAGAGCATATCCAAGAAATAGGGGACTACCTTAAAACCTATGCGTGAGTATAAATAAAATGGTAGAAATTTTCTTATCTGAAAACTGCTTTTGTTGTTGTTTTTTTTGGGTAACTCTAATTTCTGTGTTTTGTTATGTGTTCCGGCTTCTCGACACAAAGTTCAGATCGTGATTAGGTTTCTCCTTATCAGCACGGGTAGAGCTAGGTTTTGGAAGAAGAGGGTGCAAAAAGTTTTTGGTAAGTTGGAGAGCGATTATAACATGGGCTATTGGTCTTAGGAACCCAATATACCACAAAAATAAATAAATTATAACAACAATCGGGCTTAAGGTCGGCTGGACTGGATGTGCAATTGCACATCCCTGTTCTAAGCTAGCTCCGTGGCCTTTGCCCCTGCTTATCAACTTCCGAATAAGGCCTTCGCCCCTGCTTATCAACTTCCAAAAGAATAAGAATAATTTATCACGGAAAAATCACCATATGGAAATGGTTTTCCAACCACCTTTTCTCATCCCTTCTTTGAATCTCTAGTTTTGATTTTTCCTTTGAATAAAGGTACAAATTCCTCGTAGGAAATTGCATAAGCGAAGTCGAAGTAGGGTATTTTTGGAATTTGGAACTCCATAATGGTTTTTTGGTACGTGAAATTTGAAAATCGGGTTTTGTTAATCTATATACCCATATATATATTAAGGTTCACTAAAACAATAATCATCTCCATTAGAAATAATTTTGTTTGTTTTATTGTATTAAAAACAATAATATTTTACATTGGAAACAAGATTTGTTGTTTTAAATGAAAAAAAATCAATTTTCAGTAGAATAAGACAAGAAAAAAAAAAACAATTTCTAATAGAATTTTTTTTTCTTATTAAACCTTAACATGTGTACGTGTATACAAGTTAACAAAACCCAAACCAATATCAAACACAAGATTCAGATCTATGAAACACATATATTTCAGAATTTGTGACGTATCTGTACCAGCGCCGTATCAATATCCGGTACTTGAGGATACCGGGGATACATATCGTATACTCCGTCTAAAGTATCCATTTTTATTTAATTACGAAAATAGTATGGATACTCTGGATACTGTAAGAGGGGATATTTTCAATAATTTAATATATATTTTTATTTACATAATTTATATATTTATACTTATCGATGATGGAAAATATACAAAATAATAGTTTTCCTGGACTGTGTATATTTTGATGTGCAAGAACTAGAAGCGTTGAAATGGTGCTCTTTGATAAAGATAATATTGGTGAGTGGAGTGATGAGTAAGTAAGATATTAAATAGCTTTTTCTAATTATCCTAATTTATAAATAATATATATGAAGTTTTTATTTATATGATTTTTTTACTTTAATGAATTAATGTTATATAATTATTTTTATTGAATATACATATGCCACGATATCTTGTATCCCTATTTTTTTAAAATCGACAAATCTCTACATTAGTATCTCTGTAGTATCAGCACCGGTGCTTCGTAGGTTCGGATAGATAAGTTTGCATGGAATAGCAAAAGCTAATTAAAGTGGTCAAGTTAACTTTTTTTCGATCCGCCATTTAATGAAATCTGATTAGCCGTGACAATGAAACTCCCGGATATTGTGCTTTACTAAGGTATATGAATCAAACTGCTCAAGCTCAACCACTTTCAAATCTCTTTACCATCGTACACCACATCATTTATTTTCCCACTTAATTTGTAAAAGGTTTAATTTCGTGTGTACTTAGGGTATCCATAATGGGTCGACTATACCCATCGATCACATGTCGAAAAATTTGATCTTTGAAAAAACAACGGGGATGATCAAGCGAGACAGTAAACTGTCGTTTGGGGTTAAGCGAGTTACTATCTCATTGCTTGGAAAAACAGACGAGCCATTAACACCGCGCCTGGTACAAGCGAGATTTTGATCTCCCGTCTGCAAAACTAACCTACAAGCTCGATCCTAGAATCTCGTCCACTCTCCAAGCGGTATCTGAATATTTCGCTTGTTCAGGCGCCGTGCCTTAATCTCGTCTAGGAATTGTGCAAAAAACCGTGTTAAAAAATGCTCCGAGCGACAGAGTAGAGTGTCGCCAGTTGGACGTGCGAGGCACTTGTGTGGGAAATAGACGGGCGAGAGGGTGTAGTTTCGTCCTGTTGGAGGAGGCGAGAATCCAAACCGTCGCCTGTGTATTTCACTGTTTTATAACCCTAAAATTTCCATTTCTATTCTTCATTTTCTTCTCGCCTCCTGTTGCCTTCCTCTCGCCTCCTACCACTCCCAGCCGAAACCCTCTAACAACCCCATTTTCCCAACAACTATATCATTTGACGATAACCCAATACCTCGTTTCCATTTTCATATTTCGCTCAAACATATTCCAAGCGAAATCAAGGTATATCTTCTACCCTAAAAAAATTTAAATTCAATTGTTTTAATTTCATATATAATTTAGATGATTTTTTTGTTAAATTGGTTATAAATGTTATTTAAATACTATATTATAAACCCATTATTGAAATATGAATTTATGTTATAATTATAAAATTGGGAATTTATTTAGGGTTTATGTACATTTTATGAATTAGGTTTTAAAATTTGTTGTTATTTGTTAAATTGAACATACAATACGAAATTCTTGTAGCTTAATTTTAGTGGGTTTATGTTTAATTTTTGGTTGAATGTAGTATGTTGTGTAGAAACAAATTAATTTTGATTTAATTTTGATTTAATTTAAAAACAAATGTGTATGGAATTATTTGCAATTGTGTAATTTGAATTAGATTGGTTATAATTGGTGTGATTGTTGTATTTTGATAATGATGTATGTATTTTTAGAATGTTTGATGTATAATTCTTTGTTCAAATGTATATGGAAATTTTGCTTTCCCTACATGTTTAGGTGGTGTTAAATTAATTTTAAGTGTTTATGCATTGTGGTGATTTACTCAGTTTATTGACAATGTTCTATTATTTGTTTCGGCAGATATCTAGCAATGTTGTTTCGAGTGGGTTGGCAGAAAGAAAACCAGCAGAAAACCTAAAATCATAGAGGATTCTGAAGCGCAGTCCATAGTCCCCGAGTCGGTAGATGTTCCGGAGTTGGAACATTACACCGTTGTCGAAGATATGGAGGAACATCTTTCTACAAATATTACATATTCCTCTGACGCCAACTTCAGGTTTGACCATCGTGGTTCTCTTAAATCAGTTCTACAGGTCTACAAGAGAATTACTCAGGAGTCTAATAGGGTCCAATATATAATAGAAAGGGGAGGTTGGGGCAGATTAGTATCCCTACCTGTAGTAGATTCATCCCACGCTCTAACTGATTTTATTATAGAGGGTTTTGGGATACTACCAACACATTTCATTTTTCTTTTGGGGAGCTTGGGTTCACTCCCCTCGATTGGGTTATGTTGACCGGGCTTAGTATCGGTGTCGGGAGATCAGTTCCTTATGAGCCACAAAAGTTTAAATTTGAATATGTACGTGCGAATATCTTTCATAAACTGAAAGATAATGCGGTATGCAAAAGAGAAGGTGTTCCACAACAGTGGGTTTAAGATGCAATAACTCTCAAGTTTTTGTCCACCTATTTTGATATCGCTACATTGAACGCGGCGAACGATGATAGTGTCCTTGTTGATAGAGTTGCGAGGGCGTTCTATATGTATGTTCTGGGGAATTTCTTTTTCCCAAATGTAAAAACATACATTGATGCAGGATGGTTGGCTGCTTTTGAAAATCTAAATGAAGTTGATCAGTACGACTGGGATGGTCCTGCATTCTCAAAATTGTATTCGGGTCTCGCCACGACTTCTAGGGGACAGAAATTAGTATCCGGCCCATTCCAAATTTTGGAGGTAATTTATTTAACGTTAAATGATTAAATTTTCTTACAATTTAGTTGCTATGTAGTTAAATCATTTTGAATGTATTTATGTTGTAGTTTTGGGGATACGAATACCTTGGGATATTTCGTCCAAACAAGACTAAGACTGAAAGTGAACATGAATGGCCAAGATGTCGTAGGTGGTTCGCCCCCTGGAAGAAGGGTGTTGATATCGTGAAGTCAATGACTGAACTAAATCAGTTATCTCCCGAGTCCGTGACTTGGCAACCATGGCTTACTGCAGTTATACCATAAGAAATTGGTTGCAAGGCAACAGAACTTTCTGGCCAACGGGTTACATTCTCCTGGCTCGGCAATGTAAGTTCTCTAGTTCTTTTCTCTTACAATCTTACATTTTCCAACTCGTATTGTTGTGACATGCTTGGTATTTATTTATTGTCATTTTATTGGATAAAGCACAATATGTAACTCGGAGACCGTTGTTGGAGGCAGAACAACCCAACTTGGGGTATTCCTGCAAACCCCCCTAGTTGCATTTCCAACTTCGGTGACGATGAGATTGAGGACATGACAACCAGAGCTCACGGCAATTGTAGTGAATACGTACGTGTCGTGGAATACGAGATTTATTATGAATATTGGCGACATGTTACCAACCTCTACAAATATGTGACGGCAGTTGATTGGGAGGTTGAAACGTATGGATATGCGGGTGACCGTATCAAACACAACATCCCACGGCGCCGTTATCATGTACCCATTCCTCCTCCCCAACAACTACCATATGTAAGTATTCAACAAAGTCGTGGAAAAATTGATTACGGTTTATGAAATTTTGTGTTTCTAATGCTTATTCTTATTTATTTTCCATCCCAGGCGGAGGCTTATGATTTAGTGCAAGACTTTGCTGATTTTACACAAGAGTTGCGGGATTTTACCTTATCTGAAACTAAGGATAGGATGGATTACATCATAGCTAAGGAAGTTGAGTTCAACATTTTTCGAACTCAGACAGCCGCTGAAAACCTCCTCCTACAAGATCAGGTTTCGTTGTTGACCAGACAGCTAAGCCAATTCCGTCAAGAACAACCCTTAGGTTTTGCCTCATATGCCATAACACCACCTCCTGGTTCTTCATCAACAGTTCTCCCAACGCAGAACGTCAGACCATCTTTCCCGCCATTTATTCCACCAAGATCGAACTCCGGTTAAAATAACATTTCTAAAATTTGGATTGTATTTAAAAATAACTTCTTTGGTTATTTTTATTGTTGATTTACGGTTAAATGAAATGTTATTTTTTTTACTAGGACGTTTATGTAATATGATAATTTTACAGCACATTACTATAGTTAAATGACCGTTTTATTACCGTTATGATACCGTTATATTACCATGTTTTTTTCTTGCATAACGGCTATATTTTGTATTTGAGACCACTATAAATAAAATTCAATAGCTACCTTCCTCATTTCATTATTCCCACATTTTAGTTTTCAATGTCTGGGTACGAAAATTTTACCCTTAATGCAAACAATTTTACTTTAGATGAAGATTTATCCATATGTCGAAACATAGTATTACATTATCCAGCAAGGGTTAGGAACGTGATATAAATGGTTGTATGACCATGCAATGGTTGGAACACACACATGCAAACTTTTGCGATGAAACCGGTAATCCCAACAACCGGAACAGAGCAGGCCTTTTTTGTCGATATGTGGAAATTACTAAGGAAGTATTAGAATTTTCTTCTTTAACTGCTCGGGTCAATGAAATTCGTCTTAGGAATGAAACTGATGATGAAGTTGTTGCCCGATCACTAGAGGAATGGATCCGGTACAAACCTCATTTTGAGATCTTAAGGGTAATGGATGAATTCAATCCTTTTGTGTTGATCTTTCTACCTAGTAGGCCAAAACGTCGTCAACGTCGTCCGACAAGCCAAGCCTTACAGTTTCACTTATAGGTTTATTTCTTACTTGATTTTTCTGTATCGGTAGCTTATTTTTCTTTCCCTTTCATGTATGTCTTTGTTGATTTAATAAAAGTATTTTACTAGCATAAGTTGTTGTTCCGTTGACGACGATTCAGGGGCTATTATTAGGTCACTAGAAATAAAAATTCAAACTCTAAAAAAAAGATATATTAAACTTTAACTTCAATTGATAATTTTAGGAGTTAATTCCGATTACATTTTGGACTTCATGAACTCGTAGACAAATATGAATTCTTCCCTCATTTCCTGAAAGTAGTGCATTTTAGCGATTTCCTCCTACACAAGCGGACGAAACAGTTAAATAATTTGTTATTTGAAATTGTTGTTAATGATAGAGGAGACAACTTTTCTAATGGTATGCATACTTACAAATTGTTGGATCGATAATCCTAAATGGGTGTGGTTAAAGATCCGTTGTTGTATAGATACATAATCAGCTATTCCCTTTCGAATAACTTAGTATCTATCATAAATTTGTACAACAGATCTTTGGGTTGAATTTCCATATTCCTCACCAAAATGTGTGTGGATCCTTCCCCATAAGGTTTCTGGATCAACAATTCCGACTATAACATCTTGACGTAAGGTTTCGTAATACCAGGATTTTGTTATAGCCAAGTCTTCAGCTGAATGAAATGTTGACATGGGTGGAGGTAAGTTTTGAAGTAAACAAAAAAAGAAATGTGATTAAATAGAGAAAAATAATCTATTTCATTTCATTGCCTTGTCAAGTTACATAAAATATCACTGACAAATCATCTCATTGCCTTGTCAAGTTACAAAAAATATCTCTGACAAATCTGAAAAATAATCTTTGCATTAAAATGTGGTTGGTGTATTGTCAATTCATCTCATTGCCTTGTCAAGTTACATAAAATATCTCTGACAAATCTGAAAAATAATCTTTGCATTGAAATGTGGTC
>JAJJMC010031210.1:6484444-6575860 GCA_023531435.1 Papaver californicum | reverse complement strand
ATATCTCTGACAAATCTGAAAAATAATCTTTGCATTGAAATGTGGTCGGTGTATTGTCAATTCATCTCATTGCCTTGTCAAGTTACATAAAATATCTCTGAAAAATCTGAAAAATAATCTTTGCATTGAAATGTGGTCGGTGTCAGGTCAATTCATCTCATAGCCTTGTCAATATCAATATTCAAAATTCTTTTTTACTCTTCTATTATAAATAACCACACTGGCTTCTCCATCAATACAAACCGAGTTTATCATTCGCTCTTGCTCACAAAATTCCAACACAGAAAAAATGGCAAACTATTTAAATCATATACACAACTATGGTTCTCTTCTAGTTTTCCTCAGTATGTTTCTTATACTTCTTCTTCTTCTGGTTCATTAAACGATGATGATAACAGTAGTTACTACTCATCAGATGAAAGTTCACTTGAAGCGAACAGTAATAACCTAGCAGTTACTGCTGGTTTAATGTTGTCAAATATGAACCCTCCACATACACGTACAAAAATACCAAGACAACGTGATGTAGGTGCCAAAGGTCTATGGAGAGACTATTTCTGCAACAACCCGACGAATCCGCCGAATGTATTTCGTAGAAGATTCAGAATGTGTCGAGAGTTATTCAACCGTATATTGGGTGATGTTGTTGCGGTAAATAGTTATTTTGTGCAAAAAAATGATGCCTGTGGTGTTCTAGGCTTAACCCCACACACAAAAATTACTGCAACAATTAGAATGTTAGCTTACGGTTGTGCGGCAGATGTAATCGATGAGTATTTACGTATTGGGGAAACTACAGTTTTGGAAGCAACCCGCAAATTTTGCAGGGTGATAGTCCAACTATACGAAAAAGAATATTTGAGGACACCAACTCAGCGTGATGTTGAACTCCTCCTCGATGAAAACCAAAAAAGGGGATTTCCAGGTATGCTTGGTAGTGTGGATTGCATGCATTGGAAATGGGACAAATGCCCTTCCGCTGAATCGGGGGCTTATACCGCTTACAATGGTAGCGAAAGTATTATTTTGGAGGCAGTGGTGTCGCATGATCTTTGGTTTTGGCATGCATTTTTTGGTATGCCGGGTTCAAACAATGATATCAATGTGATGAACCGGTCGTATATTTTCAAAAAACTTATCAACGGTAAAGCACCGGCAGTTAACTTTGAGGTCAATGGAAATCAATATAATATGGGGTACTATCTTGGGGATGGAATATACCCAGAGACAGCAACTATTGTGCCTACCATAAAACATCCTGATTCACAAAAGAAACAAAAAAATTTAGCTATGCAGGAAGGTTGTCGAAAGGATGTTGAACGGGGGTTCGGGGTATTAAAAAGTCAATTTGCAATTATCAAACAACCTGCTAGAATGTGGAATCCTGACGTGTTAGCCTATATAATGAAAATTGTCATTATTCTACATAATATGTTAGTGGAGGATGAACGTATTCCTGGTGACTGGCCGCATGACTATGAACAACGAAGCCATGGTGCTCCATGTGTCATTTCAAGGGACAACACTGCTCAACTTTCAAGAATGTTGAAGGACCAACGCAGACGTGCAATATTCGATAAACAAACTGGGGTTCGTTTGAGAAATGACTTGATCGAACACATATGGTCATCTGTTGGGGATGAATGAATATTTTTATGGGATTTTTGGTTGAATGTGTTGTAAGGACTAACTTATTAGTTACGTTTACATTTAAAGTTATCTTTCGAGCTCATCTAGTTTCTGAAGTAATTTTAAAAAAATAAATCCAAAAAATTATAACCCGTTAAAAACATAAAAATCTATTGGTATTAAACTAAACTGAAATTTCTAAATAAATCCATAAAATTAAATAAACAATATGACAATAGTAAAAAATAATGGCCTCTATGATTGGGTTAATCTTTTCATCAAAATTTCACCTTTCCTCAGTTCTATGTACTGTCTTGATACAGCATCCATTTGTGACAGATCCATCGTCATTATACGGAATTCCTCTTCTGCTTCTTGCCTAGCTTGTATTGCCGCAAACTTTGCATTTGAATCAGCTAATTTAGCTTCAAACTTTGCTTTATCATTAGCTAATTTTGCTGCAAACTCAGCATCTCTTTGTGACATCTTCATATCTCTTTGTTCCGTACATTTGGCGTTGAAGCTTTGTTGCTCTCTATAAATATTTTCCATCAATTCCTGATGTTCAGTAAATTTTGCTTTCCCTTTTGTCTTTTGTCGTTTCGCCTCTTTTTTCCCCATTGGACGGATTACTGTGTTTTGGATATCTCCTAGGTCGTCAAATGCGCTTGGACCATCTAGGCTTAAGTCTTGTGTGTCTTGTACGTCCTGAGATTCATTGTCATAATCAGACTCTGCTTGTGATGAATCGAAAACAAATGTCGACCTTCTTGAATATTTAATATTTTCTAACATAACTGTGTAGCAATCTTCATGCTTAAAACTTCGACCAATGGCTTCCCTGAAAAGCCTACGGACTTCTGCGAACTGGTGTTTCAATTCAATATGTTAAAGGATATACAATCATATGGATTAATGTAATAAGAATAATTAAACGAGTTGTTACCTTATTTTCAGGGCCCCAACCAGTATGATGTTCCATTTCTACTTCAGCCTCCTTTGCAGACAATAACGCAACATCTTTACTTATAATTTGAAATCGTTTCTGAAGGGAGGTCCAACTACGTGCTGGCATAGTAGGTATATCTTCTTTCATCCGGAATAGAATACGTGACCATAATTGATCTTCATATTGATCGGTACCAATGCTAGAATCTTGAGAAATTGACAAATGAATTCTACAGATCGTAACATCTTCAAAAGACGAAAAATTTGGACCTCGTGCTTTTGATGGTGGCATTTTACTAATCGATTTCAAATAAGAACTAACTTTAGATTTTTCACAAAAAATGCATGAATTCAGTAAAATTCCATTGGTCTCATATCCCATATATATAGGGTAAAAATATAGCCGTTAAACTACAACGGTAACATTTCAACCGAAGTATTAACGGTCACCTGAACGATGGGCTATTACCTCACCCTACCACCAGCGAATCCATGGAGGCTCGCCCAGCTCCAGGCGAGGCCCTGCTGTCTCGTCCAATTGTGAGCGCCACTTTAGTATCTCGCCCGTGTTCTCATTTCTTGAGCGGTACCTCAGAACCTCGCTTATGAGTAGGGCGAGCTTCCAGAGTATCGTCTTGAGGAGCGGACGTTTAGTATCTCGCTTGAGCTGGCGGAATGCCAACTCTACGCCCGTATTTTTAAACCAATCGCTCGGTAACAGGCGAGACCTTAAAATTACGCGCGACTATAATTTATAGTCGTCGATCAGCGACGAGATTTAATCTCGAACAGTGATTTTTCTCGACTAAATACTAAAACCGATCGACGACTGTGGGTGGTTTTCGACGACTATCGATTAACTTTAATCTTTGATCGTCATTATACTCGACGATTGCAGATGCTCTTGTAGATCAGACTGTACCGAGACCGAGTTGCCTGATAATGATTTATATTTTGTGTCGAAATATTTTCACCAGATTCATTTCAAATTATGTAGGAAAATTTATTTATTTTTACGTAGATTCAAATGTCCAATATTTATTATCAGCCGATTGACAAAGTTACATATTCAGAATGAACTGAATTTCGATAACAATAGTATTCTACTAAAAAATGCTCATCATTGTCGTATAAAATCGTCGTTGAACTTGAATCATCACCTTGCAACTTCCATAGAAAATTTAATTCATAACGTGCAAGAAAAACGTATCAACATCATGGACCATTTTAATGAACCACTGTAAACGGGATTTATCGACATACTTATTCTGATATAGTAAGTAAGCTTAAGCTACACAACAACAAAGACAAAAAATAAGTCGCATTAAAGCCCAAGTTGCTCAAGACACTTGAGACTTAAATTGCTATTCAACACGCCTTTTCATTAGGTAGACTTCGACGATCTTGAATACTATAGACTTGGTATACAAAAGAATACTATAGGTATATCACATTTAATGCTAATTCCTTCGTTGCTATCAAACAAAATTTTAGTACGGCCAACTTTAACCGAAGGTGTCCACATTGTATTAAAGCCTTTGTAAATTGTAACCCATTAGAGTTCTTTATTTCTCAGCAACAGTTCTTGTAATTGTTCTTTTCGTGTTAACTTCACTGCACCAGTAGTAGAGGTGTCCCGATTTTAGATGTTTACTCTAAGCCTCACTAGAGTTTTTATTTTCTTTTTTTTTTCCTCAGTTTATTTTTATTCTTGTAGCCTGCAGTTAGGAGTGAGCAACGGGTGGAATCTATGGATTTGGTGCCATCCAAATCCAACTCTTCAGAATGACGGATACTAGATTTGTATCCGCGTCCAATCCATCACATGTGGATTTGACACCCATAGATGAGCAGGTGGGCGAATTGAATGCGGATAAATCTACGGATTTCATGTTTTTTATTAGAAAAAATGGAAATAATTAACATGTTAACAAAAAAATAAACTTAAACATGTTATAAACTAACTCAAAAGATGAACTATTGCACAAAAGAAATATAGAGAGAAGAAGAGAGAATTTCTCATTACTAGATATTGGTATACATTACAAAGGAATGAGCCTCAATTTATAGGTTAATACAAGATAGGATGATAAAAATAGCATTAACATTAGGAAGTAATGGAATGCATTCTCATAACTAAGGTATTAAACCTAAGTTATTACACTAAATGTGGGAGTTACCAAGAAGTGAAAGATGTGAAGAGGTGGAAGGGGAGATGATAAGGTGGTAGTGTAAGAGGGGTGTAAGAGTGGTGGAATCCACCAAAGAATTAATTTACAACACCCCCCCTTGGATGACACCACTCTATTATGATATTGCCTCGTTAAAACCTTGCCAGGAAAACCCAAAAGTGATAAAACCTAGATGAAGGAAAAAGAGTACAAATCATATCATGGTGTTGGACGCGTCAAATATTGCCTTATTAAAACCCTGCTAGGAAAACCCATTGGGAGAAAACCAAGCGAAGGAAAAAGAGTACAACACGCATAAATTTCCATCACACAATACTGATGTTCTCCCCTTGATGATGTGCACCCAAAGAAGTATAGAAAGATTGATTACATAATGTTGATCTTCAAGTTGAATCACTGACCGTCTTTGTTCAAAACAAGATATAAGTTTGTCTTCAATAAT
The DNA here is from genome assembly GCA_023531435.1 of Papaver californicum. NCBI lineage: Eukaryota > Viridiplantae > Streptophyta > Magnoliopsida > Ranunculales > Papaveraceae > Papaver > Papaver californicum. Next base: position 6,570,649 of record JAJJMC010031210.1, on the reverse strand, counting down.
GTCTTCGAATATCTCTTTAAGCGAATTTCTTCAAGTTCGTTTCCTCATCAAAACCTTGTCGGGAAAACCCAGAAGGAAAAAACCTTGACTAAGGAAAAAGAGTACAACTGTAGATAGATTAAGAAAAGGAGTTGGACATATATATATTGCCTCATTAAAACCTTGAGAAGGAAAACCCAGTTGGACAAAAACCTTGACTAAGGAAAAAGAGTACAACTCGTAAAGTCCAATATATCCTCCAGCAGAAAGAAGATATCTCAGTTGATTTACCACAAGTAGCTAATCAGCAACCATCTTCAGCTCAAATTTTTTTTGTTGGTAATGGAGACCTTTATGTTGCCATAACTTAATTTCAAATCTCAAGTTGAATTGTCTTTCTCAAATTCCCAATGGTTGATTTGTAGGATCTGATATATCTTTTATTCTTCGTAAATTCCTTTCAAACAATAATAGATGATCATCGTTGTTGCTGCAAAAAGGATGTTGTATCGTCTAACAATTTGGAAAATGAAAACTGATTATCTGTAGTTCATTACTTAAGAGACTTTGGATAAACCGTCAAAGCAAAGATCAAATGTTAGAGGTACTACAAAAACCAATATACACAATGCCTCCATATTAGTGCTAATTAAGTTTGACAAACAAATTCACTACCGAACAATTTCAAGTATAACATATAAATTTATACATAAAATCAAGCACAAAAACAACTTGTAATTAGTACGTAATACGAACCAGAGAGAGTGTTACATACCCGTTACCGATATGAAAGTATATTGCTATTACACAAGTTTTATTAGGAGGTTACGTACTTATCCATGTAAACATGTCAAAACTTTCTAAAGTTGATAGAATCATGGACCATTATAATGCTTAATAAGTTTGATACATGATTCCAAGATCTTTTATCTTGAATTCTTTCAATAAGGAAGTATAACCTGTGATAATCTTTTAGAAGTTTACACGAACGTTATCTTCGATAACAAACAATTATGTCATACTATGACATGTAAAACTGGCAAATAATAGTTTCCCTTAAAATTCATCTATCAACGGGGTACACAATACTTACCAAAGTATTGGGTATTTTCAAATCATTTAAGAGTAGATGATGTAATTTCACAGATCTCAAGTGTCTGTAGAAACTAGATGCCACGAGTGGCGCTGTGCAATTAGCGTCCTTGTTCCTCTCGTCTCACTTTCATGCAAACCAATTAAACATCAAACTTGTAACCTTCCGGGTTCACAATTTTTATTTATGTCCAAAAATGTTTATTAGTGAGAGGAGGACAACCAAATATGGATGCCTTTCACCCATATTAGTCAATCATACATATTGTCGATACTTCACGGCAGTTCCTCTGCGAAAAAGGATTTTGTCTATAATACATGTATGGTTGTCGCTACTCTGAATACATGTTCGACAATAACTACGATTATGTACGCGTATAAAAATCATTCTTTAATATCGACACCACTTGTCCACTTTGGAATGAATTCCTCTTTAGGAGATAAATATGGCTCGGTAATTAAAGATCGTAGTTAAATAGTCTCATTGAGAACATTATCAATAGCCTCCCCAGGAGCACTATTTTGATCCAGCGTGATTGGTTTCCTCTATCAAGGAATATATATTATTTTATTTTATTTTCATCAACAATTCAGATGAGTTGTAGACGACTCAATTATTGTTAACTCATGGCATGCCATGCAGGGACATAAACTAATGCCAAAATACGTGCAACAACAAATGAGTTTTAATTATTCTTCTTGTAAGAATAAAATGCTTCAAGTATATCATAATGAATGAATAACTTCTCCACCTTATACCGAATTGGTGCAAGAATTATGATGAGACCAATTCATGACGTTCTTATAACGACTGCTTTCCTCCCTCTAACGGCGGGAAGTCTCATCACATTTAGTATTATTCATGCAAAATATATTATGGGTGAGTGACCTTGGATCCAAGTAGGTCATCCGAAAAACTTTTTTTTTCTTCGGATTGTTCATCATAATATTACAATTAATAATTTTAAATCACCCATGCTCATATATGTAATTAAAATTTGACAGCGTATACTTTATCAGTGTGCACCCTGATTAGCATTTATTATAAACGATAGTCATATGCTCTTGTATTGGTACGTCTACCAAAATTTGAGCGGGAAATTCCGCTTGATTGATACTAATCAATCAATATGTCGGAAACGTTTAATGCTGTAAAAATTGAGCTCTTGTAGCAAAGAATATGACATATTGATAGACACATTTTAGTGTCTAGATTGCACCTTAGTTTCTATTAAGTTAGTATTCGATTTTGCAAATATTACGTGTTTTTATGCTTTTGTAGGTACATTTGAAGAATAAAGATTTGTGGAAAAATTGGCTCAAAAAGTGATAAAGGCACCCAAGGAAAAATGTTATTTGGCACCCTATAAGTGGATAAGGGGCACCCTCGAGTCAACTCGGTCAAAATCGGGTCAAAACCGAGTCAACTCAGTCAACCCGAGTTGACCGAGTCAACTGCAGCACGGGATCAGACGGAATTGCTACTGGACACTTTGATTCACGTAATTGTTGGAATATTTTGCTCTCAAATTGATACACAAGATAGATGGGACCAATACAAGACTAAACACGTGAAGAATTAGAAGTTTACGCCGGAAACATAGCCCCAAATCCGAGTTTCGCCGGAAAAAGGGTATTATACTTTGATTTGGATTTAGATGAATTTGGGAGTGTTTTGAGGAGTTCTATTAGGTTTAGAAGACTCACAAGGATCCCTAGAGCCTATATATACCAAGAGAAGCCAAGAAGAACGAGGGGAGATAGCTTAGAATTGAAGTTTCGGAGTCGCCGGAATTATGGCCGGAATTACCCACGATCCGGCCAACTGCTGCTGCACCGGTCACCGTCGGTGACCGTGTCTTCATCCCATCGCTGCCGAAGAAGAAGACACAGCAACACTTTCAACTGTTGCTGTTCCGTTGCCTTAGCTTTCACATTTCTTCCCCTTTTTCTTTGCCTTAGCCTTTTGCAACGGCTGAACCTTGTTCTGTAACACTTATAAACGCGCTGTTCAGCTGTTGCACTATTATTCAACCTTGTAATCAATATTTTGAGCAATGAAAAGATCTTTTGAACAAGTTTTCTTCACCATGAGCTAAGTATATTTACTGGGATGATGGAGGAGGTTTTTCTTTCAATTTTATGTGGTAAGTCTATTTTTAATTAATTAATTATAATTCTTTACTTATTAAAATTGCATAGTTTCGTAATAGAAAAACGGTTTTCTTTCAGTAGTGGTGTTTTTGTTTGATGGGTCATGCTGGGTTGACAACCTCTGATGTCCCATGCTTATGATTTACCTCTACTTGTTTGCATAAAACCTATGTTGGCAATATTTGAGCTTAATTTATTTAAAAGAATTACCCGATTAATCACATAAATTGTTAGAAATAACTGATTCCTGATTCCTGGTTTTCCCCATATTTTCTAAAAATCATCTCTAGTTTATTTTCCTGATTTTTATTAGTTTAGATTTAGTCTATTATTTTCTAAGATCATTACCTTCACAAGTTCGAGAAACGATCACCTTATTTACCACTATTAAAACAACATCATATATATTTTGAGTTTTGATAATAAAACCATTAACAAAAGTATAGATTGACGAGAGAAAAATAATAAAACCATTAACAAAAGTATTTAGTAACTATGGGCTACTTCGGGAACCCAGAATTTTATGGATACCTGAAATCCAAAAAATTTCATAAACCACTTCTGGAGTCTATATTTATGGATTACTGCGGGAACCCACAATAATTTGGATTGCTACAAAAATTTATAATTTGCATTTTAGACTACTTATGGAGTTAATAACATCCCATGGATTGCTTCTGGAATCCTTTTTTTTTTTTTCAAGACCAATAATTAAAATAAACAAAAATCAAAATAAATAAAGAACATACACAGATACAGTACCAACATAATTTAAATATCAATTTCGTCATCTTCGGGTTTGACGAAATATTCATTGCCAGTGTACACGTGGACACATTATTTGTAAAATAAAATTGTCTTAACATCAGGGTCATGTTACTTCAGGAACCGCGGATAGAGACATGATGTCACTTTGTTACGGGTCAGTTCAGGGACCGACCGATTAACCGAGTGAACTTCTTTCTCCATATTGTGTCACACTGAGTTCCAACTTCAGGTGGAACAGTCTTTTTTTTTTTTTTTTTTTTTTTTTATATCCAGGAGATTATTGTTGAGGAGGAAAAGTTAAAGTTGTGCTATCCTTCAAGGATACAACCTTTCCTCTTTGTAATGATGCGATCCGCAATTATTGGTACCTTAAAGCGATATAAAATAAAATAAAATAAATAGATAATAATCCATCGACAAAACAAAAACTCATATATATATGATATAATTCACAAATGTGCAATTTTAACTAATACATGGTATACATATGTATATGCATGAATCGATTATTTGTCTAAACAAATAGTAGCTGTGAATATATTACTATATTCAACTAAATCTTCATCTTATGAAAACCAAAAGTTTGTCAACTCATGAATATAAAGTAAAAGATTTTGATTTTAGTTTTTCTTAAAAACAAGAAAAAAGATATATAATTTTTTACCTTATTGTGTAAGATTCATCACAATAGAAATTTGATCATCATCGTGGTCAATTGACGACCCTTGAAAAAATAAATAAATATGCAATTTCAATCTTATTAGATTATTTGAAAAAAAAAATTAGCTCATTAACAGAGCATGCTGATAACGTGTTATAAACTAAATCAAAAGATGAACTATTGCACAAAAGAAATATAGAGAGAAGAAGAGAGAATTTCTCATTACTAGATATTGGTATACATTACAAAGGAATGAGCCTCAATTTATCGGCTAATACAAGAGAGGATGATAAAGATAGCATTAACATTAGGAAGTAATGGAATGCATTCTCATAACCAAGGTATTAAACCTAAGTTATTACACTAAATGTGGGGGTTACCAAGAAGTGAAAGATGTGAAGAGGTGGAAGGGGAGATGATAAGGTGGTGGTGTAAGAGGGGTGTAAGAGTGGTGGAATCCACCAAAGAATTAATTTACAACAAAACATTGAATTATTAAGACTTATAGAATATATTAAGTTATTATAACATAACAATACTTAAACTAGAATAATGTCATCCCAACAATCAGAAGTAAAATTTAAAGAGTATATCCAGTACTGTTTGCTTGCAAATTTGATTCATCGGTACAACTAGGTTAGAATTAAAACATTAAAAGTTATATAGTACCTTCAAAATAAACTTATGTCACTCTTTATTTTTTAAATTTCATATTTAATCTTAAACATAGCGGATACGGGTGTCCAATAGATTTTTAGATTTACACCCTACCCAATCCATTATTTAATGGATTTTAAAAATACATTCATATCCAACCCTTCCATAAACGGGTTGGATGTTCATCCACCAAACTACAGGTGAATTTGGTTGGATTGATGGATTTGGGTTCATATGCTCACCCCTACCTGCAGCAGCAGTTCTTGTTATTGCTTCCCTGAGCAAAGCTTTGATTTTTAGAGAATAAACAACTGTAACTGTGCACACTATTGAAGACCTATTTGAAGGGAAAGAAGTTTAAGGGGATATATCAGTTAGTTGGTTAAGTTCATTAAGTTCTTCCAGTTCTCAAGCCCATTCGACAGTCGAGAGTAAATTTATGTTAAGCTGGTCGACTGGCCCATTAAAGTTGAGTTCTTTGAGTGTTAGAATATCACGATAATCAGGGTAAACGTTAAATATATAAAACATATGTTTTCTCTAAAATTATACTGTCTAGGATGTAGATAAAGAGTGTCCTTTATTATATATACATAATAAATGATTAAGTTATCACTAAATCAACTATATTACCATATTATCCTTCCACTATAAACCTAATACAAAAAAATACAAAACAAAATTAATATTATTTTTGTAGTTTTAATTTTTGATCACTAAAATAGATTAAACATGTTAATTCTTCTTACCCTATTTGCAGTGTGAAAGTAATCGTTGTAGTTGATTTTTCTAACCATAATCAACTCTACCACTAGAAAATGATGATTTTCTACTCGTAGATTAGTATTTGTTAAATTTTACGGCTAAAAAATGATGAACTTCTGGTCGTAACTGAATTTTTAAAATCTAATATTTTATTCAAAAAACCTGACCGTAGGTGGTGATTCCTAGCCGAAAGTGTTTACGGTTTGAAATTTGTATCCTCAACCTAGCCGTAGGTGACTCTACAATTTTAATTTTTTCTTGCAAGTATTTATATGGCTAGGTCGTAATGTTTAAAACCTAGCAGAAAACACTTATTTGATAACATACGACCATGTCATAATGTTGAAAACCTAACTGTAGGTTGTTATTCGATTACTTACGACTAGTTTTCCATTACCAAAAATTATACCTAGGAAAGTCGACATGTTTACCCATGGTTTACCAGAAATTTTATTAATAATAAGGCTAGGTATTCTTTAATGTCAACAATTTTATTAACAATAAAGTCATATATTATTTAATACCGGCAGTTTTATTAACAATACTGTCGGGTATTCTTTTATATTGTTCAAGTTACAATAACTTCTCTCTTAACACTACTACTTTTTCCTTTTAGGACCTGATCAATGGATTTTGTTCAAACAACAAAGATAAATAATGGTCATTCGATTGTTTATTTGTTGTTAAATCATTCTGGTTTTGTAAAAGAAAATATGTATGGAATAAGAGCTGATTTGCCATGAATTGCTTTTTTGAATTTACAGAGTTATCTACGACTATAGGATTTGAACATTTCGACCTAACCGTGAAACTAAACAAATTACAACTAATTGTGTTTATGACTAGGAATAACAAACAGTACCTAGGATTTTTGTGACAAAAAAAAAGTTGGGAAACCTAATTATGGCTAGGATTTCATCTTTTCCAAAACGTCAAGATCGAAAAATACTAACCTATGGCTAGAAGTTCATCGTTTTCTAGCCGCAGAGGTAGTTACGACTAGAAAATTCAAAAAACAAGCTAGCCGTAGGATGTCATGAAACTGAAAAACTGAAAGGTGGGGTGGGGGATGGTATGCCCTTCATTAATTCTAAAAGTTAAATCAAATCCACTAACTATAAGTCATATTCTAGAGTTCTTTTTCTCTTTTGCTTTCCTATGTTATCGTCTTTGTTGCTACAATAGTTATTCTTGTTATTGCTTCTGTAAGCAAAACTTAGATTTGTAGAGGAACAAACGACTATGACCTTACACACCATGGAAGACCTAATGAAAGGATATAAGTTCGAAGGGACATCTCGGATAGTTAGTTAAGCTCAATAAGTTCTTGCTATCTTCAAGCCCATTTAATTGTCAAAAGTAAATTTAGCGGCAAAAGACGGGTGGGTGCGGATTTTTTATCGCCTTCATCCCATATAAATGACAGATTTGATATTTTTAACCACGTCCAATCCATTACCATGAGGATTTGACAACCGCGGGTGGGCGGGTGGGAAACTAGATATAGGTGGATTGGCGGATTTCATCTTTTTTTTTATGGAAAGTAGGTAAATACAAACATAGTATCAAAAATTAACTTAGTTTTAAAAACATAGATACACTACTGCAGTTTAAAGAGTAATTATAATATTATATTATAATATAACCTGATAGACACATTTATGTGTCTTATTTAATCTCATACTTGTATTAATAGTCCTAATATTTTGTACTAATAATATGATTTTATGTGCTTTTAGGGTTTTTGGAAGAATAAACTTTTGTGGAGAAAATTGGCTTAAAAAGTGTTAAAAACACCCCCAGCAAAAATGTTTAAGGCACCTTCATATTGGATTAGGGCACCCACCGGGAATTGATAAAGGCACCCGCTCAATGGTTAAAGGCACCCACCTTCTCATTTTAACCATCAAACTGTCCGAGTATCTTTCAAGTTGGAGAAGAATTTCAAGAGATTAAAACATGGATATTGTATTACCATGTTTAGAGGGATTCGTACACAATTGGAAGAGTTGAAAACCTAACAAGAATCTCGTTGAAAATCTCATCCTCACTATCAGGAAAGAACTCAATCACGTAAAAATATTTGCTTCCCTGATTCACTCGACTCTGTTCCTGTAACAATAAATATGTTTTGGGTTAACTCTGGCAACAAACATAACAACCAAAGAGGAAAATCAGGATCGAAATATTTGAGAGAAAGAAAAATCCCGAGATTGTATTTGGATTGAATGAAAGGATATTGGGGAGTTAATGGGAGGATTTGGATATTATAGTATAAATAAGAGTCGACCATAAAGAGTTTGGGGCGGGGGGTCTGGAGAGGCCAGAGATCGAAATCAAGAAATCCAGAAAAATCTGCTCGTGATCATGATGAAGAAGATGAAGATTCCGTTGCCATAGGGTTGAAGCTTCTGTGGCCAAAAGTTTGAAGCTTCTGTTGCTAAAGCTTTTAACTTTGCAACTTTTAACTTCAATTGCAACGTTTAGCTTCAGGAAATAGTTATCCCTCTGTAACATCGAGTCTGTAACGTTTATAAACGTTGCAAACTCACTGTTTATTTCACTCTTTTTCATTATTTTCAAACACTTTGAGCTATGTACCAAACTTTTGAGGGTGTTTTGAGCAAGATGAGCTAAACCCCATATGCTGAGGTGACGGAGGAAGCCATTTTTTCAATAAAAGTGGTATATTTCTATTTTAATTAATTTTTATAATTTCTTTTATGATTATTTGCCTTGATTAATAATTGATTTAATGATTTTTGTTAAGCAATTTTGATTTCGTTAGATGGTACATGCTTTGGCCTAGGTTTTAGATGTTCCATGCTTTTGTTATACAATTGTTATTTTGAAAATATACTTATTGCAATATTTTAGAACCAAATTAAATGTAAGAATTGTATGAATATTAATTAGTTTGAAACACTTTAATTGGTTAATGGTGAAATCCATAACCTCAGTATTTGTTAATATTATTTTCATATCTTGTGTATATTTTAAGTTTAAAATTAATTTATTAAATCTAAATTCAATCTTCACAAGTTCGAGAGAACGATACTTTATTTAACACTATTTACAAACCATCAATTTTTGGCGCCGCCGACGCGGACTTGTTTTTAGAATTGTTTGTAGATTTTTTTTTAGGTTAATTAGTTTAGTTAGATTTTTATTTTATTTATTTTTATTTGTTCTATTTTACGTTTTTGGGTATTTTCTTTGTATTACAGGTTTTGGATCAAAAATAAATTGGAGCTAAAGATTATATTGATTGATTAAAGTCTTGGAGTCAAAGACAAAGCGAAAAGAACAGAAAAAGAAGACAAGATTCTTTTTTTTAGTTAATTTTTTTAAAAAAATTAGGGTTTTTATTTTTCTTTTTGGAAAATTGCATTAGAAAATTCTTATTATTTTCGTAATTATTTTAGGTATTTTTCTGTTTTTTCTTATTTTTGGACTTTAGACTTTGGACTATTGAACTTTATTATTAATTTTTAAACCCTACGGAAGGGTATTTAAATATAAACTGCAACAGGGAAGGACTACAATTACGATATTGTCTCGGCCCTTCGGGTTCGTACACTGACACAGGAGTTGGTGGCCCGAGTCGACTTCAGCGGTTCATCGCCCGTCTGGTACGGGAGGTAAGACTCGATCAACCCATAAATCCCCTGTCAGTGGGTTTTCTGTATTCCTTCGTAATGCATATATGTTGAGGACTTGAATACGTATTTATTTTCTAGTAAAGGGCAAGGACTGGCCATATAAGATGAGGACTCGGATTTCATCACCGTTTCTTTCTTGCACGACTTAGGAACACGTTACCTAACGCGAACCTAATCCTTAAAATTTGACTAGAAAGAAGACCGATAGGGTATCGAGCTTATAGGAAACTCGTTCAAAATGACTGTATTGGTTACTTTATTAGCCTAACTCAAGGTTCAAGAAGATTATTTTAAGTTGATTAGAGCCGCCTTGTAACCCAGGGAAAAGTGCCAAAGAGACAGGGTTATCAAAGCTCCTTAGAGCTTATCCTGTTTCTCTTCGACTTAATCTATTTCGGATCGTTCTGAGAGATTCGCTAAAACTGTAACTAGTTGCCTTTTGGAAGAATAGAAGCTGGTCTAGAAACAATCTAAGTGGAACCATCATGCTTTTTGTTTGCTAGATTCAGTAGGTTTGATTTGGTTGAGTCGGCCTTGATTGTGTATGCTTAGAACCCCTTCATGTTAGGATTTATTTTCTTAGATTTTTTGTAAATTTATTAGGAATTTTTTTTTAGAAAATGTCGAGCTGGTATTACAATAAATATCAGACTGAGTTTCAAAACAGGCATTACCCTTACTATAACCATAGTGTGGATAGTACTTGGGACCACTATCAACCTTCTAAAGGTTATGATTCATACCAAGGTGATCCCAATTACTATTTGTACATACACCCGTCTTATGAACATGAAAATGAGCAAAATTCGAGTTCTTTGTCTTGGAGAGATGCCCTAAAGCATGTCCAATCTAGTTCTTATAATGAACCTATTATTCCTCTAGAAGAATCACACGAGCAGTTACGACCTAGCAATCTTTATGATCTAATTGTTTTTTTAAATAATTCCGTCAAGGAGTTGACTGAGGATACAAGAAGAATCATAAAGCAGATGACTGAGAATTCAAAGCAGATAACTGAGAATACAAAGCAGATGATTAAGGATAGTAATAGGTTCCTTTTAAGTGTGAACGAAAGTTCTGCAAAGAATAATGTTGCTCAAAATGATCTTAATTTCCAATATAGTGATACCCTTGATAATTATTCACCTAGTCAACATGGCGAGGATAGAATTGGTAACACTACTTATTTAGACGAGGTTCAAACATCTTCATATTATTACAATGATGAGGATAGTATTAGTGAAGAACTTGAAATATACAGGAAGAGTGATCAAGAAATTGTCACTCCAATTGTGCTTCATGGTGATAGTGTTATTTCTGTTTCAAATCCAAATAATTTTAATGATTATTCACCTATTCAAAAGGAAGAGGGTTTGACTAGAGATACTACTATTTTAGAAGATGATAGACTCTTAGAGAATTTTAATACGATAGAGGAAGTTGAGTGTAATTCTGACCTTAAGGACCCTAGAATCCAACCAACAGTTTTTAGTCCATCTGAGAGTAATGTCCACTCTAAGTTTGGGGGTACCGATGATTCTTTGTCTTGGAGGGATGCCCTCAAGAAGTTGAAAGCTAGTGATCCAAATACCTTTGTAGAAGAATCAAATCTAATTATATATGAGAAGTATTATAAACACACACCGCCTAGTTTGGAAAAAAGATTGAGAGTTCTGGCATGTCAAAGATTATATGCTGAGGATGATGATCAGTCTTGTAGTGACTCTGCAGAATATATAGATGACCTTGTGGATGATTGTGTAGATGATTTTCCTAATTCCATAGATGAATCTATCTCACAAGATCATTCACCCAACTTAGAGGTTGTTTCTAAACCCCTAGACTTCCAAAAGTATCCTAATTTAGGATTAGAATTGTGTGTTTCTCAAGTTTTGTTGGATCACTTTGCATCTAAATACCCAGAGGACTTGCATGTTCTTGATATTACTGATATCTCTACCAGTTCTCAAGATCATCTTCAAACTAGATTCTTTGAGCCTGTTGATGTCCAAAAAGAAGTTCAGTTGTTAGAAACCCATCCTCTGGTCGATGTGGTTCACCTAGGAAATAATATCAAGATTGACTCTTTTTTTTCCCAAAATATTTTCTTCCATATGTGGGAACGTTTGAATTTCAAATGTGTCAGTTATTAAGTTTTAAGATAAAGCCTAATTACTTTAGGAAATTAGAATCGACACATTTGCTTAAGAATGACTACCATTTTCATAGTAGTCAACTGTGTGGGTCAAATCTGATTGACTTTGAGGATCCACAAATTTTCAGGTTATTATTATGTGCCTTAAGTTTATTATTTGAGTTTTTCCAGACTCTACAACTTGATCCTCTGGATCCTGCCTATGAGGAAAGTCAGCCTAAAGAGATTTATCTAGACCCTTTCATAGAGCCTGAACCTGAACCACAACTAGATATAGTTGTCTTAAACAGAAAACTAGACAAGGGTGTGCTTGGTTTGTTCACTTTCTGGGTCTGTTGTTGTTTTCTTCTATTCTGGATAACATTATTTTATTCAGATGACCCACAGTTGTTCCGACTATTGGTATATGATTTAATGAGGTGACTAATTCTTTCTTAGTCTGGCTGAAGACTTTAAACTTAGCACTTCTTGGGAGGTAACCCATGCTCGTGCGACACGGTAATATCTTTCCTTAACTCCTTTTCTTCGATTGGTAACAGTTTCTCCTTGTTCATATATTTAATAATTCATCTTTAGAACATTGAGGACAATGTTAGATTTAAGTTTGGGGTAAGGGAGAAACTTTTAAGTAAAATATGAAACTCCAAAGTCTAGAAATTTGTGAATTATTCAGGATGACACTAACCATTCTAGGTAGATGGAAACATAACTCTTATCTATAGGAATTGGTATACCCAGCTAAATGGTCTATTCATATCTGGATGCACTCAGGTGTTCGAAATAACATGATAATCATTGAACAAGCATATCTCGGAATCATCATAATCATATCACTTTCTATTTTTATTTTTGCAATTTTATGTTTCTCTAAGTGATTTGGTGGGGCCTTAGTATTGCCATAAGGTCGTAGCTCGAATGCGTTAGAATTTTAATTTTGTTGAAAAAAAAAAGAAAAAAAATTTGATACTTTGACAGCAATATGTGTGTGTTCTCCCTGTCTCCGTCGCCTAAGCAAGCGTGGAATGCATGATCCATGGGAATTATCATGTAATCTGCTGAAAAGGAGCATGCGCTTAGATTCAAAAGATCTAATCATGTAGTCATAAAAAAATATAATAAATAAATAAATAAATAATATTATGTATATACAAAGTAATAAAAATAGGAGCATCCTAGCCGGACTTTATACTAATATTTTGGGAAACACCGTTCACCTTAGTCAACATATGCACCATTTATTATTTCAATTTTCATCTTCTAATCTATCCCTGTGTTTGAATTAGATTGATTTCAAGCAATGTGAACTTTTATCCAGTTTCAGATGTTCAATGATTATTTGAGTAGAGTTGCATTCTTGTATGAATTTTAGTACGCTGAGTAAAAACTCGTGTGCAACAATTGGACTCATAGGGTAATGATTCTTATATGCGAAGAATTTAGTATGCCAACTAAATAGTTTGTTTAGTGTATATCCTCAATCGTTCACATGTAGCTAGAATTTGGAGTAAAGGTTTTGTGGGGTTCACCTCTTGTAAACCCTCACGAGACAAAACTCGTCCACTAGGGACCTAGGGGTTTAAAGGCTTATTGCACACGCTAAGTGCAATCGCGATGCCTGCGAAAGTGAGTTAGGATTTATTTTTTTATTAGATTTGCTCGAGGACTAGCAAATAATAAGTTTGGGGGTATTTGATAGACACATTTATGTGTCTTATTTAGTCTCATACTTGTATTAATAGTCCTCATATTTTGTACTAATAATATGATTTTATGTGATTTTAGGGTTTTTGGAAGAATAAAGTTTTGTGGAGAAAATTGGCTTAAAAAGTGTTAAAAACACCCCCAGCAAAAATGTTTAAGGCACCTTCATATTGGATTAGGGCACCCACCTGGAATTGATAAAGACATCCACTCAATGGTTAAAGGCACCCACCTTCTCATTTCAAAAATTAATTTTAGGCGGGAAATTTTAACCATCAAACTGTCCGAGTATCTTTCGAGTTGGAGAAGAATTTCAAGAGATTAAAACACGGATATTGTATTACCATGTTTAGAGGGATTCGTACACAATTGGAAGAGTTGAAAACCTAACAAGAATCTTGTTGAAAATCTCATCCTCACTGTCGGGAAAGAACTCAATCACGTAAAAATATTTGCTTCCCTGATTCACTCGACTCTGTTCCTGTAACAATAAATATGTTTTGGGTTAACTCTGGCAACAAACATAACAACCAAAGAGGAAAATCAGGATCGAAATATTTGAGAGAAAGAAAAATCCCGAGATTTTATTTGGATTAAATGAAAGGATATTGGGGAGTTAATTGGAGGATTTGGATATCATAGTATAAATAAGACTCGACCACAAAGAGTTTGGGGCGGGGGGTCTGGAGAGGCCAGAGATCGAAATCAAGAAATCCAGAAAAATCTGCTCGTGATCATGATGAAGAAGATGAAGATTCCGTTGCCATAGGGTTGAAGCTTCTGTGGCCAAAAGTTTGAAGCTTCTGTTGCTAAAGCTTTTAACTTTGCAACTTTTAACTTCAATTGCAACGTTTAGCTTCAGGAAATAGTTATCCCTCTGTAACATCGAGTCTGTAACGTTTATAAACGTTGCAAACTCACTGTTTTCATTTATTTCACTCTTTTTCATTATTTTCAAACACTTTGAGCTATGTAACAAACTTTTGAGGGTGTTTTGAGCAAGATGAGCTAAACCCCATATGCTGAGGTGACGGAGGAAGCCACTGTTTCAATAAAAGTGGTATATTTCTATTTTAATTAATTTTTGTAATTTCTTTTATGATGGTACATGCTTTGGCCTAGGTTTTAGATGTTCCATGCTTTTGTTATACAATTGTTATTTTGAAAATCTACTTATTGCAATATTTTAGAATCAAACTAAATGTAAGAATTGCATGAATATTATTAGTTTGAAGCACTTTAATTGGTTAATGGTGAAATCCATAACCTCAGTATTTGTTAATATTATTTCATATCTTGTGTATATTTTAAGTTAAAATTAATTTATTAAATTTAAATTCAATCTTCACAAGTTCGAGCGAACGATACTTTATTTACCACTATTTACAAACCATCATAACCCTAAAAGTCGATTATAACAAGACATGTAACAACCAAAAGTAAAATATTCAACAATATGAAGGCCCTCGATCAGTCCAAAAATAATATTTCTCTAATATCTTTGAGGATTTCTAATGCATCTGTGATGTGTGTCGTAAGTGCAACAAATTAATTAAGTTATTTCCCACTAATTAACTAGTAATATAGCGGTAGTAATGATCATTCCCACGAGGAGTTGTGTAATTGTTATTTGTTTTCAACTTCTTAAATAACCAAAACGGGGTTGTGAATTACTAAACTAAATTAAATGAAACTAATTAAGTAAAAACAAAATAAATAAAGATTGAGATCAAGATAAGAAAATACTGGTTAAGGATTTCATTCAATCGCAAATTATGCTCCCCAATCGATTAGAATCGACATCCAGCCTCTTTTCATACTAGTAGTCCTAGAGCAACCTATCGAGAGCATACTCCGATAAATTCTTTATGTCATCACATACCATAACGATGAATATGAAAATACTACTCAAAGAACAACTTAACACCATGTGCTATTAGTTTAATCCTCCAAAGAGCATTAGGTTTTTAGAATTAGGCTAATCAATACAATAGGAGTGCTACGACCAATCTATTTAACATTGGTCAAATTTGTACACGTAACTACATGAAGGTTTTGATTACAATCAATAATCACATTATGCTACTTGTAACCGGGTCTATCGACTATTCAGTATCTCCAAGTCCTAGTTTAACTTTAGATATGAAATGTGTTCGCTTAGTATGCATGAACAACAAACACACCTTCAATCATACATGGATATATATTAAAAGTAGAACATGAACGATAAGATATCTTGACCATCAACAGTAATCAGCCATATTGATTTACATGTTTAGGACTTCCAACTGCATCCCTAACCAATAGAAAAATTAGTTATTCATAAGTTTACTAATTAAACCCATGTAAAATATTCAAAAGAAGAAGAATGATTTACCCCTTAGGGGTAGGTTTTTCATGTAGAAGATGTGATATGAAAGGTAGAAGATAAAAGATTACTTCCAAGATATATTGTTTGAGCCTTAGATGTCTTAGTTTATAGCCTTTAATGCTTGGCCCTCAAGTATCATTTATTTCTAGGCTTTGGAAACCTATTGGGAGCAAGTTTCCTCAACTTAGAAGTCACAAAAAAACATCAAAATTCGTCCAAAAATAGCTATTCCCGTAACTTTCTCGAACACCTGACCTTCCGAGATTTCCGTTTTGTCTCAGACATCCGCCTCTTCTAGGCAATTAAAAGTTTCTGAATTTTTCCTCGACCACCAGACCATCCGAGGACTAGTAACATACCTTGCGTTGATCTAATAATTAGTGTTGGGATATAACATCACATTCAGAGGTACGCCATCCGCTAGGTAAGATGGATGCCAAATGCAAACACCGTGGAGCACTACTCTTGATAGACGAGAGGCTAATATCTGATGTATCTAATTATACTTTCGCCGAGGAATAAGGACGTGGCTGCAACAAATGATGTAATTCTTCAGATGTATCAGGTATCATGTCACTCTTCCATGGCAGCAGAGTAGGTGATAAATGATTTGGAGAAAGGGTCAAAGGGGAATATGGGGCGCCCTTTTGAAAGTTTAAACCGGTGAATCCTCCGGGGTTGGCTCCGTTTAACTCTTAAGATGCATAAAAACTAGAAGAATCAAGTTAGTAATGCCAGAGAGTGGAGAAGACAATAAGGTGAATAACGGCGTTTTCTGGAAGTACTTTTGTAGTATACATAAAGACTGTCTGTAGGAGATGTCGACGTCCATCATTTCAAACTCATTAAGAGCTTGGGCAATTTTACAAATGTATTTTTATTATTTGACTTCTATGCTGGACACGAAATTTGAATGGTATTTGGTAGGAGTGCTTGGTTCGATGATTAAAGGTTTGTAGTCATGGCTTTAATAATAAGGTATATCCTTTTTGAAAAAAATTCAAGTGATTTTAAAGCATTCATTCACAAATATATCTTTTAATCGACCAAGAGGAGATTCATTGAAAAAGAGGAGGTACTTAAGGGGGTACCTCATCCCAATGAACACAAACAAAAACTAAGAGGAACAAAGAAAGAGCAAAATCAAGAAACCAAAAAACAAAAGACAACCATCAATGAGGCCGAAATAATGAGTCCCAAAGAGCTATAACCATATTGGCAGTTAGACCTAGCATTTTTGTGTTCGATTTGGCCCAAAAGAAATCTTGAATTTTAACGCTTCTAATTATACTTTCCAATCTTTTCCTTTTTTTTGCGAATACTCTTGCATTGCGCTCCCTCCAAATACTCCACCAAATAGCAACCGGAATGTTGTTCCAAATTCGACTAAGACGATCGTCACCCCAATTGAGTTTCCAAGAATTTACGTTTATAAATACATTGGAGTTATAAATCCAATTACTTCTCGACCCTTCACTAAAGTAATCCCAAATCCTTCGGATCCTCCAACAATCATAGAAGAGATGCTCACTTGTCTCGTCATTTTCGCCACAAAAGCAACAAAGGCTAGAGACCTCCATGCCCCTTCTTATAAGCTTGTCTTTTGTCATTACCCTATCATGAGCAAGAAGCCAAAGGAAAAAATTGATTTTGCATGGGTAATTACGGCTCCACACAACATCTATAGTGAAAGTTCGCATCGCTTGTTCCTCTCCGATCTTCATGCCATCTTTAACCGTATATTGACCATTGATATTTCCCTCCCAAACACGGCTATCCGAAACACCTTCTTGAAAAGAGAACGAAGATAGAATATTTGAAATGCTTGAAACTTCATTTGAGATGGTTTGAGAATACCTTTGTCTAGCCATAAATTTCCAACTTATCTCGCCGTATACTACATCGAACATACGTGCTACCACAAGCTCCTTGGTCCTTGGGACTTCATAAGCCGATGGAAACATATCACATAGTTTTCCCTCCTAATCCAAACATCTTCCCAAAATCTAGTTTTCTCACCCGCGTCAACCTTGAATTTGATATGTCTATTGAAATCTTTTAGCTGTTTATAGACGTTATACCAAAGGATACCTCCTTTTGAACCTTTAGGTTGGAGAGTTTCCCAACTGTTTGATGTTTCATCAAATTTTTCAACTATAATCTTCCTCCACAAAGCATCTTTCTCTAAGCCAAACCGCCACCACCACTTTTTTAACAAAGCCGAGTTCACTAGTTTCGATCTTCTAATACCAAGACCTCCTGTTTCTTTTGATTTTGATACCGTAGTCCAACCAACATTGTGAATTCTTTTAGTGTTATGATCATCATCCCATAAAAATTTCCTCACCACCTTATCCATTTCCTTAGTTATGGCACAAGGAGCAAGAAAAAGAGAAAGGTAGTAAATTGGTAAACTCCCTAGAATGCTTTTGGCAAGAATTAATTTACCGCTTTTGATATCGCTTTTCCGTTCCAAAGAGTAATCCTTTTCGCACAAATATCGAGCGTTTTCTCCCATTTTTGAGATCCTCCTACTTTGCCACCTAACGGAAGACCAAGGTATATACTAGGAAAGCTTTTGAATTTGCAACCCAACAAGTTTGCATAAATTTAAATGCTCTCTTCCACCGCTACTCCGTACAAGCTACTCTTAGAAAAATTAATCTTCAAACCCGATATTAGCTCAAAACAAAGGAGAAGATAACGGAGGGTAGGTACTTGATCCACCTTCGCATCGAGAAAGACAATAGTATCATCGGCGAATTGCAAATGATTAATTTTTGTTCCTCCTTCCTTAACCGAAAAACCCGAAATTTGATCCAATTCTTGAGCTTTGCTCAACATACAACTTAAGACTTCACCTACAATTGTGAAGAGAAAGGGAGATAGAGGATCTCCTTGCCGAAGCCCTTTTCGCTACCAAAATAGCCATAGGACGATCCATTGACAAGAACCGAGAATTTAGAGAAATTTAAACAATTTCTAATCCAAGCCCTCCACACACCACCAAAACCCATTTTAAAAAGGACTTCGTTGAGAAATTTCCAATTTACGTTATCAAGGCCTTCTCAAAATCTAGCTTGCAAACCAAACCCGGTAGTTTTTGACGGAGTCTAGAATCCACACATTCGTTTGCTATCAACACTTCATCAAGGAGTTGTCTACCTTTAATAAAGCTAGATTGGGAAGAGGAGATTAGAGAAGGGAGATATACCTTAAGACGATCCGCCAAACACTTAGAGATGATTTTGTATACACTCCCAATAAGACTAATAGGTCGAAAATCTTTAACTTCCTCAACGTTCACCTTCTTTGGAATGAGAGCGATGAAATTGTTTTTTAAGGACGAGTGGAGAACATTGAGGTCATGGAATTCCTTAAAAACCTTCATCAAATCTTCTTTAATAAATTCCCAACAAACAATAAAAAACTTCATAGGATAACCATCCGGACCTGATGCACGGTCGATTCCCAAGCTTTTAATTGCGTTTTTCACTTCCTCTTCACTAAAAAACCTTTCCAACCATAAACAAGCTTTCTCATCAATCTTCTTAAGACACATGTTTTTTATTCTAGGACGAAAGTTAGAAGTCTCCTTAAAAGCGAGCTCAAAATGATTTGCAATGCCCAACTTAATTTCCTCTTTGTTTCGGGTCCACCTACCATTAATGCGAAGACTGATGATATTGTTTGATGCTCTATGACCCTTCACAATTCTATGAAAAAACCTTGTGTTGCGATCCCCATCTTTAAAGTATCTAATTCTAGATTTTTGTCTCAACATTACGCTTTGACGCCTATGGGCCAACTCAAAATCCACATTAGCCGTCACTAGCAAGTCTTCTTCATCTACGGTGAGACCCCTCCCATCATCTAGATCATCCAACTCTTTCATCTTGGTAAGCGCCATATCGATGGCCTTATTAATGCACCCAAAAACTTCTTTGTTCCACACCTTCAAATTCTCCTTTAGAGCGTTTAGCTTTTTTGCAAAACATTCGCCGTCCGTACCTACAAAGAAAAAAGACTCCCACCAATCTTTCATTAAGGGAATAATGTTAGTGTCTTCAAGCCAAGCTAATTGAAAACGAAAGGAGCGAGCACCCCAATCCGAGTCCAATGAACCTATCTTGATAGGGAAGTGATCCGAGAAAGGTCTTGCATGGCGCTTGAGAGCAACATTTGGGAAGTGCATTTCCCAATCCGAAGAGACGAGAAAATGGTCGATCTTACTCTTCTTATTTGGCGGTCTACCCCAAGTATATTTAGCACCGGAGAGAGGCACGTCCACAAGGTCAAGATCATTACAAAGGTCGTTAAAAAGTTTCATAGAGTTTGATATTCTACGACATCCCCTTCTCTCCTCCATAAATCTAATCTCATTGAATTCCCCACCAAAACACAAAGGTATGCCATCCCAAAAACCATGTAAAGTAGCTATTTCCAAGCGAAAATTTTTCTTTTCGTTCACATTGCAAGGACCGTAAACACCGTCTCTTGTAACATGAGTATAGTTGGCTTCCACCGATTCACAAGCTTTTTTAATTTAGAGCGCTTATCTGGGTCTCCAATACCGTTGACATTCCAAGAAATTATCTTACACATAACAGAATGAAGTATCCACAAAAAAGAGAAGAACCAAGCAATACAAGCATTAACTTGCGTCGCTAACTCCTGCATCCATAACATATTTGAAAGCATACACGTGAGATAATATAGAATTTGTGACGAAATTTGATTCTTGATTGGAGAATTTAATCCCCGATACTTTACCGGTTTCTTAATGTTGTCGAAGAGACGCATCAATTTCCGTTGAATTCCAATTGCCATCTCCACATTATTGCCATCATCTCTAGACTTATGACCACCACTTGTTTGAGACGCCGCATCCTCATTGTCGCGCGAAAAATCCTTGAGCATTTCCAAACCTTTATTTTCATCTTTGCTTGATACTTCCTCATTATGATGTGAGAGAGGACTAGCACTAAATTGAGTTTCATTGGAGAGATTGGCTTTAAGTTGCTTTTTTAGACTTCTAAGAGAGGAATCACCCATAGAAATGGAGCTAGAATCCGCAGAACCGCCGGAGCGCATAGAACACCAAAGGCATCAGGAGCCTCTGGATTGGGAGCTAAGAAAAAATGGCAAACCTCCTGTTGGGCTAGCCTCCGAGTGTCCTAACAGTTTCGAGTAGTGGGTCGAGTCGTCTTTCCGTTGGACCATTAGATGAAGCCCAGTTCTAGTTTCAGTTGGGTCGAAAATTGAGACGTTTGCGGGTTGAGTACTTGAAATGTGATTTGCATTAAAGGGAGGCCGTACTTGAGCAGAGTCAAAACTTGGATTATTAGGGCCATGTGTCCTTGCTCCATTCGGTGCCTCGGCATCACCCACTCCTTCTCTGCCATCTGTTGACCTAAACATCGTACTCTCCGCCTCTTTCTCTGTACTATTCTGAGCAGAAGCCATTTTCGGCTGTACTTGACTGACACCCATCTCCATCTTCTCACACAGCCGAAACTCTTCTTCTCCGACTCCGGTGGCTAGTTCAGCCATCTCCGCCTCTTCCTCTCTACCATTCTGACCAAACCCTACTTTCGGTTGTTCTTGTCTAAACCCCATCTTCATCTCATCATACAACAACCCTTTTTCTTCCCTGACTCCGGTAGTTACCCCTTTCTTCCAACGCCAAATCCTATTACCCTGAGCATACCATTGATATTTATCTATTGCTATAGGTTTGAAATCAGATTTAGCAGTTTCCAGTACTTCACCGATCAAGCGAAATTCAGCCCAAATTTTATAAGTTCCTAAAGAAATATCCTGACACCAAATACCGTTAAGCATAGATCCCTTTACCCTTATCCTGAGTTCCGATAAGTCTGTAGCCATTACCGTTTCCGGGCTCACCTCAATCAAACCCCCACAGGAATCCCCTATGATTTCGAATGTGGAGTATTTCCAAAGGTCAAAAGGCACCCCTCTAACTCCGATCCAAACTGGGTTGGTTTCCATCATTGTTTGCTTCGGAATTTCATTGATCTCAGAGAACCATGAGTAAGTGCTTATTTCAGTTTCATTGATTTTCCATCTATTAAAGTTTCTGACCCTTCTGAAATCATTGATAGTTTTAATTAAGAAAACAGCCTTAGTCTCATCAATGGGATGAAGATCGAAACCAAAAATTCAATTGAATTTTTCCATCACCCAGATTCCCACTTCATTCCAGTTAAAATCATTTGAGCATACTTCGACAACCATTGTTCTTTTCCAGAGGGAGCTTAATTCCCTTTTTCTATTTTGACAGTTAGCATTATTATTTAGTTCCATTTTGCCTGTTTGGTTAGTAACAGAAATTGATTGTTTCAGTTTCAATTGATGTCCTTTTACCCAGACATTGTTATCAGGCTTAGCTTGAATAAATTCTTTTTGTTGTCTTTTGATTCCATCTGAGCTATCCTTTTGTTGATTTGCTTTGTGAGTTGTAGGGTTATCCATCAGAGCTTCCAGCAGTATCCCAGAGCTCCACCATCCATCTTCATTTTTGCCGGTCGGAAAGTACAGAGAGGATGGGTACTCTCTGTTGTGCGATACCTGCAAACATATGTACTGTCCATGTTCATTACTACTCCGAGATGCAGACATCCACTCCACATTGTCTCTATAACTCCAGGTACCTATTTTCTTTCTCTAGTCTTTGCCTCCTCCTTCAACAATCTTCTTAACCATACTCCAGCCTTAAAACTGAGCCAGCAAAATCTTCTTTTGCTACCAGACGAAATAGCTAAATGGATTATGTCCATTTGCCCTTTCTTTCCCATTGATCCCCCTATAATCTTTCTCTCTACAGTTATTGATTTTCCTGTACTTGAATGATTTGAATTAATTCTGTTCCTGTTTGCAACATCAACCAGGCCACTAGCCGAACTTTACTCGTACTCATTAGATTTTGTTCTTCTTCTTTTTTACAGATGTAAAGCCCTTCTCATCCACCGTTCTTGAGTAGGAAACCATTTTCCGACGAGAATACGACGACCGACGACTGCTTTCTGCACTCTCTCCCCTCACTCTCTCTCCTCCTCTATTCTTTTTATTCATTCGCAAATATAACCAACAGTTTTTACCTTATCACTCTCGTTTAGAATTTTCTTTTGGCTAAACATGAAATTATTGTGTGTATTGATGTTTCTCAACTCATTGTGCAAACCAATGGATCTATTGGGCGACTTTTTACTGGCCTTTTGTGCGTGATGTTGCCATGAAAATAAATGGAAATCTCCCAATGAATAAACCATACATATCATTTAACATGTGTTATTAACTGAGTGCAGTTGAAATTTCTTATTTAACAGACCCAGGGTTTAGTTCTTCAACGTCGACAAATATTTTGTTAGATTCCACTTTTGTATTTGCAATCAACCAAATCTTATGAATGAATGCACTTTAATACTGGAATGGAGATCCTCTAGAGTGGCATCAAAATTCTAAAATAAGGAAAGAGTGGAACAACATGGTAATGCCACGGGGAGGGGAAGTTATTATCATACATCAATACGTAACTGTTACCATCTGCAAGAATGAATGGGAACACCTAAACTCACTCAGGTAACTACTTTTATCAACTTAGGGATTTTGATTATCCTTGGTAGTTCAGTGCTCAGAGTTACTACCTGTCACATATTTGGCATCCGAGGTCGGGGTCAACATACAATAATACACTGATGCGTTAATATGGAATCGATACTTATGAATAACTCGAATGTAAAAGCACAAATAAGAATTTCAATAAGCTCGGAAATCAAGAAGAGAAATATTCAGTTGACTATCAATGAACTACACACATTCTGCTACCTTCTCGAGAGCAACATTTAATTTATACCGGAAGTTGATTTAAACATGCACAATACGAACCGATAAAATCCACCGACAACCAATGTATTCAGGACATAACTATTATATGCACAATGTGAACAAAGAAAATCAACTGAATTCTAAAATAGATCATATTGTCAACAAGAAGAAAATAGGATGGATCGCCGGTGTTCAAGATAGAAAAGAACACTGTTTCGGACAACAAACAAAATAACAACATGGGTCATTTATATAAATTAGATGATTTTTGGGTTAGTTGATATTTGGTATTTATATTTTATACAATTTTAGTGTTTGGTCTAATATTTGTCCAACTTAGGAGTTTGTACTTGGAAATAACGTCGACTTACGTTGACCCGTTAAGTATTGACTTCTGTTTAGTAATTATTATTTTTTAGAAATAATATCTATTTAGTTCTATTAGCAATTTATTTGAAGAACCTTAATTGATGTTCTTCCCCAAATTGAAATTCCAACCCAGCTGTTCACTTCAATATAAATTGAAGAACCCAGATATATTAAAAGATTTGACACAACCCCTTTAATGCAAACCTCTCTACACCAGCCACCACTGGAGAGAAAAAATATGAAAAACATGATCAATTTGTGGTTATAAACATGATCACTCGTCATCACCGTTTAGATTGAAACTACATAAATCATTAACCGATGGACTCCACCAAGACCACCACCACCCAATAGGCCAATACTGTTCATCGTTCAAAACACCTACCAAGACCTTCATCACTCAATACAACTTATCATCGTTCAAAAAATCTAAATTGGGGAAACAAAGATAAACTTTCTAATTGCAATTAATTATGGAAATTAAATACATATTGGGGAAATTGAGCGAAACCCTAACAAACCCAATTCATAAACCA
The DNA here is from genome assembly GCA_023531435.1 of Papaver californicum. Lineage (NCBI taxonomy): Eukaryota > Viridiplantae > Streptophyta > Magnoliopsida > Ranunculales > Papaveraceae > Papaver > Papaver californicum. Next base: position 6,545,931 of record JAJJMC010031210.1, on the reverse strand, counting down.
GAACAACAAGATTCAACAGAAACCCAATTTGGGGAAATTGAGTGAAACCCTAACAAAATCGCACTGAAAAATAAATAAATTGGTTACCATCAAGAATCAATACATGAAAAAGAATCAACATTCTCTATGATCTTCAACTGATAAATACCTCCAACATCTGTCCTTGTTTCTACTACTGGAAGAGGTTCACCATCAAAATGGTGATGGTCGTGAATCTTCCATCCTCGCTGTAAAATATGAGATTTGACAAGACATAGACGAAATTGAGTTATGAATTCATTGATTAATGGTGACAAAATGAAGATAGACCCATGTTGAGAAGACAAAGACGAAGATGTTTTTATTGTTGCAAAATATGAGATTTGAGAAAAAAATTGATTAGTGATGGAAGTTAAGGATATACAGTCGTTGTTACAAAAATCAGATTTAAAATAATATTTGTGCAATTTAATTGTTATAGAGTTAAACACGTCATCAGTTAGCGGAGTCAACACGGGTCAACGTAGACTCCAAATGTCAACCACTAAGTTAAACAAATATTAGACCAAACACTTGGTAAAACTTGAGTACTAACGTCAATTAATCTGAATTTTTCATCGAGACGAAATATTTACCTGATTTCTATAGTTTGTAATCCTATAGAATTACAAACTCTTGGGAATTACGATTTCCGCGGTCAAACACACCATATATGTATCATCTACCAAATCTACTAGAAATGTTTCAATAAAAGTGGCACCTAAAATATCCTCAGGTCCGGAAACGTAGGGTCCAGTTATGTTTCCAGGTAAGTTCCCGTCCGTTATGGACCAGTATCTATGCAACATATAAACGGGATATTTTCTTGGTGTCAAAAAACGGGTCTACCTGGCATTTTCGGTTTCGCAATTCGAGGAAAATATAAAACTGTAAGCAGTATGACTGAAATTTCAAAATTGAACAATTGGGAACTTGAAAATTGAAGGGTTTGTTTGAACTCAATCGAGATCATGGTTTCTGCCAATTCTAGTACTGGTGTCACTGATCAGGTATTTTAAATTATCTAGGTTCTTCTTGTTCACCACTTTCGCCTCACCTGAGAAAACATTCCTTTTTGTGTTTTAGGTTTACTGGTAATGAGTTTTAGCTGAGTAGAATACCTGAGATCAAGTGATTAATGAGCTCATATTATTGTAACATACAGGTTTTGGTTGAAGAGAAGTCATCCGCGAGGGCTTTAATCCTTAACAGGCCCCGTCAATTGAATGCCCTCTCATTTCCAATGATATCTCGATTGCTGGAACCTTTTATTGCATACGAGGATAATCCAAACGTGAAATTGGTTATCCTAAAGGTATTCATTTTCTAAAGAACTATCTTGAATTTGACATAATCGAAACTTTCTAAACAAATTTCCTGTCCTTTTGAAGTGGAAATCTAAGTTAAGGCTTCTTAGCTTTGTGATATATATATATATATATATATATTTGATAGCGTTTATGATGTTGTACGACTTTTTACCATGCAAAACGTCTTGTTTTGATATGTAAATGGCATTCTTTCTCTTCTGTATTTCATTTTACTATATCTACTCAGGGACAAGGAAGAGCATTTTGTGCTGGTGGTGATGTTGCAGCCGTGGCTAATGACCCCATTACGGGTAACTTTTACTTGTGATGCTTTATGTTGATGAAATACATGGCCCTTTATAGTCATACCCTTGAGAAAAATGGATTAAGTTTGCAATTTTATAAGAATGTAAACATTTCTGTTCACCTGGTCATTGGGAATTAGGTGCAACTTTTTTCTGGAAAGAGTATGCCTTAAACTACATGATGGCAACCTACAAAAAAATCCAGGTAACTAAGTGTAAACTTATAAATGTTCCATATTTGATTCGTTTCAGTTTTTGTGATCTTGCTGTTATTTTATCTCTATTTTAATTCATGAATCAATTTTTTGAAGGTTTCAATTCTTGATGGAATTGTGATGGGAGGTGGAGCTGGGGCTTCAGTCCATGGTAGATTCCGTGTTGCAACAGAGAACTCGGTAAATGTGTATCCATAATGCTCCATGTCTTTCACTCAGGATTGTAATGAAATCAAAAGTAGAGAGTGATGGAAAGTAGTTAGCTAAGAGAATCTTCCTTCTGAAGGAATTTCATAGCCAAACAACAACTACTGCTTTTTAAATGTTATGGGAAGTGGAAAGTTCTTTGATTATTATGCAGTGAATAATAAAACTTTTAAGTTTGTGCAGGCTAGACCTACTTATGATCAAGTATAATAACATGGTATAAGTCATAAGTTTGTTTTTTTGTGAGAGGATTATCAGAACTCAGTATATCCTCATTTATTTTAGTTTATCTAATCTAACCATATAAAATTTTCCGAGTTCCATACTGATTTGGGATATATGATTTCTTAGTTGGCATGCTGATGCCACTAACATGCGCTTGTGATAGCAGTTAGTCAATTTTCTTAAAGACTAGCATGTTAAGAGATGGTTATTGTTCGTTACTTTTTTATTTCTTGCAGTTGTTTGCGATGCCAGAAACAGCACTAGGACTATTCCCAGATGTCGGAGCTTCTTTTTATCTATCTCGACTCCCAGGATTCTTTGATAATGCTAATTATTAACTTTTCCGCGTAACTACCCTACTAATGAAATTTTACAGGCAACTATTCTAATTTTCAGTTTTGTCCGCTGGTACTCTGATATAGCAACATCTTAGCAGGATCTGATTTCAGTCTTCTTTTAACTATCTATCATTTTGTCTGTCTTCCCAGGAGAATATGCTGGTCTGACAGGTGCAAGGTTGGATGGCTCTGAAATGCTTGCATATGGCCTTGCAACTCACTATGTTCCTTCCATGGTAATATGCATCGACTTATTGGTTGATAAAAACTAAAGGTGGACCATAGCATGGATTTATGGAGTACAAAAGAAAAAAGTTTGTCATGCCTTAACAGACAATTAGCTTCTCAATGTTCCATGATTTCACTAGTGTGGGCTAAACACACATATTGAGTTATTTTCTTTCATACGAGAGCGAACTAGGTTACTATCTACATAAAACCTTATTAAACTTTGTTTACCGATTTTTCTTCCACGCTTACTGCTCCTTATTCCTCGTGGTTAATATAAAAAAACTGACCATTATTAGCAATTAGTTAAGGCAATTTGCACTTGCAGCATGCAACATTTAACCATATATTGTGCTTAAGATTAGCTACTTCTCAAACACCCCAACACCTTATATCAGAAACAATAAAAAACTATGTGGAAATTAAACAAGAATACAACTGGGTCGGCGATGTGCCTACTCATAAACCTCTCATTCAAAATCAGAGAATGGACAACATTCGAGTTTCTCCCACACTTCTCAGAATTCACGCGATATTATAACCAAAGGGTTAGGTCTCCTTTTTGTAGGTTTAGATATTTACTAGAATCTTCCTAGAAATATAAGTCCTAATAACAAACCTAGTATAAGTAGAAATAAGATTTGAAATATAACTGGAGTTGGTGTCATAAAATTTTGTTTCCTAAAATTGAGCCAGCAGTTAACACCATATCCAAGTAAAGATGTCTCGCATAACTTCTCAGTTGTGTACAGATGCATGAATGCATTCATAACTTGTTTCCCATCAGTGAACAGAGGTTGAGTTCTCTAGAAGATGCATTATGTAAGGCGAACTCAGCTGATCAAGCAATTGTCTCTGCCATCATTGATGAGTTCTCAGAAAAACCTACTTTGAAGGAGAAGAGCGCTTATCACAGGTAAATCTACTTGTTCAGATGGGGAAACTGTATTGTTTAGTATGTAAATACACACTGTTCACAAGCTTTCTATTTGGTAGTAGATCGAACAGACAAAAACTATAGACCTAAAGATTTTGCTTACCCAAGTTATTCAGTTACTACTACGTCTACGTAGAGAGTGATCTGTCTTCAGTATAGTCAGCATGTTAAAAGGTGATTTTGCTTACCCAAGTTATTCAGTTACTACTACGTCTACGTAGAGTGTGATCTGTCCTCAGTATAGTCAGCATGTTAAAAGGTAAAAGTTTGAAACCTATATTTTGTTTTCATTTATTTGTTGTATCATGCATGCCGCTCCATCCATTGACATCACTATATGGGAACTAGGAAGTCCCCTACATTTTCTGTAAATTCATGTCTTTGATTTCTGATGGCAGACTAGACATCATCAATAGGTGCTTTTCGAGAAGGACAGTCGAAGAAATTCTATCTGCTCTGGTAAGTTAAAGAAATTGATTGGTATTTTAAGTTATCTCGTCAGCTATATCGTTTTGAATTTTCTATATCAACCTTTTGAGTTTCTATATCTTTATCAGTGTACAGTAGTCTTGTGATCTTGACATCTTATCCATTGGTAAAAGGTATGTTTTACAGTTCATATATATCTTTTATTTAATATTGTAGGAAAGGGAAACAGTAAGCGGTGAAGATTGGATTTTTACAGCTATTCAATCACTGAAGAAGGCATCACCTACGAGTCTTAAAATTTCTCTTAAAGCGGTATGAATTTAATAATTCCCCCTCTCTTGTATATCCTCTTAAAGATAGTGCTCAAACATACAGTTTTGTTTTTATTATCACGCAAGTATCTAAGTAAGTATCAAAGTTACCCAAGTAGTTCTTTTTTTGCAAAATTACAAACACTGGTAGGACTCATTAGAAGACAATTATTCCTAGTTGACAAGGTTACTCCTACAACCTACTGAAAAGAAGATTGATGATAGGTGTGAAGGTTGAAAGAGGTGATGAGTGGTGCCTAATCGGTAGTTTTCAGTTGGCTTAGGCACTGGAATTATAAATACAATCCAGTATATGTATCTATGGTCACCATCTTCCTCATCATCAAACAAAAGATAATCTAATTAGTGGGTAATGCATAATGCGCATCCAGTTTACTGGTGGTTGTTAAGTTGTGATTTCAGATCAGAGAAGGGAGGCTACAAGGTGTTGGTCAATGTCTCATCCAAGAGTACAGAATGTGCTGCCATGTATTGCGGAAAGAAGTCAGCAAGGATTTCTTTGAGGTTCTTAGAAATTTGAATAGACATCACATCTTTTTCTTGTCTAGTTCTTTCCCTGAAAAATATTCTAAAAGCAAACTTCAATTACAGGGTTGCAGAGCTATCCTGATCGATAAAGATAGAAATCCGAAGGTTGAATAATGCTTTTGACTCTTCCCTTTTTGTAATTTATTTGAACTTCTTGCTAAAAGGACATGATGGCGGTTTCTTAATAAATATAATTTTTTTTTTATTTTGTTCAGTGGGAGCCTTCTAGGTTAGAGCTTGTTAGTGACGAAATGGTCAACCGATATTTTTCAAAGGTCGATGATAAGGACTGGGAAGATTTAGTGCTACCAGTTAGGGATAACTTGCCTGCAGCTGTATTTGCCAAACTCTGAGGAGGCAATGCTTTTGGATGAAACATCAGCTTCTAGACTAGAGTACTCATATAATTTCATGCTAAAAGTTGAACTTGTTATATAAAATAAGGTTCTTCCATATAGTACCCATCAGTTACCAGATAAATGTAGAAAAATACATCCAAGGGATTAGGATGTATCACTCTTTTGCTTGCAGTGTCTGAAAATACATATTCTGACCAATAAATGATGAATGTAGGAGGAATCCACGATGGGACGATCCATTCTATGAATTTCTGGTGTTCTGTAGATGTCATCTTCTTTTTCACCGTTCTTTATTCTTTGTTTCTTTTGATTGGTTTAACTTCAACTTCTCCCTTCAAGTATAGGCCATCAAATTATTTAACAGAGTTTTATATACCTTGCATGTGAAATTTAACACGGAAATATTTTTGTTTAGATATTGAATTGGTAATGATTCCTGAGTGTAGTGAATATGGATACATGTTAAGCTACAGTTTTGTTTTAGGGATCGTATATCAGAAGAGCGACCAACTTCTCTTTAGTGTCTACAGTTGCAGCTCACTGTATTGCCATATATCTGGAATCATCGGAATAGTTTGAGTAATGAGCATTCAGTACATCCATTACTGGAATGTTACCGGAACTTCCACAATCCCCTCCCCCGATGGATAGGGTCGGAGGTGGGTACACATTAAGACATGCTGACATCATAAATTTGGGGTTTGGGCTGGACCTGCTCAGAGGGCAGGTCTAGTGGAGCCGGTCTGTCGAGGGGGCAGACCCATTAGTATAAAATCAAAATCGGTCACACAGTTCTTAACTCCTTTTGTTTTACTAGTATTTAACTTCAAAAAGAAATAGATGCACACTGCCTAACTCAATTTTTATCCGAACAGTTTATATGAATTTTATCATTTTCTTTTTCCTAATAATCACTGATGTAGTTTAAGAAAATAATACTAAAAGACGGGTTATATTTAAGAGAAACCTAAAGAAAAATATGACTAGAAAACATACGCTTTACCGGTTTAAAAAGTTACCATTAGATCACCAAAATTGCTATCTCACGCATTCAAGATTGAAGACCTTTGGTGACCCACACGGTCAAATGTATGGTACAATTGGTGCCAAAAATCCACTACACATTTTCTCCTTTTATTTGAATTTAGTCCTGATGAATGGCACACTTTGGCCCTTCCAACAAGAATATAACTTTTTTTTGTCACCATTAGTTGTAGACAACAAATTATATAGCAATATAGTATATCCATGTAATGATAATCAACCCACTTAATCAACCCAAAAAGGGTTTTGTTGTAATGATAATCAATCCACTTAACAAAGCCAAGTAGGACATTCTAGGCATATAGAAACCAATAATTTCTTACTTATTCAAAGTGAAAGGTTCCTCAAGAAAAAGACACCACACAAACCATCTAATCCTTCATTCAAAGAAGAAGGAAAAGAACCAAAAATCCCAAAAACAAAAACAAAGTTTTTCATGTTTATGGAGCTTCACAGACACTTCTCATCATCTCATGGCACCATTTCCTTTTTGTCTCTAAACCTCTCTTCTATCTTCTTTTGCTTGTTGCTTCTCTTGTCATCTCCAGTTTTTTCTCTTCATCATGTAAATGCTTATATGTTTATCTACGGAGGCTGTTCACAGGATAGATACCCACCAGACTCTCCTTTTGAAGTACACCTTAACTCTTTACTATCTTCAATTGTTAGTTCATCTTCTCAATTTTCTTACAACGCTTTCGCTATTGGTAACAGTAGTACACCCGACAGTAACGCCGCGTACGGTTTATATCAATGTAGAGGTGACTTGAAACTTCATGACTGTACAACTTGTGTTCAAAATGCAGTTGGACAAATAAATTTGGTATGTCCTAATTCTTTTGCAGCTGGTTTACAATTAGACGGTTGTTATGTTAGATACGAAAATATTGATTTCTTGGGTAAACCCGATACGGCAATTTTATATAAAAAGTGTAGCAGAAGTACTAGTAATGATGTCGAATTCTTTAAGAGAAGAGACGACGTTCTTGAGCAACTACAAGCAGCTACAAGTTTTCGAGTTGCTAGTTTAGGATTGGTGGAAGGTTTTGCTCAATGTTTAGGTGACTTGAGTCCATCCGATTGTTCCTCATGTCTTTCTGAAGCTGTTACGAAGCTAAAGAACACTTGTGGCTCGGCATCAGCAGTGGATATTTACTTGGGACAGTGTTATGCTCGGTATTGGGCTTCCGGATACTACGATTCCTCAGGTGCGCTTCTCAATCCTGTCCTTTGCATTTCTCTAGTCCTGGCAATGATTTCTTTGTAAGATATCTACCTCTTATAGATCTTTGTATTCTCCTTCTCTTAATAAAATCTCTCTTTCAATCAAAAAATAATAAAAAAAAAAGTTCTGGCAATGATCATGATGGGTTCCAGTTTGGATCCATTTGCTAGCAATCATAAACCACTGCTGAGTTCACTCTACAGCGAAATGATTCCTTCGACACTAGCTGGTTACTTGACCATTAGTTCTCATGAAAATCGGGTTAGATAGCGACGTGAGTCGAATTCTTTTCTTGGGAATACGATTCTATTGCAACAACAGGTTTTTGAACTGCTTTCTGCTGCACATTCACGAAAATGTGATTCTAACCCTGACATTCAGACAGTGACGGAAGATAAGAAAATACGAATATAGAAAAATCCATCACACATAGCCAGAGAAAAAGCATTTATATTTTGAAAATACAAATTTCTGTACACTACTTTCCTTGTTGACTCAAATAGTAAATTGCTGTATTAAAATTCAAAACTACATTAGGGATTTCCCCAGACAAAAAGTGAAACCCACTGAGACATGTTCCTAAGTTTAATAGTCAAAATCAAGCCTTTACTTTGTTCAGTCGGGATTTCAGGATTATTTACTTTTTTTTCAGGATTACTTTACTTTTTTTTTTTTCTTTCTTCAATTTCAGACTTTGTTTCGTTTTTTCCTTTTTTCTTTCTCCAACTTTTGTTTTGTTTGTCTAAATTAAGTTTAAATATACACTTTTCTTAGTCATTACTCTCACTTATCGTTCTTTTTGTTTATAAACTTTCCTCTAATTATGGAACACAAAAATGAAATGAAAACCTTACCCGTGCAGATTCTTCTAGCGAGGACAATGTTGGGAGAACCGTGGCTATAATAGTCGGCGTACTTGCAGGTGTTGCAGTGATCATCGTACTCCTCTCATTTTTGCGCAAAGCACTTGGTACGTAAAGCAGCTTACCTGAGCCAAAAAGTTCCATTTCTTCCTTTTTAACTTTCTTCTACTCAAATTTTTACTGTTTCTACTTGCTGTTTTGCTCATGCAGGTTAAGATGATAAAAATCGCAGCTGCACCCCTTGCGTGAAATGTACTCTGATTGTGTTGGGATTCCATCTTCTTGTTGGAGATGGTAATTCTTATGCAAAACGTTCTTTTTACTAATTTTTTGCATCTGTATAATACAGTGTAGTGCAACTAAGTTGTTGCTTTGTCTTTCTTTTCTCCCTGGGGTATAAAGTATTTTCTAGTGCCCATGCTTTTCAAAAGAAGCCCTACAGTTAGGCTATTTATGTTATTTTTAGAGATTCCAACCAATTCTATCCATCATTTCTCTTTTGTATTCATGATAGAGTCACGTATTATCAGTTTATCATACTAAGGTGTTTAGAAACGCCTCCTCCAGAGCAGTAAAGGAAAATGGTTACTTTAGATGCACGACTGAAGTTAAAGCAGTAAAATCACTATGACTTTGCATTCTAGTTTGTACCTCACAGCCAATCGAAAACCTTATGATCGTGCAAGAATACTATATTCGCTTTCAGGTCGAATCATTGTCTATTTCTGATACCATCACGGTGGATATGATTCCTGACATAGTTATGGTTCCCTCTTGAAACCACTTTAATGATAGACCAATGAAAGAAAATCCCAATAACCTATACTAGTGACCAACCAATTAAACAAACAAGTTCTATTCCCCACGCTGCAGTAAAAGCATTTTCTGATTATACCCCACTAGAGCCAATGCCACACAATCTTTCAGAAAAAGATGGATTCTAAGATTCCAATTTTAGGATTAATTAACAACATGGAGAAACTGACAACCAGATTAGTTAACACTCCAGCAACCAAGAAAAAGAAATAAAGGAAAAAAAACAGTGTTGAAAACACTAATTAGATATGCATAACAAAAGTAGACACTTTAGATTTCTTATTTCTTTTATACAATACATAATATCTGGATTAAGATTATACCGACTCTAATACTAATGTGCTTAACTAACACAACATATAATCCTACGAGCACTTGGAACAAACATCTTAATGCAAACATAAGTATTTAGGACCTGACATTTTTGTGCAAATGGGGTTGGTATTTCAATTTTTCAACTTCTCAAGCACTGTAACCTCTGCTTGATGGAATCCGTATCTTCAAGTCATTTCTGTTGCAAACAGCCATGGAAACTTCCTTCATTGTGTCCACAGAGATGCCACTGTTGCAGATGTTCGCAAAAGCTCGCATGTGTTTCATGCCGTATTGATTCAGTGACCCACAATGAGATTCAAATACCCGAACCTATTTATTGCACAATGAAGCAAGATTAACCATGGCTTTCTATGATAAAGCTAAATGTGTTCGAATCTTTTAGATAACTTCCCCTATGCCAGAAAATAGAAACGCTAAACAGATATTAAACCCATTAGCTGCAGTTGGCTGCAGCTTCACAATAATGGGATGCTGATAAGGTCCAACATTGTTCTATGTGCCGACAGGGTGCAGCGGGAGCTCGAGCGAGGCAGACACTAATTTGTACAAAAATAGACGGTTGAATCACAGCCATGTGGATCACAGAAAGTTGGTGTAATCATAGCATAAACAAGAAGTGGTCTTGCTTAATAGGAAATCTCAAATTCAAACTAGAAAACCTTTGTTTGCTTGGCCCAAGTCTAGTTCAAAATCTTTTATCATTATACCAATCACGTCGTGTAGAACACTATAATGAACAAGTAAAAGGAAGAAAAATTTCTTACCATGGCCTTCAAGCATCCCCAATTGTCCACCAAAGGCAAACCAGATGATCTTACAACTGAAAGGGTAGAAGAACCTTTATGTGGCCCAAAAAGAAGGTCGCCTACCAACCGAATGCTAGTATCTAAATGAGTTCTGTGTGTCATCGTTTCTTTGATTTGATTGAGAGTTTCTTCTTTCTTGCCTGACTCGTCATTTTTTAGTTGATTGTACTGAGTGACAGGGAAACAATAAAGAGGTATTAACAACAGTTTATATCATCTAAAATATAAGCCATGACGGGTATCTTTAGAAGTTTATATCATCTAAGTCACAATGGGTATCTTTAGAAGTTATCAAACAACCAAGTCTGCAACAGTCTATACTCACCCTATGCCACAAGAAGAGAAGGTCAGCATCTCTTTGATTCACAACTTCCAAACGACGTTTGCCACCAATGTTGTTCTGGTTTAAGGTTGCAGTGGCAGGATCAAAGCCTTGATACAAATACAATGTCTCGGCTTTAATGCTTCTATTTCCATATTCCATCACATGAGATCCAGCATTATACGTGTTGTAGTTAGAAGTTCGATATTTTACCTGTGGAAGATGGAAGACGGATGCCTCAAGATTCTTATAATAATCACACTTAACATCAACATTACCACCACTTAACAGAGTTCATTTGATTAATATCGATCTTACCGACTCATACTGTTCTTTTATGGTTTCCTTCTTTAGGTTGTGCATCTCGCTGCAACAGGAAACTAGATTAGCGAAGGCGAACCTCATGAAAACTAATCGTACTATTTACGGAATGGTTCTACCTAAACAGCACTTTTAATTGCACCCATGAAGCCATATTAAAGTACAAGTGAAGAGTATTTATTTTTGCACAAAAATTAACTTTAATTCCCATGCTAAAGTCTAAAATACTAAGTTGCAAGGGAGTCAAAACCAGAGGTTGAAACTCGTTAAAAAAAAGAAGAAAGAAACAAAAAGTTGAAACCTGTCCTCCATCCAAGCAATGCTGTACAGGTCTCCCAAGCAAGTAATGTATTCAGGAGGTGGAGGGGGATCCATCCCTGGACAATATGTTCCCCAACTGCTCTCCTCAGCATTTGATGCTGTTGTCACATAGATGTTGAGATCTTCAGGCATCATACCTTCAAAAATACTTCCACTCTCACATGCCTCTATGTACAGAACCTGAGACAAAATCAAATATTTTATAAAGTTCTAGTTTGCCAAAGAATTCTTCAACTCTAAAATTTTAAGAGGATATAGGAAAGAGATCTAACCATCTCTTTGTAGCTACCAGATGCATGTTTCTTCTTCAAGACTTCAATGAAATCAACGGCATAAAGGAAAGGCATATTGGGCATTCCTATTGATCGAAATAAAGACCAATCAAAATACAAAAGAAACTTAAAGAGAAAGATGGACACCAATCGTGTTCACAAGGTAGAATAATGGTAGTGCCCGCAAAAACCAAGTTTCCGTACAGGCATAGCTGCAGAGGTGGATGTTCATCTGCTAACCGTTAGGATGGAATGGAAAGCTTCATATACATACCGAGTACTCCAGGGCCTCCATGATCCGCGTAGTATAAAAATATCCTATCATTGGGTTTGCTGTCGATTACTTTCCCGCTTCCACCTTGCACAGCATTTTTGTCACCAAGAAGAACTGCATACAAGTTTTTGGCAGTAACATGCTCTCCAGTGTAATCCTACACAATGTTGGTTGAAAACTTAATATTTTCAAATGTTACAAACGACCCAAGCTATTTTATTTAACAAAAAACACAATTTCATCAATCTGGTATTCTGATCAACCGCGCAACCACTCGAGTGAAACATTGTTGAATCACTCACGAGGATGGCAGACAGTATTGGTCGGATAGGATAAAACACCGAGCCTATACAAAATATATCATGGTATCCTACTGTTTCGGGTTGGTAACAGACCTGTATCATACCCCCAAACACTCCCCTCCCACATACTTTAAACAAAGGGAAGCCTTGCAACCTCTTTTTACCGTTTCATATGTAAACCATCAACTACTACTGGTGACTGAGGTAAACTAAGAATAGTTGGGGACACTGTCCTAGAAGTGCCACCAATGCGGTAGTGTATCTCTTAACCAAGTGCAGGATCCAGTAACTCACCATGCATCTCGGTATCAACACTAGGACAAGAGATACAGTCTTGATATCCCAGGAAAAAGAAGGAAAAAACTGATGTTTTTGTTTATTTTACCTTAGGGACCCCAGCATAAACATCTTGGCCTTGTGGATGATTAATGATAACCCCAGGCTTAGGATTTAAATCACTAGTTGCAATATCATCATACATGAACACAACTATATTCTCTTCTTTTAATCCTCCTTTTCTCAACAGTTGATAAGCATGACAAACATCTGCCTGCATAATCAAACCAATTATTCATTACTTACTACACATATGCTAAACTACACTCAGACTTTTCATCAAAAAAAACAACTAATCTCAGAGGTGCTGTAATAATGAATATACCTGGTGACGATAGTTTCCATAACCTTGAGAACCAGCTACAAGAACAGCCCATCTTGTGCCAATTTCCTCGTCATCTTCTTTCTCAGTTGGCATTTTAATCGTCGACTCCCATCTACTAGCTTGACTACCATTGACGATAACCCCGAAGACCACAACCAGTAAAATGAAGCAGGATTTGAGCGCTGCCGAGGACTTCGCCATGGTAATCGGATTACAGAGAGAGAGAAAGTTGGTCTGAGGATTAATTCGGTGGTGGTGGGTGGTGGGTGGTGGTAAATGAAGATGATGAGAAAGAGCCAAGAGAGGTTTAGCCGTATCAGGCAGCCATGCAAGAAAAAGTGTTGACACGCGTAAAGCTTCTTTTCGAATAGTGAAAGGAAAACGTGGCACTGGCTTTACGTGGGACCCATTTATTTGTATGTTTGACGCTCTCTTTCAGTTTCGGCCGGTTTTTATGCCACAAAAACCAATAACGTATAGCTAGGAGCTATGATTCTGGCTAGAAAAAGATTTTGAAAGATAGGGAAGAATTTATAGAAGAAAACAAAATATACGAGGGTCAATTAGAGGCAGAAAAGAAAGGAAAAAAAAAAGTAATTATAAAAATTCTTTCTTAATACAGTAATTGAGAACTGAACTTGCACCAGCTGCCTAATTCAAGACAAGCGACTTAACATCAATACCTAGCTCTGCATACGTCTTGAAAATTCTACAATTTCTTTCTCTATATAGAATCCAGACTACAGTTGCCGAAATAAGACCCAAAAATGAAACTGCCAATCCTTGAGAAATGACTTTGATCCCAGCAATAAGCAAGCATCTTCATTGAGTTAGGAAAAACTCAACCCAGCCACCACCAGGAGAGACCATACACCAGATTTTATGAGCAATCTAAGAGTATAAGAGAACAAGTGATCTTGTGTCTCAACATCATTACCACAAAGAATACAAGAGTTGTAGACTGTAATTCCCTAGCGCTATAGCCTATCAATTGTATTTAGCTTACCATGATATAATCTTGATTCTGCCTAATTAAAACAGAAAAAGAGTTTCCAAATGAGATATACAAAAAGAATAAAAACAAATATTTTACGACGATTTGTGTTAAAGATTTTGATAAACATGGAGAGTCAATATGCAAGGAGGGTAACTGACCCTCACGTTGTTACCTGGCTTTGCTTCTGTTGAACAGCTCAATTGAACGTCAAGGTGGAGAAAATTATGGATGCATATGGGACCGTTCGATTAGTTTTTTTTGTAAAATCAAGGGCCGAACCGGTTTAGAGATGGTTTTAGCTTTTAAAACCGGTACTTGTACTGACCTTATTCAGTACGATTTTAGATCGATCTCTGTCGGTTCGGTACGGTCTATGTCTAGGTCTGATTCCGGTTTGTGAATATGAATTATTACCTCAATTTTATAGCTTGTTCATTTTGTTCTTTCTCCCAGGAAAGGGTTATTTATTTGATCGTCATAGTCGAGAACATACTGCAATAAGAAGCAACAACGATTAGGTCCTTTGAGAAATAAGAATCTCAATTGATCAAGCTAAAGGGAAACATTAAATAATCAAGAAAGAGTTACACCATGCCCTAAATCCACGGTCATTTTGAGAACATACCACAATTTTACTAATTTTGGAAAGATACCTTATTCTATTAATTTTTCCATCCAAATAAATTATTTGGGCAAATTGAGAGCATGTGAGTTTGCACGTGTAGAAAAATACCTCAAGATGATGATGCTCTGTTATACTGCCACGTGTTCCAAAATTCAACACTCGGTAACAGTGTGTCACGTATGAATCATGTCATTAAATAATAAATAGTAAAAATGTTTTTTCTTTTTTAAAAATGAATAGTGTGCCCTAACCGTTGAGTTCGCTACACACGGACCTATTAGCGAAATCTAAGGGTCGTAAGAGACAAATCATAGGATTACGAAATGTGGCATGTTCCTCAAATGAACGGACAGATAGCAACCGACAATGAGTTGCAAATTTTTCACTTCATACTAGTTAATATCGTGTTGAAGCTCAAAAATTGAGAAATTATTATATACATTTAATAATTTTACATATTAGGTGCCTAAAAAATATTTATTAATAAGAAATAATAATTATACTCCTAAAAGAAGGGGACACAGCTACTAGCCAGCATCACCTCAGGCGGCGACACCAATTTAATCGAGGTGTCGAATTCGTCAAAAATGTATCCCTTATTTTTTTACACGAACTGACTAAAAATATATCCCTTACTTTTTTTTTACACTAACTAGTGATAGACATAATTTTGTGTCTTATTTGAGCTCATATTTATATTATCTTTTCTCAATTTCTGTATTAATATTACTATTTTATATGTTTTTAGGTATTTCTGGAAGAATCAATAATTCAGGAAAAGTTAGCCTAAAAAGTGTTAAAAGCACCCCTGAGAATTGATAAAGGAATCCAGAGAAATTGATAAAGGCACCCACTCCTTTCAAATTCAAAAGCATTCTTGGCGGGAAAACTTTGTTTCAAATTGAGAAAGATTATGTTCGAGTATTTTGGGATTTGCAAGAGGTTAAGACAAGATTATTCTTGCTTTATTAGGAGTACAAGATGTATAAGCAATCAATCCAACCAAAAACCAAAACAGAATCTCGTTTTTATAGTAAAGAACTTCGAGAATATACTCGGAGATAACTCTGTTTCAAAGATGTATTTCAAGAATATTTGGGATATCTAAGGAAGCAGAATCAAACAGAATTAGAGAAGATCGAGTTTAGTTTAAAAGAAGAAAGAAAATCAGACAGAGAAGAATAATCAAAGAAAGAATATTTTTTCGAGAAGATATTTTATTAAAAAAGGGATTAATTCGAAAAAAATTAGACGAATTCTGAAGATATGGGAATCATTGGGTACTCTAGTATAGATAGGGGTCGAAAGGAGCTTAGAAGGGAGGCTGGCTTATGCCAGAAATCGAGTAAAAAGAAGTCCACAAAAATTCTGTTGCTACTACAAGAAGAGAAGAAGTTGAAGAAATCGTTACCATAGGTTGAAGAAATTGTTGCCAAAAGAAGGAAATTGTTGTTAAAAATTATGATTTATACTCTTGTATTCAACGGTTTTAGCAACAGTTTCTTGGATAGTACATGCAGTTTTACGTTTAATACAGAAAAGAGTTGTTCTTTATCTACTGCTCACTAAGTGAGTCGTTATTCAATAAAAGATTGTATTCATTCTGCAACGAATTTGGTCAGTTTCTTTTTGTAATTCTTTTATGAAATAATAAATAAAAAGGGTTTTTCTTCAATTCTTTTTGCAATGAGTAGATAGTTTCCTCCCCTAAGATTAGAGATGAACTCCTATTATGTTTGCTAGCATGTTATAATTATTCCGTATATCAATTTTCTCATGGTCCAATTTCTTGATTAATATTGAAAATAATTAGGGCTACACAAACCCGACTCAACCCGTCAACCCGACCCGCACCCGCCCAAAATTACCCGACCAGCACCCGGCCCGCCGATGAACGGGTCGGGTGCGGATGATTTTATTAAAACCCGACTTCTGGCGGATCGAGTGCGGGTGATAGCTCCTCTCACCCGACCCGACCCGCCCACCCTCCATCTGTTTCTTAAGTTAACTTCATCGACTGCCTTCACTCTAATCTCTCTTCTACTCTCTATCTCTGTATTCTCTTCAGTTTTCTCTATTCTCTATTCTTCTTCATCGATTCTCATTGCTTTCAGAGGTTACATACCGTGAACCCAAGAATCATCACCACCACCGCGAACCCAAGAATCATCACCACCACCTTGTTTCTTCTTGAATCTCTACCAGGTACAAGTACTGTTTGTTTTAAAAAAAAATTACCCTAATTGAAATTTCTGTTTGTATAATTACATGATTGAGTAACAATTGATGATGGGTTTCATTAGTTTTGAGTGATTGTGATGCTCAGAAGGTTTAATTTTATAAATAATTTTTCCCTAATTTGAAATTAATATTTGTGATATTAGGGCTTTTTGTAGTAAAGCATGCCTCTGTTCAAATTGGTTATCTTAATTAGTCGATGTAGTGTCACTGTTCTTAAAAATTGTTTAGATGTAGTGTCATTGAGTTGATTATGCTTTAGTTTCTGATTACTATTGATTCTTCTTGGGATTTTCCTTTTACTAGTTCCTTTACAACTGATAAAAAAGTTTCAGACTATTTCTATGTCTGTTTCATTGTTTTGCATCTTTGTGTAGCTGGTTTGCAAATTGCATCTGTGTTTGTTTCATTGCTTTGTCCATCTGCAAAAAACTTATACATTCCTTAATTATCAGGGTTCAGTAATTGTACCATTTTAGGGGACTACAAACGCTTGTTTTTATGGAATGGTTATGTTAGGGTACAACATGTGACATGTACACGAAGCAAGTTATGTTTTTGGTGAAATAAAAATATTTCACTGTGAATATCACTCAGTGTGTATTTCAGAATGAAAGTGCACCAGAATTCTGTATGTTATGAGAAAATAAAAATTAAATAGAAGAAATTTTGTCTATGAACTTATTTAAAAGGCAACCTCTGTTTCCTATAGAAATAATAAATATGTCAGCGTTTATTCTGTATTTTCTACATATAATAAATCAAATATAATCTTTCCTGTGAAGAACCCCCAAGGCAGAATAAACCTCATGGGGAGACTTAGCAAAGCATCTATAAATACTACTAAGTGTTTGTTTATTTTCATACTCCAAAACAAAAACAGTTTTTTTCTACCTTATTTAGTTCAACAGTTCTAACATTTCTTCTGTATAAGTTTTATCATCTTGAAATGGCCAAAATATTTTAGAATTGACCCTGCAGATGACCCTGCAGATGACCCCTTCTGTACCTGTTTCACATCCATACTCATTTGTTTATCTAATTGTTATTCTTGCTGAACTATTCTGAGGTCTGAAAGCCGTATAGAGTTGAAGTCTGCAGCTGGTTCTTGGTTTCGTTACCTCCATGGCATCTCTTTGGGTTATTGTTGGTTTTCTGTTTGGGTAGTTATGGGTATAATGTGGGCTTGAAGTAGCTAGGTGCTTTCTGATGAGAGTTATTGTTTTATATGGATATGGCTTTATACTTTGGAAGGAATCTCATTGAACACATTGTAGGTTATTATAGGCTACAACTTGTAACTTGATTCAAATCCACACTGTAAGCCTAGATCGGGTTCTCTTCCCAACAAAAAAAAATGCAACAACTAGGATTGATGTGCAGTGAATCTATGTTGAGTCCAAACCCACACTGTAAGCCTGGATCGGGTTCTCTTCAAACCCGCCGCTTTCGGTTATTGAGTGCACTAGAGAATAAGATTTAAAGTTCCTTGAATAATGTTCATTATGCCAATACAAATTATACAATAACATCTAGACAGTGAAACTAGCCTATATGAGACTTTGATAGCTGTATTCCTATATAGTAATGAATGATGAATCTTTGGAAGCAATATTATTAAAACTTGATTGAGTTGTCACTGAGATATATGCATAAATGGTTTTTGTTCCTGCTACTATAAAGCTAAATAGAGCTATTTGTTTTAGTCTACTATTTCTACCATGTTTATTCCAGAATTGTTTATTCTACTGTTTTATTCTACTGTTTATTCTATTGTTTTATTCTACCATGTTTTTCTGCTGTTTTGTATGAAGCTTTAGTAACTCACCTCTTTTGCCATCTCTCTGCCTTGTAGGTTACCACCATGGTTGAAATCTCAGAAATGACGTTAGTTCAGATCTTCCACTTGTACAAGTACACGGTAATCTATCCTGATCGCAAATGGGACCTCCGCCTCAACGTCCACCAATATCCTTAGCAGGGACAAGGAGTACAGATGGGTCATCCGCGGCACCATCTTCTCAACCTTCATCATGCGCGGGCGCGGCACCATCTTCTCAAGAATCTCAACCTTCATCATCAAATAAGAAGCCTAGAGTTGGTGTGAATAAATCTTGGGTATGGAATCACTTTGATATTATAGAAGATGGTGCTAAAGCAAAGTGTAAGCATTTTCCAAAGGGTCGGGGTAGTTACAAGATTGGCGGTAAAAAACATGGGACTACCAATCTTTCTCATCATTTAGAGAAGTGTATTGAGTATAAAAAATCAGTTAACAAGGAACAAGGAGGACAACAAGCTCTTGGTTTTCAGCCGTGCAAGCCGGGAGAGGAACCACAGTTGGTGGGGGTCACATTTTCTCAAGAAGGATGTCGGAGAGCACTGATTAGATTTATCATTACAGATGAAATGACGTTTAGAATTATTGAAGGCGAAGGTTTCAGGGCTTACAGTAAGTATCTTGAGACGAGATTTAAGATTCCAAGTCGTATGACAGTGTATCGTGATATCTGCACGTTGTTTTTGAATGAAAAGGCTTCGTTGATAAGTTATTTCAAGACAAATAAGACAAGGGTATGTCTTACTACTGATACTTGGACATCGATGCAGAACTACAATTACATGGTTGTAACGGCTCATTTTATTGATCGGGAATGGAAGCTGCATAAAAGAATCATCTATTTTTGTTTGATTGAAAGTCATGAAGGTAAACAAATTGCTAAGGCTTTGGAGAAATGTTTGGTGGAATGGGAGCTTGAGAGGGTATTCGCTGTCACTCTTGATAATGCATCTGCGAATAAAACTGATATTGATTATTTGAGAAAACAAGTTGTTAGTTGGGGTTTTTTCATTACTTGGAGCTAAATTTTTGCATGTTAGATGTGTGGCTCACGTACTTGCTCTTGTCGTTAAGGATGGTTTAAAAAAGTACCATACATCAATTCTCAGAATCAGGGCAGTGGTAAAGTATGTCACGAAATCTCCCGTAAGATTGAAGAAATTTATGGATGATGCTGAGATGGCAAGGATAGATTGTAAAAAAGGTTTGATTTTGGATGTGAAAACGCGGTGGAATTCTACTTATTTGATGTTAGTTGCTGCAGAGAGGTATGAAAAAGCTTTTGAAAGGTTACATGAGTCAGATAGGGCATTCCGTGAGAATTTTTTTTATGATATTTCAGTACCATTTTTTTCTATAGATGACGGTGATGACAATGTTGATATAGATGCTGATTTTGATCTAGATTCTGACGATGAAGAAGAAGAAGTGGATATTCCAGAAGAAGAAGTAGATGTTGCTCTTAGAAAATCCAAGAAGAAGAAAAGGCCTCAAGTGCATGCTCCTGAAAGATATGATTGGTGCAATTCCAGAGTTCTGATTCAGTTTCTAAAGGCATTCTACGATTCAACTGTTGTTTTTTCATCTTCTACATATGTTACTTCCCACTCACTCTTGGAGGAACTCGGTATTGTTCGTCAAGAATTAGAAGATTGGAAAAATAGATACGAGGATCCTTTCTTAAGCCACATGGGTGATGTAATATTGCTCAAGTACAACAAGTATTGAGGAGATTTTGAAAAAATGAATTCGTTGATGTTTATTGCTGTACTTCTGGATCCACGGGAGAAAGAACAAGGATTGTATGTGACTGTTGAAGATTTAGTTGTGCATTACGACCCTGTGATAAAACAAAGAAGGGTAAAAGCTTGGGTTGATAAAGTTAAAAAGGATTTTGATGAACTGTTCACAGCTTATAAATTAGAACATACAACTGAAAGTGTGATATCTTCATCCGAGTCTGTAGGTAACTCTAGTTCTACTTCTGCTCAAGGTTCTTCTATTTCTAGCAAGGCTAAGTATAGGGAAGAAAGGAATAAACGAAAAAGCCAATTAACTACTGTGGAGGAGCATAGGAGATCTGAGGTGGAAAGATACTTGGCTGAGCCTATCTACTCGCCAACCAATGAGGATTCTTCTTTTGATATATTACTTTGGTGGAAGTTCAACTCTGCGAGGTTTGACATTTTGCCACTCATAACCAAAGATATATTTGTTATACATGTTTCTTCTGTTGCTTCTGAATCAGCTTTTAGTACCGGAAAACGAATTTTGGATCCTTTTCGAAGTTCTTTAAATCCTAGAAAACTTGAGGCATTAATTTTTTATTGCAAAATTGGTTACGTACACCAATTGACAAACATTCTTCTAGCCTTGGAGTCGAGGATGAGGAGGTTGATGTTCTTGAGTCGGGTATAATTTGTACTTCGTAGTTCTTAACTTCTTATACTATTATTACTATTTTTATTTCTTTTAATTCTAATTGTTCACTTCTTTTGTTGCAGAGCTATTTGGTAACCTTGGTGCTTCTTCCATTATCATAGATGATGATTGAATCGTATTCGGTGACCTGGATGAGGAAGTTTTAAGTTAGTTTTTTCCAATGTCATCCTGCGGCAGTTGATTCTGGCGAGTTCTTAAACTTAAAGCTCTTTCTTTTCTTTTAGGTATATTTCTGGTTTTCTTTCAACTGTTGACAATCCTAAGTTACAGAACTTTTCTTTTATACAACTCTTTTCTTTCATAGTCTGTAACTTATTGAACTTTTGAATGGGCATGGACGCATGGTTATGTGAATGTGAATGTGAATGTGAATGTGAATGTGAATGTGACTCTTTTGTAGTATCGAGTTAGTATTAAGAACATAACAGGAATACAGGATACAAAACAGATCAATATACAGAACAGGAACAGGAGTACAGGACAGGACATGACAGAAACAGGACAGGAACAGGAACCGGACAGGACATGAACATGATTATTAGTCTGGACGGGTGATAGAGGGTCACCCGCACCCGACCCGTCATAAAGTCGGGTCAGACCCGACCCGACCCGTTTTACGGCGGGTCGAGTAGGGTGAAAATTAAATACCCGCCGATGTAGCGGGTCGGGTGCGGGTGAGGCCAAACCCGACCCGACCCACCCGATGTGCAGCCCTAATAATAATGCATTCATGTGTCATATGATGCTTAATTAATTGTTTTAAGTATTCTTTTTAGAGAATAGCCTTTTATAGTGAAGGTGATTATTAATCCTTTGAGAGAATAATTAAATTAAAATGATTTATTTTCCGAGATGCATATAATTGTCCTAAGCCTTCTTGAGTAAAAATTTGAGAAAATTATAAAGAAAAGTTACAATCATGTAGTTTGCATATTAGTGATGAAATCTCGACATCCTAGGCTTTCTTTCATTTGTAAATCATTTTTAGCATTAAAAGTATTTTAAATTTAGAATAAAATCACCAAATAAATTTTGTCATTATCACAATAATTAACTAAAAATTCGAAATTACGATTCTAAAATCCATGTGGAACAAACCGTACGTGCATACCGTCTCATCAACAACCGTGCTCTTGCAGTTTAATTAAAAATAACTCATCAAGTTTTTGACGCCGCTGCCGGGGATTTAAAAATTGTGAATTTTAATTTTTCTTTAATTTTGTGTTAATTAGTTTATGATTTATTTTTATTTTATTTTTAATTTTTATTATTAGATTTTACTTGGGTATTTTTCTTAATTTTGATCTGCAGGAGATATTTTACATTTATTGTGAGATAGAAATTGCCTTCCAAAAAATAAAATGTAAGTATCCAAGTTTTTATTTTATTTTATTTTGTACATAATTATGTTAGGAAATTTTTATTTTAATTTATTAAAAAAAACATTGTGCACACACTAGTTGCATCGTCAGACTATCGATTTTACGAAAACTCGTGGAAAAGTATGTCAAACCCGTGCCATTGGCCTTATGGGAGTTACCAGCTAAAATTCTACAAGCCTTAGTCTCGTACCTTTAACCAGTCTTTAACTGTAGGTATTTTCTCTAAGGTAACATGAGCTTACCTATTTTAGTCAACCTTGCATTTGCATTTGAACAAAAAAAAAAAAGACAAAAATGTCGAACTGGTATTATGAGGATCAATACAATGAATATTGACCTGAATTCCAAAATAGACATTAACCATACTATGATCATAGTGTGGATAGTATTTGGGACCACTACCAAACCTCCGAAGGTTATGGTTCATACCGTAGTGATCTCAATTACTATTCGCATGCTCACCATTCGTACGAGCGGGTAAACGAGCAATATTATATTAAGCAAAATGTTTGTTCTCCGTATTTAGAGGATTTAATTAAGCAGTTGATACCCAACACTTCTTATGATGCTAGTCTTTCTTTAGAAGATTCACTCAAGCAGTTGACTGAAAATTCACGTAGGAGTGACATAGTATGGGAACAAATTCATGAGACCTTTAGAGAAATAGAAGAAGAACGGTCAGCTCATAATACTTCTCTAAGTGAACTTAATTGCCAATATAGTGTTTCTAATTTTACCCTTGACAATAATAATAATTATTTACCTATTCAAGAGGACGAGGTTAGAATTGAAGCACTACTTGTTTAGATAAGGTTCAACCATCTTCATACTTTTATGATGATAAAAATAGTGTTGATGATGAATACGATGATGGTTTAGAGGAACGAGATTATCCCGAGACTAGTGTTTTAGAGTCTAACGATTCAGGAACAATAGCCTCAAACGAAGATGATAGACTCATAGAGAGTTTAAATGTGAGTAAAGGTACCCCACCTGATTGCAACCTAGAAGAATTAGTTGATAATTTTCCTAAATCTTTAAAATTAAGGAAATTGTGACTAGTATGTCCAAGGACATTGACCACTCTAAGCTTGGGGTGAATATTATTATCCTTGTGGTACCCCTTTGACTCTTATAAAGGTCCCTCACTTGGGACTTTACATATGTGCCTCTACCATTTTACGTGATTATCTTCATACAAGTTTTCCCGAGCCTGATTCTGTCCAAAATGAAATTACAGTGTTAGAAACTCATCATCCTGGTGATGTGGTTTACTCAGGCCATGATACCATTATTGACTTTGTTGTCCCACCAAAATTTTATCTTCTAAATGTGGGAACATCTGTTTTTCAAATGTGTCAATTCTTGAATATTGGAGCTAAACCTAATTATTTTAGGAAATATGAATCAACACATTTTCTTAAGAATGACCACCACTTTCATGAACTTCATTGTGGTAAACTGAGTGAGTCAAATTCAATTGACTTCAAGGATCCACAATTATTCAGATTATTATTGTATGATTCGTAAAATGTGACTAATCCTTTCTTAGTCTGGCTGAAGACTTTAAACTTAGCGCTTTATGGGAGGCAACTCATATGCTTTTGGTACACGGTGTTGGTAATATCCTTCCATATCTCTTTTACTTTGTTCATTGTTTCTCATTGATCATGCTTTCGTTCATTTATCCTTAGAACATCGTGGACTATGTTCAGTTTAAGTTTGGGGGTAAGGGAGAAAATTTTAAAAAACTTAGTTGTACAAAAAACTCCAAAATTTAGAGACTTGTGAACAATTCAGGATAACTCTAACCATCTTAAGTAGATGGAAACAAATTTCTTAGTTCTAGGAGTTGAGGGACCCAACTAAATTGTCCATTCATAAAAGGACAAAACTCATGTGTTAGACATAACATGATAGTCGTCACCATATCTCGGAGTCGTCACCATATCACGTTCTGTTTTTATTTTTTTAACTTTTTGTGTTTCTCTAAGTGATTTGGTGGGGCACTAGTATCGCCTTGTTTTCGCCAGGATGAAGTAGAATAATTGAGATCAATCCCCATTATTTTAATTGAACTTGACCAATAAAAAAAATTAACACTTGGATAGCAATATGTATGTGTTTTTCCTGTCTCCGTCGCCTAAGCAAGCGTGGGCCGCAGGATCCATGGGAACTATCATGTAATTTGCTGACAAGGAGCATGCACTTAGATTCAAAAGATCTAATCATGTTTTCAAAAAAAAAAAAATGAAATAGAAAAGTAAAAAATAATTGTATATATTCAATAAATCGA
Source organism: Papaver californicum (assembly GCA_023531435.1). NCBI lineage: Eukaryota > Viridiplantae > Streptophyta > Magnoliopsida > Ranunculales > Papaveraceae > Papaver > Papaver californicum. The sequence goes on along the minus strand of JAJJMC010031210.1, from coordinate 6,521,117 downwards.
CCGCTGGGGCCCTTGTATATACCAGCTGAGTTAATACTAGAATTAGGATTCAGACCAGTGGGTGCGTATCTCAATCCATTAGGGTTCATCTTGGCACGATGTTCATATAAATATTATGGGAAACACCGTTCACCTTAGTCAACATGCGCACACTTCTATCTCTATATCCATCTTCTTAATCTATGCATGTGATTATGGTTTGTTAGATTCCGAGTATCGTGGTCCATTGTACGACTTTCTAAGTAGTGCTTTGTTTTCTTATATATGAATTTTAGTACGCTTGAGTTCAAACTCGTTACAACAATTGGATTCAATACAGGGTAATTTCTCCCATAGCCAAAGAATTTAGTAACCAACTAAATAACATATTTAGTGTCTACCCTCAATCGTTCACAAGTAGCTAGGGTTTGGAGTAAAAGGTTTTGTGGGTATATCTCTTGTCAACCCTCACGAGACAAAACTCGTCCACTAGGGAAACCTAGGGGTTTCAAGGCTTGTTACACATGCTAAGTGTAGTCGCGATTCCTGTGAAAGTGTGTTAGGATTTTTATTTTAGTTTTGCTTGAAGACTAGCAAAATATAAGTTTGGGGGTATTCGATAGACACAATTTTGTGTCTTATTTGAGCTCATATTGTTTTTCTCAATTTTTCTACTAATATTACTATTTTATATGTTTGCGGGAAAACTTTGTTTCAAATTGAGAAAGATTTTGTTCGAGTATTTTGGGATTTGCAAGAGGTTAAGACATGATTATTCTTGCTTTATTAAGAGTACAAGTTGTACACGCAGTCAATCCAACCAAAAATCAAAACATAATCTCATTTTTATAATCAAGAACATCGAGAATATATTCTTGGAGATAACTCTGTTTCAAAGCCATATAAATATGTTCCATCTTTCAAGAATATTTGGGATATCTAAGGAAGCAGAATCAAAACAGAATCAGAGAAGATCGATTTTAGTTTAAAAGGAGAAAAAGAATTAAACTGAAAAGAATAATCAAAGAAAGAATATTTTTCCGAGAAGATATTTCATTAAAAAGGGGATTAATTCGAAGATTTTTAGATGAGTTCTGAAGATATGGGAGTCATTGGGCACTCTAGTATAAATAGGGGTTGAAAGGAGCTTGAAGGGAGGCTGGCTTCTGCCAGAAATCGAGTAAAAAGAAGTCCAAAAAATTCTGTTGTTGCTACAAAGAAGATAAGAAGATGGAAAACCGTTAACATAGGTTGAAGAAATTGTTGCCAAAAGAAATAAACTGTTGTTAAAAACCATGATCTATACTCTTGTATTCGACGGTTTTAACAACAATTTCTTGAATAGTACCTGCAGTTTTACATTTAATACAAAAAAGAGTTGTCCTTTGTCAACTGCGTCCGAAGTGAGTCGTTATTCAATAAAAGATTTTATTCTTTCTGCGACGAATATGGTCAGTTCTTCTTTGTAATTCTTTTATGAAATAATGAATAAAAGGGGTTTTTCTTCCATTTATTTTGCAATGAGTAGCTAGTTTCCTCCCCTAGGGTTAGAGATGAACTCCTATTATGTTTGCTAGCATGTAATAATTATTTCGTATATCAATTTTCTCATGGTCCTATTTCTTGATTAATATTGATAATATTGTCTTCATGTGTCCTATGATGCTTACTTAATTGTTTTAAATATTTTTTTTAGAGAATAACATTTTGTAGTGAAGGTGATTATTAATCCTTTGAGAGAAATAATTAAATTAAAATGATTTATTTTCCGAGATGCATATAATTGTCCTAAGCCGTCGTGAGTAAAACTTTGAGGAAATTATAGAGAAAAGTTACAATCATCTAGTTTGCATAGTACTGATGAAATCTCGACACCCTATGTTTTCTTTCATTTGTAAATTAGTTTTAGCATTTTAAGTATTTTTAATTTAGAATAAAATCACAAGATCAATTTTTTTATTAGCATAATAATTAATTAAAACTTAGAAATTACGATTCTGAAATCCCTGTAGAACGAACCGTACTTGCATATTGTCTCATCAACATCCGTGTTCTTGTGGCTTCATTAAAAATAACCCATCAACTAGTACAATGATAAACAGGTTCGTTCCTAAGGGAGTTAAAATTGCGAATTCAAGTTTCTGAAGATAAGAGTAAATGCAAAACCTATGAAAGCAAATAAAAGAATGCAAATGTGAGGATGAGAATGATTAAGAAATTCATGCAAATCAATAAAATAGAGCGAAATCGATTTACCGTTATGTTTCTCTCAATATCTTATTTATCACCACCCTAGAATAGTTATAGGCTCAACTACCCTAACCAATTCCACAATCACCTACTAGAATAATCTCTCTAGAGCGTTTTATCCAATTCGACCACCTACAATAAGCGCTCCAAGTGTAATTAGCATTAAATTCCGTTAATTGGGGTGAGACTTAGCCACGCACTCATAAGCTCGGATTGTTAGCTAAGGAAATTTTCTACCTTTCAATTGTTTAACAATATCTTAATTGTCAACAATCGGAAATTACTACTTCTTAATTTTGAACTCTATAAAATTACGGGTCGAAGAATTCTCAACTATCTCTTGTTCCACCAATCCCACTTGGAATAGAACTCACTTTCCTTGTACAACTCAAATACTACAATTTCTAAATTGAGTTCAAATTCTACTTAGGAAACCGTATATTCTGACGGAACTATACTCGAAGCGCGACTCATAGATCATATGTCCCGCGTCCCACTTTCACATCCAACAAGTCATACCCTTATGATTCATTGAAACTTCATTATTCACACTCTAATCTCTGAAATCCGGTATCCCGGACTAGTCGCACCAGCTCACCATTCTTACTGTGTTTTCGCAATATTTCTAAAATATTGGAAACTAGTATGGGAAATTTGTCAAACAATTTTCCTGCATAACCCGAGAAGGGGAAGAATAAGTTTTGTTGATTTGTAAGCAGTTCACGCCTCCTTCCCCTGCAATTTCTAGCATAAACCTATATTCATCAAACCATTCAACATCACAATCCCATAATTTCACGGCAGCAACAACAGTTATTCATGTGTTTTCGGTCGTAATTTTGTCCAAAGATTTATTTTCTCTCTTCTTTTCTATGGCAGCAGTAGGGTCTTTATCCATTTTTTTTTCTTATTTTTTTTTTATAAAAATTAGCTTTTATTTTTTTTGTTTATCTATCTAAAAAAAATATTTATAAAACATCATGGTCGATAAATTAAGACTACCACGACTCTTACAATAGAAATTAAAGTCATCAAGTGCTGAATTTTTTCATGAAAAGTCATCATGGTCAATTTTAGCTCTTTGCGACTCCGCATGAAGAATGGTGGTTATCTTTTATCATCATGGACTTTAATTTCAACCATAGCGATTCTTGCAAACTTTGAAAAGAAATGGGCTTATATAATTTTCTATTATGGTTGTGCATGGTCCTAAATTTCAACCATGACAACTCTTATAACTTTCCCAGAAACTTCTGGTGTTGACTTCTTCATGAAAAGTAATCACAGTTAATTTGTTATGTAACCATGACGACTTTTGATAGTGATCTTCAATATTGTAGAACATTTACAAGAGTCGTCATCGTTGTTATTCACCACCTTAACGATTTTTCATAAAATTTGAAGCTATTTTTATTAGCATGGTCGACACATCATTAACCGTGGCGATTCTGGGTGAAAAAGTAAACAATAAAACAAAAATAAATAATAAACTAAAAGGATAAAGAACGACTAACTTCTGGTTAAATAAGATTAGACCTAATTTAAAAGGAACGCCTTAGCTATCAACTCTAGGTTACGGGTTATATATAGGGCCTAGTGGGGGATTCTAGGTCACTGGCAGACTTTGATTCACCCATTCACATAGCAGATTTGTGTCACAATGCTGACCTTGGCGGATGACATAGAATTATGATGATGAAAAAAATTTGGGATCCTGCGACAGAATTTGGGTCCAGGGTAATTTACAGGCTTCGAAGTAGGTTTTGGTTTATGAGACTGCTGTCATTTTGAGTCGGTGTTAAATTTCAGGTTACGGTTCAACTTTTGGATCATATATAAGGTCAGGTTTTTATCAAAGATACGTAGGTCTTGGCCCTTGGCCCTTGGCCCTTGGGTCATAATTTGATTTTCAGTGTAGCATTTTTGGCCGTATACGTCCTTTGTTCATCAATACACAATGGATAAACAAGAACTCAAAAACCGAAGAACACAGCGCTACAAACATCAAGCAACATAACACGTATCTCTCACAATCTTGCCATCTCATTCATGCATGAGATTCTAGTTTCTAAACACGTAAAGAAACACATTAAAAACCCATTTGGATTTTCATTTTGTTTGTTCAGTAATTAAAATTTAATCCAAACCTATCAATTTTAAGTTATAACAACGTATATATGTTGATTGAACACTAGTGCCACTTGGCTACTACCACTGTTCATTCAATGTTGTTTAAACCTAAAAATGCTTTAAATAGAAGCAACGAACCCAAAGTCCTCAACCATTCAGTAAAATCTCTTGCACAGAAAATGTCTAGTTCTTGGCTATCCACTGTGTTTGTTCTTTTAGTAGTAATCTTAGCCAGCACTAATGAGGCATTATGCAAACAAGAGAAAGGAGGTTGTGCAGGAACCAAATATTGTTTTCCGAACTCTCTAGGGCTGGAGAGGAAACAAACGGTTCAAATCGTTCACGAGATGGTTATGGATACTATACAGAGAGTCCAGGGTTCTGCCGCTTTGATTAATAACCAAGTTGCAGCAACTCAAACCGGTCTCAGTAGTGGTGGTCTTGGTGTAGCATTGAGTGATTGTGTTAAACTTTATGAAGACAGCGAGCTTCGTCTTCGACATTTGTCAGGTCAGTATGGGAACAATGACGATGCGATAACATGGTTGAGCGGAGCCCTAACTAGTCACAGAACTTGTTTGGAAGGTCTTCAGCATTATCATGAGATGAAGGTTGTAGAATCTTATCCTGAATTGGTTGCTTCTCATCAGAATTTAACTTCCCTGTTTAGTAGGGCTTTGGCTTTGTATGCATTACGAAACGCCAAGAAGAGTAGGTTGCTCCTCAAAATTTAATTGATCAGGATAAGTGTCAAGAATTGTATAGTTTGTTTTATCGTTAGTCCCTGATTCATAATTAACTAGACAGTTGTTTATAATATGTCAAAAGTTCAGAAAGGTAATATGAGCTGAAAGTTTTGGTGTATTGCACAGATGGCACAATGTGGAGGCCGAAACTAGGACAAAACAAAGGACTCTTAGCAACATGGGATGCATCAACTGCAAAGGCCGATTTTGTTGTTGCAAAAGATGGATCCGGCAATTTCAAGACCATTAATGAAGCCGTGGCTGCACTACGCCGTCAGATGCGGAACCAAGGCCAACCTCCAAGAGTGGTGATCTACGTGAGATCAGGAGTTTATAGTGAGAATGTGGAGGTTGACAGAGGCATGAAAAATGTAATGTTCGTTGGTGATGGAATCGACAAAACAATTGTAACCGGCAACAAGAATGTGATAGATGGAGCAACTACCCTCAGCTCAGCCACTTTCGGTAATTACTAACAAAATACAACAATAATTATGTTTTGCCACATTTAATGTATCATGTAAATAGCACTACTAAGTTTTGAGATAGTGTTAACAAAATCTTCTCTACTGGTGCTTGAAGGTGTATCTGGAGATGGATTTTGGGCAAGAGACATGACATTTGAGAACACAGCAGGACCAGAAAAAGAGCAAGCAGTGGCTTTAAGAGTATCATCAGATTTATCGGCTTTCTACAGGTGTAGCTTCAGGGGTTATCAAGACACACTTTTACTCCACTCGCAAAGACAGTTCTACCGTGACTGCGATATTTACGGTACAGTAGATTACATCTTTGGAAATGCTGCTGCGGTTCTTCAAAACTGCAACATTTTTGTGAGAAAACCGCTGCATGGTCATGGAATCATGATAACTGCACAAGGAAGAGATGACCCAAATGAGAACACTGGGATCTCAATACACGGCTCACGTGTTATACCTGACTTGGATTTGAGAACAGTGAAAGGTTTGTTTAAGAGCTATTTAGGTAGACCATGGAAGAAGTATTCAAGGACTGTGATTTTCAAATCAGATCTTGATGGGTTGATTGATCCAAAAGGGTGGAAAGAATGGAGAGGTGACTTTGCACTTTCAACATTGTTTTATGGTGAGTATATGAATTCCGGAGTTGGCGCTTCTACTAGTAATAGAGTGAACTGGCCTGGGTTTCATGTGTTGAATCGAGAAAGTGATGTGGCACCATTTACTGTAAGTAGGTTCATACAAGGGGAAACATGGATACCTGATACCGGTATACCTTTTTCAATCAGCATTTAATCATGGGGTTCCAACAGATCATAGAAAGTGGGCTATAATGTAAAATTAGGAAGCTCTATCAATGAATGATGACTAAGGTAAACAAGTACAACTGTAAAAATACAAGCCTCTATCAATAGATGTCTGGCCTTCTATGCAACTTACAAAATGTACCCTTTCTAATAATAAAAATTACACTTCATAAAAGGTAATGTGTAAAATTTTGGGTAGTAAAGCTGTAATTTTATTTCTAATTTCAAGGCCAGAGCAAGGTTTGAGGTGAGTTGAGTGTCAGAATATAATTTTGAGAGAGATGTACTTATCAGTGTAGAGTCTCACAGACAAAAACATTCACATTTTTCTCATGCTTTGAAACATTTGGGCTATATCCATGCATGGGCATTCTTCACTGATTTTTAGCCCGTGCATGGGCATTCTTCACTGATTTTTACCACAAACTAAACAAACTCGTACCTGAATTTTCGAAGCATCAATATGTTTTTCTCCACGCGTTCCACTTTAGCTTTAACTGAAACCCTTACCCAGAACCCCTCTGGTCAACTTAGGGTCGAACACATAAAAATGTACTTTCCGTAGTGAGTCCAACATAACTTGCGCAGGTATAGCAGGAAGTAAAACAGGAAGAGCTTCTGCAGGCACGGTCTTTGCCAATTCCCGAGCCTTCTGTAGATGAGTATTAGCAACTGAAGCCATCTCAAAAACTGCATCTGGTAAACCTTCACGAGAATCCGACCGAATCAGCTTTTGACCTCCCTCGTTAACTATCAATCCGTGCTTCGATGCCACTTCCACTGGTATATAAGGAATCTGAGGATTACGACTAAAATGGTAAGGTAATGAACGAAGGAGCAGAAGAAGGCCACTTTCCTTCCCTATATGTGAGGCTGCATGATCTGCTGACGTCGACCTAATTCCTCCTGCTTGAAGAGTCATGTACAAGACTGTGGAAACAGTGTCCTCAGCATATTTTTCAAGCTCTTCCATTGTTTCTGGAATTTCATTTACCTCCCTTCTTGCATCGTTAATTCGAGCTTCAACAGACCTCTTTAACCAACTTTTGCTGATTTTGTGTTCAGAGATTATAGAAGATAAGGCTTGAGCTATGGGATGTTCAATCTTCTTGTGAGAATAAATTGTCTATGGCTTCCTGCCACCACAGGAGATGCATAAGACCGATTCTTGGATCAGAGGCAACATCCATGGCTTTAGAAGTTTCTACGTTTAAAGCACGTAGGGCAAATGCAGCTTTCCGCATCTCAGGGGAGAGTTGGAGGAGGCATAAGTAATGGTGGTAATCATACTTTCGGACTTGTTGCACACAGTGAGATAAAGCTGCTCGAAGACTGCCAGATGCTGAAGCCCCACTCATCAAATTTTGTGTGGTTCTACATTGAAATGTGTGCCGCTTATTAAAAGAACTTAAGAAGTACCTCTCAAAGAAGTACAAGATATTTCAATAAACTAAACCCAATTACAACAAGCATCATTTAGCGAAAAATAAATGCCATGATGAAAATAAAAGGCATGGAGGGAATCGGTTAGTTCTATGAGTTTGGGATAGCAACTATACTATAAAAAAGTAAAGAAGAAAAAGAAGAAACTGCTCCTTGTTGATAGGTTTAGAACTAAAACATGCAACTCAGAGCACTGTCTTCCACATCCAATGGTATGTAACAATGACGCCGTTACATGTGTCGGTATCAGATACGGAGAGATAGAAAAGACAGAAACTCAGACATGATCATAATGATACAAGTTACATGACTTGTAACTATGTGCTTTAAGTTGCTTTATGTTTTAGAAATAATTGTTATCCTAAATCTAAAAGTGCCCAATAAGCAAGACATTAACTGATAACTGTAGTACATTATGGTCAAACAAAACCATGTGCAATCACCAAGCACAACAGGAAAAATGAACGAAACCTAACTCTAATCATGTTCTAGTACCCGTGAAGTATCCAAGAGGCACCTGGCTGTCCGACATGGAAAATAACTAGAAGGTCGAGTGTCCTTACTAATCAGGTAACTAAAAAGTTAAGATCTATCTCCGGCAGTTATTGATGTATTTTTTGTTTTTACAGTTCACATCTCTTTGCATATATCACCACCACATAAACAAAATGACACCAAAGTTACATCTGCTACTTCTCGGTTTCCTAGTGAGATACATGCCAGGTAGTTCTACAACACCTGCCAGGTATACATTATACTTGCCAGGTAGTTCTACAACACCTGCCAGGTATACATTATACTTGCCAGGTAGTTTTACAACACCTGAATTTCAATGGGCTTTTAACTTTTTATATCTACAATACAGTGCATTTATATGCGTCAATCATCTTATCCAATCATCAAAAGATCTGATTGAGGCAATGTGAACAGTTCCTCGCTAGTATGTAAAAAATGTTAGAAGAAGAAAAGCAATTCTGACATCAAACTACAATGGCACTTGATTATGACATGATAAGATAGAAATCTTTGCACCAGAGGAAAAAACAGCAAATTTTCTACTTGAAAATGTTGTTACTCGTGAACAACAACATATCAACATCTACCCACCTCATATATTCCTGATATTAAGAGGTTTCAGTATTCTAACTAGTTTATTTCCAATACTAACTTTATGTTAGACTTCAATGTTGCAAGAAAGCAATTAAAACCCTGTAACCGAAATACTACCTCAGCACTCAAGAATCCAATCCACACAGCCTTTTTCTCCCGAATTGTTATCTGCATTTTCATATAAATTCAATTAGTTGCTGCATAAACTCTTTGCTTTGTGCGAAAGGTGAATCTTCGATAATGACTAAACTCATTTGTCTAATATATAGATCTAGTTGTATTCATACATACTCGATCCAGTATTCTAAATATTAAAAATCTGAATTAATAACTTAAAAACAGTTTTTTCTTCTCTTAGGCATTTCCAATAACATCAAGTAAGAAATCTTGAAAATCTTGTACAATTTAAATATTATGAACAGAATTAACAAGCCACCAATTCTACAAAGCAGACTAATAAAACCCTTATAGTAGAAGAAATCTTAGGCAAATAAAAGCTAATTCAAAGGAAATGCATACGATCGAGAATTTTGTACCTGATTTCGATGAAACTGGACTGATGATTTAATAATTGCACATCGCAAGAGCTATTCGATTGCTCAGCATCTAGGAGTAAGCTGATTTTTGGGGTTTAAGTTTTACTTACACCTGGATCTCTACAGAGAGTGGTGTGTGTGATACAGGGCACGTAGAATGACAGTGATACCCCTTCAGAGTATGCGAAGTTTTTCTTTTTTATAAAAAAACATAATTACTTCAATTCCGATGACCCGTTTAACGGTTGATCCATCCGTAGATTTGGTTTTAATGGAAGGTCCCTTTTCATAATTTTGGACCAAAAATTATATCCCCGGTTCTAAAGCATATATGAGGTTCGTAAAACTTATTATTTAAATACTAAAACTGTTTTTCATATTTTATATTAGGATTTCAGTAGTAGTTAAAATTAAGAGAGAGAGAGAAAAAAGAATCTAAATCCCTAAATAGTTTTTTTCTTCTTTCATTCTTATTTCGGTTGATAAACGTCGAAAATGAGAGAATACATTTCAATCCACATTTAAAAGAAAAAAATGTTGAAAGTGATTGTGAAGAGAAGGAGTAGAAGAAAATTCAAAAAAGGGTCAGGAACTGTGAAGAAGAAGAAGAAATTTTTTGATTCAAGTCATTCGAGAATGCATTTAAGTTTATAGATTTATTATGTTGTTTTTATTTGAGTGCATATTTTGACTCAAGCTAATCGATTTATTTGATTATCACATTTTCAGTTTATTTTAAAAAAAAAATCCTAATTGATTTACTCAAAATCATGATTTTATTTGTGTTTTCGTATGATCCACAGTACATATACATATTTTTCTCAAGCTATTCGATTGATTTGATTATCATATTTTTAGTTTATTTTAGCTTTGTTTTTCCTAATTGATTCTACTCAAAATTATGATTTTTTTGTGTTTTCGTATGATCCATAGCACATATTAGTATGTACTGAAGATAATAAGAATTTAATTAGATCTTCATACTTGTGTTATTCGATTAAATATTTTTTATATTAATATTATTTGATTTATTAGATCTTTTTATTTTTTCTGTTCACATTTCGTTTGATCATTAGTTTGATTTGGTTTACTTTTATATTTCTTGAAATCATGATTTTTTTTCTTTTGTTTAATCCTACAGTACATATCAATGTGTATTGTGGGAGCATACATTTTTTCTTGTAGTACATATCATATGTATTGTTGGATCATACATAAACTAAGTTGTAATGCATATTTAAACGTACTAGGTTTTTACCCAATACATATTGATATATAATGTTAGATCATGCATATCAATATACATAAACTAAGTTGTAATGCGTATTTAAACGTACTAGGTTTTTACCCAATACATATTGATATATACTGTTGGATCATACATATCAATATAAATTATGGGATCATACACTTTTTCCTTTTGTACATAGTAGTATGTACTGCTGGATCATATATATCAATGTGTATCGTGGGATCATACACTTTTTCTTTCAGTACATATTTGATATGCACTGTTGGATCCTATATATCAATATGTATCATGGGATCATACACTTTTCCTTAAGTACATATCAATATATATTGTTTAACCCGTGCGGTAGGACAAGGATGTTGATCAATGACGATGTGTAGTTGTTTACGAATCATGTACCATTTAGTTCCAATATCAGTTTGCTCATTTTATTTGTAAGGATGTTAATTTATTACCCATATATAGATACTTTCTTGGGTTTCATTTATGTGGTAAACAATAAAGTTGATTTGTTTATGATATATTTTAATTTATTTTTTAAGACACATCATTAAAAACAAAAATTATTAAATATGGATTCTATATATTATTTTCCAAAAAATGAAAGAAATTGCTAATGGCTACACCTTGTATTTTTGTCGCATTTATTTCTGGATCTTCAAGTGAAAACATGTTTTTACAATACGAAAGTTACTTTAGCATCGATTTAAATCAAGCCTAACTTATTTTTGCCCTTTTAATTATTATATTGAGAGATGATACCATAATGTTACGCATCAACACCAAATTAGTTTGATGTCTGTAATATCATCTTCCATCATCATCCAATCAACCAAAATCCGATGTAAAAACAAATTTCATTATAATATCATTAGATCTTTCCCCAATTTAAAAAAATAAATCCATTAGCGATGATTATAAATTATTACCTTTGTAATAAGATGTTAGGAAAACTTACCAACACTTTCTACTGTTAAATACTATTTTGTATTTTGAGATCGCCCACAACAGATTTTATGCTCGAGTTACCAATTTTTGGTAAACATTATCACGTTTATATAGTCCGGAGATGGTTATGTCGTATTAATTGTAACGATACAGTGAATATCTTTTCATATCAATAGAGACCATATTTTCCATAAAAGTCCACATAATTTTAGAAAATGAGTAAAACAGTTAGTGATTCTTTCCTTCATATTCGGTTTAATAAATCCATATATTATGTTTGTAAAAAAAAAAAAAGAACTAATATTTCACCGCCTCATTCACCTAATGTCTGTTATGTGTCATCATATTAAAACACTGCACTACCGGATAAATAATCGATGTTCAAAATTGATTCCTTAGTTTAGAGTCTAAATACTCACTGGATGATACTTCGATTAAATTTAACTTTCCGCCTAAAAATTTTCTCTATACATCAAATATATTTTTTAAGTGAAAATGACACACCATACGTGGTGTGAGATGACGAAATAGCGAATGAATGGTACCATTCAAATTATACCCCATGCTTAGTAACAGTGGTTTGAAATTAATGAATGGACATAGCAATTGCTTTTACCAAGAGTTAACAAATTGTTATGAATAATAAAACATCCATTACATAGTATAAAGAAGTATATCATATTTTCATTCGAGAAGGTATGTTTACGACTCTAAATTATTAGAAGTAGAAAGTAACCTTAGAATGTTAAACTTCAATTCATTGTGTTCATGAAGAATACTGGAGCAGAGACATCAACGTTATAGGGATAATGCTAGTCTGGTACATAATATATAGCTCGAAAGTTCTTAAAGCAAACAAGGTTTGTTTTTTTTATGATTGTACTTGTACCATTCGAAATAATGTGTAGTTTCTTTTCTTTTACTATTACTTAGTATTTAGTACGTATCATAAAAACTACTGTACTTGTACCATTCGAAATAATGTGTAGTTTCTTTTCTTTTACTATTACTTAGTATTTAGTACGTATCATAAAAACTACTGAAATTTACTATTTAATAATTATGCATAACCTAAGAGCAACTGCAGCGGTTGGACCAGACCATCGACCAAATACCAAATCTGTTTGGTCGTTTAAAAAAAAACGCAACGAGAACATGAGTAAATATGATATTACGCTGTTGTAAATAAGCGTTAATTATCAAACGCTGTACTAAAGTAACGTATATTACACAGACGTTTAACTGTACAAGCGTTATGTTTTTGACGTTCATTTAGGTTAGCGTTTATAATAAACGTTGCTGTAGTGAAGCATTATATACTCAAAACGTCACTTTACTAAAGCGTTATCTAAACGTTACCATACTGAAGCGTTTTGATATAAAACATAGAAAAACGTCCTAGTAAAGTAGCGTCAAAACTCAAACACTCTTCTAAAACAGCATTTCAAAAAAAAACGCCCACATATAACAACGTTTGATAGACTAAACGTTGGTGCAGAGGACCGTTATTTTTGAAAACGCTATTTTAATACGACGTTTCAAAAACGCTGTTCTTAATAAACGTTTAATACGACGTTTCAAAAACGCTGTTCTAGTACAACGTTTCAAAAACAACCTTTCAAAAACGCTGTTTCAATACAACGTTTCAAAAAGAACGGTTCAAAAACGCTCTTTTAATACAACGTTTCAAAAACGCTGTTCTTAATAAACGTTTTGGTAGACGTTTTTCAGTAATGACGTTTGTATTTTTAAACGTCCTCGTATAATGACGTTTTCCCAAAACGTTGTTTTACATTGGCGTCAGACTATATCTGTTTTGGACCATTTTCTTGACTAAACATGATCGAATACTGTTCAATTTTTGGACCAAATACTACATTTAGTCGTCCGTTGCGGCTCACAAAATAGGACCAAAGACCATTTCTGGTGTTTACTCTTTGGTCTGATCGTCCACTGCAGTTGCTCTAAGGTAGTGAAGCCACATCAGGACCACATGAAGAACTTTTCGCCTCGTCTCTAGTAACGGTACAGAGATATTCGCTCATCTCTTTCCTTCCTCATGAAACAAATAGTGTAGTTAGGAGTGGTACCCAATACTTTTTACTACGTGTTTGTGTCGCATTGGGAATTATTTTACTAAAGATTTTCATGTTTCACTCTCTAGGTCTCATGTGAAGCGCAGTGTTGCCCGTTTTAATTTCTTATAACACAAGCGCCTTAGATGTCAGAGAGGGTTCTACATAAAAATACAGAGAGGGTTATCTACCCTTATTCATGTTGTCAAGAGGTTTAAATGTTCTAAGAACTTCAATTATTTTCTGCAGTAGATGCCAATTTGCTATATAATCCATTATCATAACATCATCAACTCTAATAGGTGTAGTTACAATTCTCAACTCTTGCAATAGCTGTGTACTATCATATTGGATTAATATGTTTGTTATTCCTCCATCTGTTAGAGAACTAAATCGTTCCATTCCTTAGAGGATTCATCTGGAAGGATGTCTGATCAGCTTCATAATATCCTTAAAGGATTGCGGTAACAATTTAAATATTATATTTCTAGGTGTAAGATGCATTTCAAACACCTCATAACCTTTACCAACTTTCCATACTAGGATTGGAAAATCTACATATGAAACCCCCATTACGGAAGCAATATATTAAACCCCACTATATATATATATAGTCAATCACATAGAAAAAAAACCTATTATGCTATCATACTCTTTTATTTTTCATATATATATATAATGCAATCACACACATACTCAAGTATATTAGAACTGAATTAAATGAGTGAAAACTAATTTAAAATCAAAATACATATATTTCTATTACTTTTAAAAGTATATAATTTCATTGCAATGAAATAGATCCAAAAAAAGATCAAATTCAATTCAGAAAATTTACAGTATCTTCACCAAGTCTTTTTATGCCAAAAAATAAATTAAGTATGTTCACAGTTTCATTACATCATATGAATTAAAATATAAATTCAAACAATCACGTACTTATGCATATAAAATAAAAAGTGTTTTGCATTTCACTTTCATCGATTCTAAAATCATTCAAACTAATCAAGCAAACAAGTTTTTTATTCAATTGCTTCAAAATTTGTTTCAGAATATACTTATGTAACTTACATGCATTATGTTCTTGTAGAAACTATAAAGTTTTTCATGCTTAGTCGACATAAGTTCGTCTTTTAACTTACAAATTCAACTATATATTTGACGTTTAACAATTCATGCTAGCAGAAACAACATCAACTGATAAGTGCATAATTCACATGTTTCTAGTATCAAATTCATACTAATATTTTCTATAAATCTTTTATATTATTTGTTATTACGTTTGTTTTCTATCTTATATTTTATATTAGGCGAATCATCCCAATAAGAGTGAAGTGGTTACAAAATATCTAAGAAGTGAAGTACTCCAAGTATTCAAGCATTCCAAGGCCAAATAAGAAGAATTGAGTTCATTGTGACATGAAATGACTAAGAAAATTGAGTTCTACAAGTGAAAAAAGGGACAAATATAAATTCTACACATCCAAATCCAGGAGTTCTTAAAACTATTTTGAAGAGAACGATAATACAAAGTGAATACAAAAAAAATAAGGTCATTCCGAGTTTGGACGAAGAAGTTATGGACGAAACAGTCGAGACGAATAAAAGGTAACCTACAACTCAACAATCGGGATTGCTCATAAGCGACACACCAATGCCGACACCGACATAAAAAGGGAAGAGAATTACACCAACAGTCGGAATTGTTCATAAGCGGCACACCTATGCCGACTGTAGGAATTTTTATAGCAAAAAGTTGGACCAACAGTCGGCATTGCTCATAAGCAGCACATTTATGCCGACTGTAGGAATTTTTGTGGAAGAAAATTGGACCAACAGTCGGCATTGCTGGTGGGGAAATATCTATGCCGACTGTGGCAAGTCCAAGGGGTCCGTTTTGACTCGTTTTTGACTTCTGAAAGGAGGAAACCCGGTCCCGGAAGGATTCTAAGCCCTAGATATCATGAAATACTATAAAAGGAGACTCCCAAGACATTAATAGACATCTTTTTACAATTTTTACATAACTTTGCAAGCTTTGGAGGAGATCAACAACACCAAAAGAGGAGAAAGCTACGGTTTGGAGCAGTTCCATTATCGTAACGATTTCTTAACTATTTTTTTATATGTATATCATGGATGCTTCTACATCCATGAGTATCTAAACACCTAATTAATTGGGGATAAATTTTAAGTTCTAATACATGATTCAGTTTAGCATATAAATCTATTCTTCTAATTATTACATGATTATCGTTTGTTTTTACTAATGCGAATGTTTATGCTTGATTGATGAATTGTTTAGGTGGACAACTAATTCAGTTTGTTAATTAATCTAAAGTTAATAGAGAGTTGTGAGATACTTGTAATAGTTGAACACTTCTTATACAAGTAAAGAACGTGAGACCTTACAGGGGGATTCTGTGGAGCAATTGCGTGTAAAAACAACACCAGTAAGCATATCGGGCTTGTGTGTTTGATGCTAGGATCAACCTAAATTCACAAGACCTAAAGCATTCGATTGAGTTACACCTTGAGAACTTATTATGGGTGGCTCAGACGAATAGAATCTGGTAGTCGAGCACTTCTGTGTCCAGTGATACAAGGAATTTTGGGGATAACAGAGCTTATTGTTATTCTAGGTTGGTGATAATTGGTGATTAACAATGAATAGATGAATGTTTAATAACGAAGAAGGATTCCTCGATCATATATCTCTATTGCTTATAACCTAATTACTTTTAATTGCTTTCTTATTTACTTTGCTAAAATCCTAAAACAAAACCCCCCCTACTGTGACACTTTAAACAACTTAAACACCTTTCTCCTCGTGGGAACGAACTTGACTTCCATTATATTATTCTTTAATTAAGTGGAAATAAGATCACTAATTTGATGGCATTCACGACACGCATCATCAACAAAACAAGAATGTAAGTTAATCTAGTGTCGACATGAATGCAAGTGTCAACAACATTCTTATTTTCTGGTTTTTAAACTAAAACATTTGGCTCTTAAAATTCTTTTTTTCAAAGACCAAAATTATGAAGAGCTAAGTATCTCAAACAAACTAATAATTTGAACTAAAGTTATGTTTAGTCTTAATACATATGCTTGTCTAGGTT
This sequence comes from Papaver californicum, assembly GCA_023531435.1. NCBI lineage: Eukaryota > Viridiplantae > Streptophyta > Magnoliopsida > Ranunculales > Papaveraceae > Papaver > Papaver californicum. Next base: position 6,504,238 of record JAJJMC010031210.1, on the reverse strand, counting down.
AATTCTTAGCGAATTTGTCATATTCATTTATAATTCCTTAACATAAGTTCAAAGTTGATACAACATAGGTTAAGAAACCCCCATTATTCCTTGTCTCAAACAAATATGCAAATCACCCGAATTTTAGTTATGCAAACAAGCAAGTTTTATCTCCTAATCCATATGGGCGACAGATTGGTTTTAACAACCACAACTCCATCCTCAGTCTCAACCTCAATAACAGACTTAGAGCTCAAGTTTAGAAGAGATGATGAAGGTAATGATGCAAAAACAAGATACGATAATGCGGCAGAACATATAATATCAACAAAAGAATGATTCTGCGGTCAAGGACCTTCTGATACAATTGGGGTCAGTTAGCTACTACGGTTAGCAAACTAGAAGCACAAACATCAACAAAGCTGCCATCACAACCTTTTATGAATCTGATAGAACATATTAATGCAGTGATCTTAAGAAGTGGAAGGAAAGTTGAAAAACCACAAAAACAAGAGAAGGTTAGTGGTGACCTAGAAAATGAAGTAGAGGAAGAACACGTGCCAAAGAAAAAGCCAATCTCAACCGGCCAACCTAAGGACATGGTTCCTACGTTTGCTATACCACCTCCTTTTCCTAGTCATTTTTCCAAATCTAAGAAAGAAACTCAAGATAAGGAGATCATGTATTTCTTCAAGAAGGTGCAAATCAACATCCCATTTATTGAAGTCATCAAAACTATGCCTAGATATGCCAAGTTTTTGAAGGATTTGTGTACAAGGAAGGATAGGTTGATTCCTAATGAAGTCACTAAGGTGGGCGAGAGTGCTACGGCTATGTTGTTGAAGAAGATACCTGCAAAGTGTAAGGATCCTGGAGGCTTTACGGTGCCAATTATTATTGGTACTAAGAGGTTTGAGCATGTTTTACTTGATTTGGGAGCATCCATAAGTGTTATGTCATCCGATATTTATGATTATTTTGAATCTTTGACCTTTAAAAGAGACAGGGATTACTATTCAATTAGCAAACAAGTCCAACATATATCTTAAGGGACTTGTGGAGGATGTGTTAGTTCAAGTGAATAAGTTAATCTTTCCGGTTGATTTTTATATTGTGGATATGCAGAATGGAGAAAATAGTTCATCAACTTCGTTACTTCTTGGGAGACCGTTTATGAAAACTGCAAAGACGAAGATTGATGTTGATAGTGGTACACTCACTATGGAATTTGATAAGGAGGTTATTTGCTTCAATATATTCGAATCCAAGCGTTACCACAGTGATGTTCACTCTGCTTTCTCTATCGATATTATTGGTTTTCTAGCACAACAAATGTTTGATTTGAACAGTGAAGATGAACTTGGAGTTGTGTTACGTAATAACATTGAATTGGACGTTCATGGGTATCCAAAGTTGGACGTTGACTTATACAAAGATCTAGTGGATATATGTGGTGCCTTAACGGCATTACAAGAAGCTAAAAAGGGTAATATTTCTTATATTTTCCTCACCGGTAACTAATGAGGCTCATTTACCTTCTATTGTGCAGGCACCTAAACTAGAGTTGAAACCTCTTCCCGACCACTTACAGTATGCTTAATAGGGTGATAAAGAAGAGCTTTCGGTGATCATTGCAAAGAACCTCACTGTCATACAAGAAGAACGCTTGATTAGGGTTCCGAAAGAGCACAAAACGACCATTGGTTGGACGATTGCCGATATCGTCCATCCATGTGTATGCATAGAATCTTAACAGAATACGAGGTCAAGCCAGTACGTGATGCTCCGCGTAGGCTTAACCTACCAATGATGGAGGTCGTAAAGAAAGAGATCCTCAAATTGCTAAGTCTGGGGGTGATTTACCTAATTTCTGGCAACAAATGGGTTAGTCCGATACAGGTGGTACCAAAGAAGTCTGGTGTTACCGTTGTCAGAATTCAAGATGATGAACTTGTTCCTACCAGAGTTCAAACATGATAGAGAGTATGCATAGACTACAAAAAACTTAATTCTGCTACCCGAAAGGATCACTTTCCTTTGCCTTTCATTGATCAGATGTTAGATAGGTTGTCGGGACATTTACGTTATTGCTTTTTGGACGGTTATTCGGGCTACTATCAAATTTTTATTGCACCCGAGGATCAAGGGAAAACTACTTTTACTTGTCATTTTGGTACGTTCGCATATAAACGGATGTCGTTTGGTCTTTGCAATGCGCCAGCCACTTTTCAGAGATGCATGGTTAATATATTTTTTAACTAAGTGGAACGCATCATTGAAGTATTTATGGATGATTTTAGTGTTTACGGCGATTCATTTGATATTTGCTTAGAAAATATTGAACTTGTGCTCAAAAGATGCATATACACTAACCTTGTTGTAAATTGGGAGAAATGTCACTTTATGGTAAACCATGGTATAGTGCTCTGTCACGTTATATCTTCTCGAGGTTTCGAAGTAGACAGAGCAAAGATAGACTTAGTAAGAACCTTACAATACCCCACTTCGGTGAGGAAGATTCGATCGTTTCTTGGTCATGCAGATTTTTAGGTGGTTTATCAAAGATTTCTCCAAAATATCAATGCCAATGTGCAAATTTTTGCAAAAGGAGGCTACTCTTAACTTCGACAAGGAGTGCAAGGATGATAAACACATTTTCGTGTCTAAATTGTTCTCAATTATTTGTTTTGTTAGTGCTCAATTTGTACTAATTGTATTATTTTATATATTTGTAAGAAATAAACATTGTTGGAAAATTGGATCAACAAATTACTAAAGGCACCCTTGAAGAACTGATAAAGGCACCCAGAATTGATAAAGGCACCTGCATAGTGGATAGGGGGCACCCCCCTTCTTCTTCACGAGAGAAGTAGATTTTGGCGAGAAAATGAATTTTGAAAACTCAAAGTTTCTGGATTCGATTTGGGGGAGATTCAGTCGCTGGATTTGGTTGGGATGGACTTGTTAGGGATAAACAAAGTTGTTGTGGGTGTTGAATCAATCAATACATGGCCTAATCATCAAGTTAGAGTTAAACAGGGCAAGAAAAATATTTTCGGGATTTTTAGTTATCTTTGGGAAGTTTGTGTGTGGTTTTTGCATGGTTAACATCATCTGAGACGTGAAATCAACGTGTTGGAGTGTGTAAGCCACCAGAAGATGCATGAAAAAGCTAAACAGGGAAATAATTCCCGAAACATTGAAAAAAATAATACAAAAATATTTGGCATTTAATCGAGATTTGGAGGTGATGTTGAGTATATAAAGGGTGTTGGAGGTGATTAGAAGGGATAAAGAGTTTTGGGGAGAGCTCAGGAGGCGAATAGAGGGATAAAAATCAATCCAGAGAATTTGTTGTTGCTGCTGCATGAAGAACAGAGAATAGGCAATAGTTTATTCAACCTCTTAGTCACGGTTTCTTCATCCATTTGCAACGGATATCTTCGCATTTGCAACGAATATCTTCAGCCGCAACAGTTTCTTCAACTCATCTGCAATGGATATCTTAGCATCTGCAACGTTTATCTTCAACCTTTCTCTCGAACAGTGAGTCTGTAATGCCTATATTTACGTTGCAAACTCACTGTTTTCTATATTTTTCTCCTTTTTCATCATGTAAACATTTTGAACCATGAACCATAATTTTGAGCAAGTGATTAATATGAGGAGCTAAACCCCATTTTTGAGGCGACGGAGGAAGCTATTTTTCCAAAATTTATGTGGTAATATTTATTTAATTAATTAATGTAATTCTTTTATGATTATTTGCCTTGGTTAAAAATTGATTTAATGATTTTTATTAAATAATTGTGATTTTGTTTGATGGTACATGCTTGGCCTAGGTTTTTGATGTTCCGTGTTTTTGTTATACAATTGTTATTTTGAAAATCTATTTTTTGCAATATTTTAGAATCAAATTAAATGTAAGATTTGCATAATTGTAATTATCAAATTAAATCACTTTAAAAATTGGAAAATAGTGAAATCTTAGCCTCAGTTTTCTCTCAATCTTGTTATCAATTTTATTTAAGTTTTTCTATTTTTAGTCTTAGAAACTAGGTTTAAATCCAAATCTTCACAAGTCTTGAACGAACTTTTCTTACCACTATTACAAAACCATCAGTTTTTGGCACCGTCGACGCGGACTTGATTTAAATTTGTTTTAGTTTTAATTAGGTTAATTAGTTTAGTAAGATTTTTATTTTATTTTTTATTTTTATTTGTTCTATTTTATATTTTGGGGTATTTTTCTTTGTATTGCAGGTTTTGAATCAAAAAGAAATTGGATCCAAAGATTATATTGATTGATTAAAGACTTGGAGTCAAAGACAAATCGAAAAGAACAGAAAAAGAAGACAAGAATTTATTTTAGTTATTTTTTTTTATTTTTTTAGGGTTTTTTTATTATTTTTTTTAGAAAACTATATTAGGAAATTCTTATTATGTTTGTAATTATTTTAGGTATTTTTATGTTTTTCCTTATTTTTGGACTTTGGACTTTGGACTTTGGACTTTTGAACTTTATTATTATTTTTAAACCCTACGGAAGGGTATTTAAATATAGACTGCAACAGGGAAGGACGACAATTACGATATTGTCTCGGCCCCTCGAGTTCGTATACTGATGCATGAGTCGGTGGCCCGAGTCGACTACAACCGATTCATCCCCCGTCTGGTACGTGAGGTAAGACTCGATCAATCCATAAATCCACTGCAAGCGGGTTTACTGTATTCCTTCGTATGCATATATGTTAAGGAACTGAATACGGATTTATTTTCTAGTAAAGGACAAGGACTGGCCATATAAGATAAGGACTCGGATTTCATCACCGTTTCCTTCTTGCCCGCCTTAGGAACATGTTACCCAACGCGAACCTAATCCTTAAGATTTGACTAGAAAGAAGACCTATAAGGTATCGATCTTATTGGAAAATCATTCAAAAGGATTGTATTGGTTACTTTGTTAGCCTAACTTAAAGTTCAGGAAGATTATTTTAAGTTGATTCGAGCCGCCTTGTAACCCAAGAAAACGTTGCCAAAAAGGCAGGGTTATCAAAGCTCCTTAGAGCTTATCCTGTTTATATTCGACTTAATCTAATTCAGATCGCTCTAAGATATTCGCTAAAACTGTAACTAGTTGCCTTTTGGACGAATAGAAGTTGGTCTAGAAACAATCTAAGTGGAGCCATCATGCTTTTTGTTTGCTAGATTTAATAGGTTTGATTTGGTTGAGTCGGCCTTGTTTGTGTTTGTTTAGAATTCCCTTCCAATTAGGAGTTAGTTAATTGCATGCCCATCCCGCCTAAAGCCTTGAGTGAGCGTGCCTGGAGAAGAGATTCTATTGGTCGTTTTATCAGTGACGAGAATAGAAACTCTCTCTTTAAAAATTGAGAGTTTAGGAAACCCTTCTTTTGAGAGCCGGATTTTTGGAAACTTTAGTTTTGAGAATTTGTTTCTTAGTGGGGAAGTTATTCCTAATTTTCCAGTTGTGCCATAAATGACAACTTTAAAAGATTTGTTGAATCCCACTAGGACTTCTCGTCCATTATGTATCAAGTTAGCTGTAACTCAAGCAAACTATGAGTTAAAATCTGGGACCATACAGATGCTCCCAATCTTTTCATAGGAAAAGAAAATGAAAACCCCTACTTTCACATTAGGGAATTTGAAGAAATATGTAGTACCCTAAGAATTCACAACATGTCTGATGAAGCTTTGAAACTTAGGTTATTTCCTTTTTCCATGAGAGACAAGGCCAAATCTTGGATATATAGTTTGCCATCTGAATCCGTCGAAACATATGAACAACTTATCGCTGCCTTTTTATCTAATTTTTTCCCTAGGAACACAACATCATCTATTAGGCACGAGATTTCCACATTTGTGCAGCAAGAGGGAGAATCTATGTATAGATATTTGGAAAGGTTCACCGATTTATTGATACAATGCCCTCATCACGGTTTAGAAAAGGTTAGACTAGTCCAGATTCTTTTGAAGGGCTACATTATCCAAAAACTACCATGGTCGAGCCATTGTGTACATGGAGTTTTGATAATCAAATTGTTGATGAGGCAATGACATTTTTGAATGAAATTACCGAAAAGACCCAGCAGTGGGAATGTAGTAAGGAACCCCAGAGAAAATTTTTACTGAGCAGAGGTAATGTTAATAGGGTAGATGGAATTCTTGAATCAGATGCCAAAATTGCAGCTATAGAATAAAGGTTAGAAGCCTTAGAATTGAGTCAATCTAGTTGTGTAATAGAGCCCAAGTCATGTTGGGAAGGACAAACTGTTGAAGAGCAAACCCATGCTCTTTACAATAACACTAGATATTATAATCGTCAGAAGTTTGACCCATATTCAGAAACCTATAACCCTGGTTGGAGAAACCATCCAAAATTTTCTTGGTCTAAGGGCCAAAATCAAGGTCAGTCTAGTAACCCTCAGGTTCCCCTATGTTTTGGTTATACTAAGAATCCTTCTGGACCATCACAATTTTAGAATCCGTTAGAAAAGACGGTCATGAGCTTAGCAGAGTCTGTCGCCTCAATAACTCAGAACACTAAAGATTTTCAGTAGTCTGTCAACCAAAGTATTCGAGAAAATCAAAAGATTATTCAGGCTAACAGTAAGGCTATTGCCAATTTAGAAAACCAGGTTGGTCAAATCGCTGAGTCTTTGAGAGAAAGAGAAAAAGGAAAGTTCCCTAGCCAACCATAACCCAACCTTAGAGGAGTTCATGAGTTATCTTCTGGTGAGAAATCATCAAATTATGTGAATTCAATTAAAACCCTTAGGAGTAGTAGAGTGGTAGACAATAAGGTAACCTTGCCCAATGGTGAACATGTTGTAGTTGAAGAGACTGATAAAGTATCTAAAGAGTCCAATGTGGTTCCCGCTGAGCCCGATTTTGTGCCCAAAGCCCCATTCACACAACTTCTACTACCAACTAGGAAGGAATCCAACTTTAATGATATATTGGAGATTTTTAAACAAGTCAACATCAATCTTCCTTTATTAGATGCAATTAGGCAGATTCCTACTTATGCCAAGTTCCTTAAGGATCTTTGTATGCGAAAGCGAAAGCTTAGTATACTGAAAAAAAAACCTTTATAGATAGTCATGTGAGTTCAATTATCCAGAACCAACTCATAAGTACAAAGACCCAGGTTCCCTTACCATTTCTTGCACAATAGGTAACTACCGTGTAGAAAAAACGTTACCTTACTTAGAAGCTAGTGTGAACCTACTTTCGTATCATGTGTACCTCCATCTAGGACTTGGTGACATAAAACCTACCCAGATAACACTTCAGTTAGCTGATAGGTCTGTGAAAATTTCTCGTGGTATTGTCGAAGATTTTCTTATTGAGGTCGATAGGTTTATTTATCCTGTGGATTTTGTTGTCCTAGATACCCAACCTGTTCCTGACCCAGAAAACCAAAACTATGTGATATTAGGTCGCCCGTTTTTAGCTATATCTAATGCGATCATTAACTGTCAAAATGGTATAATGAATTTATCTTTTGGTAATATGACTATTGAGCTGAATATTTTCCATATAAGTAAGCAACCCCCTGAGCTAGATGACACATGCATTGAAGAGGTGAACATGATAGGAACATTAGTTCAGGAGTCATTACCAAAAATCTTATCTGAAGATACATTAGAGAGTTGTTTAACCCATTCTGGCTTAGATTTCAACGATGTAGCATCATTGATCAAGTGAATGCTCTGTTAGACTCTAACCCTGTGTTATATACTAATATATGGAAAGCTGAGTTCGAACTAATACCAGTTTCTAATTCTACCTTAATTCCTTCTTTAGAAAAGCCTCTTAAGTTGGACCTCAAACCATTGCCAAATACTCTGAAATATGTCTTTTTAGGCCCATCTGAGACTTTTCCTGTAATTGTAGCATCCGACTTGGATAGTGATCAGGAAAGTAAGCTAGTGACCATACTTCAAGACAACAAGGAAGCTTTAGGATGGACCTTAGAAGACATTAAGGGTATAAGTCCTACTGTTTGTATGCATCAGATTCATTTAGAGGATGACACCTAACCTTCTAGGGAGATGCAACGTCGACTGAACACTAACATGAAAGAAGTAGTTCGAACTGAGGTGCTTAAGTTGTTAAATGCGGTTATTATCTACCCCATTTCAGACAGTAAGTAGGTCATCCCTGTTTAGGTTGTTCCCAAGAAATCAGGTATCACTGTAGTCCAGAATGAAAACAATGAGTTAAACCCAACCCGAATGACCACGGGGTGGCGTGTTTGTATTGACTATCGAAAATTTAACAAGGTCACAAGGAAGGACCACTTTACCTTTCTTTTCATCAACCAAATGCTAGAGCGATTATCTGGACATAGTCATTATTGCTTGTTAGATGGCTACTCTGGTTATAATCAAATTGTTATTGCCCCAGAAGACCAAGATAAAAATACTTTTAACTGTCCCTTTGGTATATTTGCGTATAGACGCATGCCTTTCGGGTTGTATAATACACCCATTACTTTTCAGCGCTGCATGATGAGCATATTTTCTGACATGGTAGAACGGTTTTTAGAGGTCTTTATGGATAATTTTTTAGTGTTTGGTTCATCTTTTGATGAGTGCTTGCATCATTTGACATTAGTGTTGACTAGATGTAAGGAAAAAAATTTAGTGCTTAATTGGGAGAAATGTCATTTTATGGTTCGTTCAGGAATTGTTTTAGGCATATCGTATCTTCTAATAAGTTGACCTTATTAAGAATTTACAGATTCCCAAAACCGTAAGAGATATTAGGTCATTCTTAGGGCATGCAGGTTTTATCGTTGATTTATTAAGGATTTTAGCTTGATTTCTAGACCTCTTTGCAATTTTCTTGCAAAAAATGTTAAGTTTGTCTTTGATGATGCTTGTTTAGAGGCTTTTGAGAAGCTTAAGACTTTACTCACTACCACCCCCATAGTCCAGACATCTAACTGGAACCTACCCTTTGAAATCATATGTGATGCTTCAGATTATGCTATTGGTGTTGTGCTAGGTCAACGAGAATACAAATTACTTCATGTGATTTACTATGCTAGCAAAACTCTGAATGATGCCCAACTGAACTACACCACCACAAAAAAGGAATTGTTAGCCATTTTTTTTGCCTTAGAAAGTTTAGATCATATTTCTTAGGTTCTAAGGTCATAGTCTTTACTGATCATGCTTCTTTGAAGTATCTTCTGTCCAAGAAGGATACTAAACCTAGATTAATAATGGATCCTTTTGTTACAAGAGTTTTCTCTCGAAATTAGAGACAAAAGGGTGTAGAAAATGTAGTAGCGGACCACTTTTCTAGGCTTGTTTTTGATTTCCCTGATGATTCCCCTCATGTGAGGGATAGTTTTCCTGATGAACAACTTTTCCTTGTTTCCTGATTACCTTGGTATGCGAATATAATGAACTATATTGTTACTAGTCGAATGCCCCAACATTAGGGTAAACAAGATCGTTCTAGGTTTTTAGCCGAGGTTAAGCATTTCTTTTGGGATGATCCTTATCTGTTTAAGTATTGTCCAGAACAGATTATTAGGAGATGTATACCTGAGAGTGACCAGTTCAGTATTATTTCCTTTTGTCATGATCATGCTTGTGGGGGTCATTTTAGTACTAAGAAAACCGCTAAGATATTACAGTGTGGATTTTATTGGCCTTCGTTGTTTAAAGACACCCACCGTTACTGTGTTACTTGTGAACGTTGCCAGAAATTATGAACCATTTCCTGTAGAAATATGATGCCTTTGAACCTTATTCTATTTATTGAGGTCTTTGATGTGTGGGGCATTGATTTTATGGGTCATTTTCTTAATTCTTTTGGTTATTTTTACATCTTTGTCGTCGTAGACTATGTGTCTAAGTGGGTTGAGGTTGTTTCATGTAGATCAAATGACCACAAGGTTGTGGTCCAGTTTTTGAATGATAACATATTTGCACGTTTTGGTATACTGCGGGCTATAATTAGTGATGGAGGGTCGCACTTTTGTAATCGTCCATTTAGGCTTTTGATGAAGAAATATGGTATTACCCACAAAGTAGCTACCCTATATCACCCACAGACTAGTGGTCAAGTAGAGGTTTCCAACAGGGAGATAAGACGTATTTTAGAGAAAACAGTTAATCCTAATCGGAAAGACTGGTCATTGAGGCTTACTGATGCCTTATGGGCTTACCGTACTGTGTTTAAGACCCCTATTGAAATGTCACCTTATCGTCTAGTTTTTGGCAAGGCATGTCACCTGCCCGTCGAGATAGAGCATATATCATTTTGGGCTGTAAAGCAACTTAATTTTTTGCTTGAAAAGGCAGGAGCTCACAGGAAGCTCCAGCTTAATGAGTTGGACGAGATTCTTCGAGATGCATACGATAGTGCTAAGGAGTATAAGAACAAAATGAAACTTGTGCATGATAGAAATATTTTAAGAAAGTAATTTTCTCCAGGTCAAAAAGTTCTTCTGTGTGATACCCGTTTGCATCTATTCCCCGGGAAGTTACGCTCTCGGTGGACGGGTCCTTTTATAGTTCGCACTGTTTTTCCTCATGGTGCTATTGATATTGAGACACTGGACGGTAGTAGTTCTTCAAAGGTTAACGGTCAGAGATTGAAACCCTTTTTAGAGCCTTTTCCTGCAGGTGATGTTGAGGAGGTCCCTCTGGAGGACCCTGCTTACCTTGATTGACCATCAAGGATGTTGTTTTACATTAGTAAGTTTTTATAGGTTTTTGTTTTTATTTTCTGTATTTTTCTCCAAAGAAGAATTGTTACGCTTCACCCAATCTTTCTGACTTACCTCTTTCCTCTAGTTACCTATATTTTTGGTATTGCGCTTTAATTTGAAACATTGTGTACAATGTTAGGTTTAAGTTTGGGGGTAAGGGAGAAACTTTTAGTGAAATATAAAACTCCAAAGTCTAGAAACTTGTGAACAATTCAGGGTGATACTAACCATTCTAGGTAGATGGAAACTTAGCTCCTTTTCTATAGGAATTGGTGTGCTCAGCTAAATGGTCTATTCATAAAAGGATGCCTAGCTTAGGTGTTAGAAATAAGATGATAGTTGTCACCATATCTCGGAATCTATCTCGACCATATCACCTTCTGTTTTTATATTTACAATTTTTTATGTTTCTCTAAGTGATTTGGTGGGGCACCAATATCCAATTTTTATCACCGCCAGAATGAAATAGAGTGTTTGAGATCAAGACCCATTATTGTATTATTTAAACAATTGTTTTTCAAAAAAAAAAATAAAAAAATTAGTATTGACACTTTGATAGCAATATGTGTGTTATCCCTGTCTTCGTCGCCTAAGCAAGCGTGGAACGCAGGATCTATAAGAACTATCATGTAAAATGCTGATAAGAAGCATGCGCTTGGATTCATTTGATCCAATCATGTTGTCAATATATTTAAAAATAATAAATAATTATTTTATTTTCAATAAATCGACCGGTGGGACCCTTGTATATACCAGCTGAGTCGATATTAGGATTAAGACTAGTGGGAGCGTATCTCAATCCATTAGTATTCATACTGGCGGCGACCTTCAGACAGATATGGGAAACACTGTTCACCTTAGTCAACATGTGCAAACTTCATTTTGTTTATATCCATTTTCTAAATCTTTTCATGTGATTATACTTTGATAGATTCTGAGTATCGTGGTTGAACGACTATCTAAGTAGAGTTTTGAATTCTTGTATGAATTTTAGTATGCTGAGTGCAAACTCGTGTACAACAATTGGACTAATATAAGGTAATGATTCTTATAAGAGAATAATTTAGTATGCCAACTAAATAGCTTGTTTAGTGTTTACTCTCAATCGTTCACAGGTAGCTAGGGTTTGGAGTAAAGGTTATATGGGTACACCTCTTGTAAACCCTCACGAGACTAAAACTCGTCCACTAGGGACACCTAGGGGTTTAAGGGCTTATTGCACACGCTAAGTGCAATCGCGATGCCTGCGAAAGTGAGTTAGGATTTTTATTTTCTAGATTAGATTTGCTCGAGGACTAGCAAATAATAAGTTTGGGGGTATTTCATAGAAACATTTTCGTGTCTAAATTGTTCTCAATTATTTGTTTTGTTAGTGCTCAATTTGTACTAATTGCATTATTTTATGTATTTGTAGGAAATAAACATTGTTGGAAAATTGGCTCGAAAAATTACTAAAGGCACCCTTGAAGAATTGATAAAGGCACCTGCACAGTGGATAGGGGGCACCCCCTTCTTCTTCACGAGAAAAGTAGATATTGCGGGAAAATGAATTTTGAAAATTCAGAGTTTCTGGATTCGATTTGGGGGAGATTCAATCGCTGGATTTGGTTGGGATGGACTTGTTAGGGCTAAGCAAAGTTGTTGTGGGTGTAGAATCAATCAATAGATTGCTTAATCAACGTGTTGGCGTATGTAAGCCACCAGAGGACGCGTGAAGGAGCTAAACAGGGAAATAATTCCCGAAACATAGAAAGAAATAATACGAAAATATTTGGCATTTAATCGAGATTTGGAGATGATGTTGAGTATATAAAGGGTGTTGGAGGTGATTAGAAGGGATATAGAGCTTTGGGGAGAGCTCATGAGGCGAATAGAGGGATAAAAATCAATCCAGAGAATTTGTTTCTGCTGCTGCATGAAGAAAAGATAATAGGCAACAGTTTATTCAACTTCTCAGCCACGGTTTCTTCATCCATTTACAACGGATATCTTTGCATTTGCAACATTTATCTTCAGCTGCAACAGTTTCTTCAACTCAACTGCAATGGATATCTTAGCATCTGCAACGTTTATCTTCAGCCTTTCTCTATAACGGTTAGTCCGTAATGCCTATAAACGTTGCAAACTCACTGTTTTCTTTATTTTTCTCCTTTTTCATCATTTGTAAACATTTTGAGCCATGAACCATAATTTTGAGCAAGTGATTAATATGAGGAGCTAAGCCCCATTTCTGATGCGACGGAGGAAGCTATTTTTCCAAAATTTATGTGGTAATATTTATTTAATTAATTAATGCAATTCTTTTATGATTATTTACCTTGGTTAAAATTGATTTAATGATTTTTATTAAACAATTGTGATTTCGCTTGATGGTACATGCTTGGCCTAGATTTTTGATGTTCCATGATTTTTTTATACAATTGTTATTTTGAAAATCTATTTGTTGCAATATTTTCGAATCAAATTAAATGTAAGAATTGCATAATTATAATTATCAAATCAAATCACTTTAAAAATTGGAAAATAGTGGAATCTTAGCCTCAGTTTTTTCTCAATCTTGTTATCAATTTTATTTAAGTTTTACTATTTTTAGTCTTAGAAACTAGGTTTAAATCCAAATCTTCACAAGTCTTGAACGAACTTTTCTTACCACTATCACAGAACCATCAAAGGATGCCTTCGAAAAATTGAAAGAGTTGTTGACAACTGCACCAATAATCATGTCACATGATTGGAGTTTACCGTTCGAGTTGATGTGTGATGCGAGTAACTATGCAGTTGGAGCGTTTTGGGTCAAAGGGTGGACAAATTGTCCCACGTGATTTACTATATATTTAGGACACTAAATGATGCACAAATCAACTATCTACTACCAAAAAACGTGATTGGCTATAGTGTTTGCACTAGAAAAAATTTAGATCATACTTGGTGGGCGCAAAAGTGTTTGTATATTCTGATCATGCAGTACTTAGATACCTACTCAAGAAGAAAGAAGCTAAGCCAAGGCTTATACGGTGGATTTTGTTGTTGCAAGAATTTGTCATAGAAATTAGAGACAAGAAAGGTGTTGAGAATACAAATGTTGATCATCTTAGTAGACTTGTTATTTTTGAAGAGGACCAACCTCTACATGATCGTTTCCCAGACGAACAAATTTTCTCAATCAATGCTTCAACACCTTGGTACGCTGATATAGTGAACTACTTGGTTACAAGGAAAGTACCTAGTACAATGTCTAGTTTTCAAAAGCTAAAGATTAAGAAGATAGCCAAGCAGTATGTGTGGGATGAGCCCTACTTGTGGAAGTATTGTACTGATCATATTATATGCAGGTGCGTACTTGACTCTGAGTTTCAATCCATTCTATCATTTTGTCATTCTTATGCTTGTGGTGTGCATTTTGGTTCTAAACGTACCTTTCTTAAAGTTCTTGAGAGTGGCTTTTATTGGCCCTATTTGAGGATGCATATGCTTTTTGCAAATCTTTTGATAGATGTCAATCTAGGTGATCGAAATAAAATTCCACTCACACCAATTCTCCCTGTGGAGATATTTGATGTGTGGGGAATTTTTTTATGGGCCCTTTGGTTAATTCGTATGGAAAATTTTATATATTTCTTGATGTGGATTATGTCTCAAAATGGGTGGAAGCTAAAGCCACCCGACTAATGATTCTCAAGTTGTTTGTGAGTTTATGAAGGAAAATATTTTTGGTAGACATGGGAAACCACGTCTCAAGAAGTACAACATTACTCACAAGGTCGGTACGCCTTACCACCCACAAACTAGTGGCAAGCTGAAATTTCAAATCGTAAGATTAAGTCGATTCTAGAGAAAACCGTTAATACTACACGAAAAGATTGGAGTTTGCGGCTCAACGATGCATCATGGGCATACAGAACGTCATACAAAACACCAATTGGTATATCTCCATATCGGTTGATTTATGGCAAAGCTTGCCATCTCCCGGTTGAACTTGAACACAAGGCTTTATGGGCGGTAAAGATGTGCAACATGGAGTATGATAAAACGGGGAAACAAAGGCAACTACAAATTAATGAGTTAGAGGAGATATATAACGATGCTTACGAGAGTTCTCGTATATACAAAGAGAACACTAAGCTCTTTCACGACAAGATGATTTCTCGGAAAAGTTTTATTGGGGCAGAAAGTTTTTTTATTCAATTCTCGTCTTAAATTATTTTCTGGTAAGCTAAGGTCTCGATGGGTGGGACTATTTGTTGTTACTAATGTTTTTCCTCATGGTGCGGTTGAAATCTCTAGTCCCAAAACTGGGAATTTTTTTAAAATCAACGGCCATAGATTAAAGCCACACTATGAAGGTTTCACAACTGTGGATGTCAATGAGATTGAGCTTCATGATTTGCTTCCCCTGGAGGAGTAATACGGGCGAGTAGAGAGTCAGGATGACAACTTTAAACCAAGCGTTGCATGGGAGGCAACCCATTGGTTTTGTATTTCTATCTTTATCTTTTTATTTTTCTTAGTTTTTCATATCATGTTAGGATTTCCCATCTTGATTTTACATTGAAGGAGTCAATTTATATTGAGGACAATGTAAAGTTTCAGTGTGGGGGAGTGGTTAAGCATATAGATTTTTTTTTAGTATTTGTTTTTGTAGGAAAAATTTTAAACTTGCACATATTTGCATGAAAACCTCCAACTTTTAGAGAATTTAGAGTTCACTTTGTATACTTCTAGCTAAGTTTACATACGGAGTTCTTACCAAAATAATTGAACTTAGAAGTATTAGAGAACTATATTCGGAGTGTTTAGCTGTTGAGAGGCTAGAGCTGACAAAAATGGACTTAAACCGCCGGTAGAGAATACAGTATTAGAGAAGTTGATCATTCAATACCCATGAGTGAGGCACCAAACCTTCAATTCTTTGTACCTGACTAAATTGTCCATTTAGAGTATTTCATCTGCGCAAACTCCGGGTAGAATGATGAGCTACCTAACTTTGCACCAATTTCAGCACTACTTTTTGATCTCTTAAGTGTTAATTCTATCAATCATGAGGGTGTCATTAGAATTGCTAACTCTATCTTGTAGTCTAGTTTTCAGTTGGCACCATTCTCTCGACAACAACAGGTCTATAGAAATATATCATCAACAAGTGGAGTACTACAAATTTTAAGAAAAGTTGAATACAGTCAAGGTTTACAAGCAACGGTACAATAAAGAGCAAATTTCATATTCAAGTGAAGCAACAATACAATGAGAAGAATTATATATACATGTTGAAGACTTATGTACAAAAGTAAAAGAAACCAAAATATGCGAGTTAGTGAAGTTCATGATATCGAGGCAATACAAGTTGTGAAGAATCAAGTGGTAAAGTCCTTATCCCACGGCCATAATAATTTCATTTTATTTTTCAAGTTTGTATTTTATTATCTTCAAAGAAAAAAAAAACGAAAAAGAAAAAAAAGAATAATGTGCATTTATTTAGTGTACATTTATTTTTTAAAATTGTATTCAATAAGACCGTGGGGGAGAAGAAATCTATAAAGAAGTTTCAAACAACAAGGAATTGAGGAAAAAAGTTACAATTGTCAAGGTTCTACGAAGTTCAAGAGTTCAACATCAATAGATGAAGACCAAAGATTGAAGACGTCTCTATTGGATGTTGTGAGAGTGGTGTTGATTACCGGTCGGGTGAGAAGGTAAGTAAGTATTCTAATCCTTACATAGTGGTTGATTTCCTTTCTTAGGTCATCAGAAAAAAAAGGGTTCTTTTTTGTCCCACGTTTTATGAGATAACACTTCATATAATTCAGAAGGTTACCTTTCCTTCCCACCATTCAAAGTGTGCAGGATTTCTATCTTCACTTCTACATGTACACATGAGAACCATAAAGAGCGTCCTTTGAGTGTCAATTTCATAAAATCCTATTGGTGAGGAAGAATACTTATTCGATAAATCTTGAGGATGGATTCATTCATATGGTAGTTTTATCCTAACTCAAGAGTTAAACATGAGAATAATGTCCTTTGGAATTTCTAACTTCTTATTATTAGTGTGCAGAAACTTTATGTTCTCACAGCTCTTTGGATACTTGTGACTTTGAAGTTGGAGTAGGTTTTGTGGGTATTGATGGGAAGTTAATTTATACATATTTACCGTCTAATTTATATTTGCTAGCACTTATAATTTATTAATTTTACCATTTTATTGTTTTAATAGGTGGTCGCATAAAATCCAAGTTTGTGAACTTAACACGGTCAAAAGGGCTAATTGGTGGATTTTCTGGAGTTTGAAGAGTAAGATGTGGAAGTGAACAGAAGCAAAATTGTTTAGAGCCACCAATGACTTGTTGAAGCACGAGTTGGTCGGTTGGTTGTTGGGGCACATGGTCAGAGGTTAAGAAAAGGTGTGGCTAATGAAGAAAAGAAGAGAGAAGAATACACGTCAATGATTTGCAAACTTCGTATATTGAAAATGAAGTTGAGTGGACGTGATCTATTTTCAAGAGAAATTATTGGTTGTTTGACCAGAGTAATGTTTGTGCTATAAAAGAGAACAGAGAAAGAAAGTCTAAAAATGGAGGAAAAATAGGTGAATTAAAAGAGAATTATAAGTGACGTGGCTGAGAAGAGTGGGAGGTGAGCACGTGAAGATAAAGAGTAAGGTTTGGGTTATTTTTAGAGGTCGTACGGTGGAGTTGATTGATTGGGGACCATGGATTGATGGCAGGGAAAAGAGAAAATCCGACTTCTTGATGGTAAGGTCTGACAGAGAAAAGAGTGGGATATAGAGTATAAAAGAGAAAGAGAAAAGTGAATAGAGGACCGAGGGAGAAGAGGAGAGAGGTCTGACCTAGGGTAGGCTGGAGAGAGAGATAAAAGGCTTGGAGGCGTGGGAAGAGGGACTGATTAGGGGGAAGAGAATACCTAGGGAGAGAGGATTGATAAGGGAGAATGAGAGGACTTTCTTTGAGGTTTTTGGGGTGGAGGAGATTGATTAGGAGTAGAGAGAGAAGGGAATGTACAGAGGAGTGAGAAGTAGGCTGGAGAGAGATGATGGCTAGGAAAGAAAAAATAAAGAAGAGAAAGAGAGATAAAAGGTGAAAACGATTGATAGAGAGAGGAGAGAACGGGGATTGGAGGCGAACCGATAAGGGAGAGAAGAGAAAAGACTGGGTAGACAGAGAAAATTGGCAGTTGTTGGTGAGACGCAGAACTGTAAACCAGACGGGCAGTGGATAAAGAAGAAGACACCATTGTTTTTGGGTTTAATTCTTTCCTCTCTACTTTGTTAATTTATTTTTATGGGTTTTGAGAAACCCACTACCATGTCTTTCTAATTGATTTGTAGCTAGGGTTTCATGTTTGAAACCACTTTGAGTAATATGCTATTTTGAATTGAATTATTTGGTACAAACTATTATGATTTGAATAGATTAGTTCTATGATTTTGTTTATTTATTTAATGATAAAATTAGTTGTTGCTTCACCGGTTCTGTACAATACAGCAACCTTTGCGCATAATTAATAGGATTGTAAATATATTTGTCTACTTATTCGATATTTCATGTTT
This sequence comes from Papaver californicum, assembly GCA_023531435.1. Classification (NCBI taxonomy): domain Eukaryota; kingdom Viridiplantae; phylum Streptophyta; class Magnoliopsida; order Ranunculales; family Papaveraceae; genus Papaver; species Papaver californicum. The sequence continues at coordinate 6,485,939 of JAJJMC010031210.1, read as the reverse complement.
GAGTTAGATCCTTTGATGGGGTATTCTTAGAATAACCAGGTATTATTTATGAACCTATAATTAGTTTCGTATAATTTTGTCGCTAACGCAATTTGATGGTGTATGCTAAGACTTAGAGTTTTTGATGCGCCATGCTTAGGGTGTCCCGGTGATATTTGCGACTCTAATATATATATAATAGGTGATGTCGATAGAACGAACAATAGATAAATATTCAGGAGTTATGTTTCACTTCAGTATTAAATAGAAATAGTGGTGGATACTAAAAACCCTGGTTACCGACTCTCTCTGCTTAGTTTTTTTATTAGTTTAGTTTGTTTAATTATTTCATTTATAATTCTAAAAATCCAAATGATATTATTTCTTATTAGTTTAATTGAGATATTGATTGCAGTATTTGCCCGCTCCCTATGGGTTCGACCCATACTTGCCGATGTCTACTAGTTAGACGTCGTGCGATTGTGGTTATTATAAATAGGTTTCTCAGAATCCTATCCATTTTTGGCGCCGCTTCCGGGGGGCGGTTGTGAAATATTGTAATTAGTATTTTTGATTTTTTAATCGTAGTTTAGGTTTTTTTTTTTTGTATATGTTTTTATTTTTATTTTAGGATTTTTAGTTCTATTTGACTTATTTTGTATTTTAGAATTTCTTTTCAGGTAGTTTTTCGAGGATGATGACTCCTTCTCAGGAGACGTCATCTAAGATGACACTTCGGGAATATATGAATCGGTCACGGCATAAGGAAGTTCTTGCTTCACTTATGCTAAGTGAATAATCACCTCTAATGACATATGAGAAGTATTATAAACATAGACCGCCTAGTTGGAAGTAAAGATTGAGAGTTTTAGAATGCCAAAGATTATTTGCTGATGATGATCAGTCTGGTAGTGACTCTCTGTTCCATACAGAATATATAGATGAACCTTTGGATGATTGTGTAGATGATTTGCCTAATTCCATAGATGAATCTATCTCACAAGATCATTCACCCGACTTAGAGGTTGTTTCTAGACCCCTAGACTTCCAAAAGTTACCTAATTTAGGGTTAGAATTGTGCGTTTCTCAAGTTTTGTTGGATCACATTGCATCCAAATACCCAGAGAACTTGCCTGTTCATGACATTGTGCATGAACCAATTGATATTTCCCCAATCCCAATATTATCCCCATATTTTGTTCTTTACGCACTTCCGAGTGTAGTAAAAACTTGGTTTGGGGGTAATCCCTTATTTTTTATATTTTTAGTGTCTCCGTGTTGCCATAATATAATTGTGAAACTGTTATTTGTATATATTTTATTTTGGGTTGATCCCCAAATTTTCAGGTTGTTAGTGTATGGGGATCCTTTTGTACATATCCAGTAGGTATTGTTCATAAGCATAAATTTTCAGGTTGTTAGTGCAGAGAATTACACCAACAGTTGGAATTGTTCATAAGCGGCACACCTATGCCGACTGTAGGAATTTTTGTGGCAGAAAGTTGGACCAACAGTC
>JAJJMC010031210.1:6452672-6484434 GCA_023531435.1 Papaver californicum | reverse complement strand
ATGCCGACTGTAGGAATTTTTGTGGCAGAAAGTTGGACCAACAGTCGGCATTGCTTGTGGGGAAACATCCGACTGTGGCAAGTCCAAGGGGTCCATTTTGACGCGTTTTTGACTTCTAAAAGGAGGAAACCGGGTCCCGGGAGGATTCTAATCCCTAGATATCATGAAATACTATAAAAGGAAACTCCCAAGACATTAAGAGATATCTTTTTACAATTTTAACATAACTTTGCAAGCTTTGGAGGAGATTAACAACACCAAAAAAGAAAAAAGCTAGGGTTTGGAGCGGTTCCATTATCGTAACAATTTCTTAACTATTTTCTTATATGTATATCATGGATGCTTCTACTTACATGATTAACTAAATACCTAATTAATTGAGGATGAATTTTAAGTTCTAATACATGATTCAATTTAGCATATAAATATATTCCTCTAATTATCACATGATTATCGTTTGTTTTTACTAATTCGAATATTTATGCTTGATCGATGAATTGTTTAGGTGGCCAACTAATTGAGTTTGTTAATTAATCTAAATATAATAGAGAGTTGTAAGATATATGTAATAGTTGAATACTTCTTATACAAGTAAAGAACGTGATACCTTACAGAGGGATTCTGTGGAGCAATTACGTGTAAAAACAACACTAGTAAGCAGACCGGGCTTGTGTGTTTGATGCTAGGATCAACCTAAATTCACAATACCTAAAGCATTCGATTGAGTTACACCTTGAGAGCTTATTACGGGTGGCTCAGACGAATAGAATTTGGTAGGCGAGCACTTCCATATCCAGTTATACAAGAAATTTTGGGGATACAGAGCTGTTATTATACGGTTGGTGATAATTGGTGACTAACAATAAATAGATGGGTATACTACTTTGATGAATGTTTAGTAATGAAGAAGGATTCCTCGATCATATCTCTCCATTGCTTACAACCTAATTACTTTAATTACTTTTAATTGTTTTCTTATTTACTTTGCTAAAATCCTAAAACAAAACCCCCCTATTGTGACACTTTAAACAACTTAAATACCTCGCTCCTCGTGGGAACGAACTTGACTTCCATTATATTATTCTTTAATTAAGTGGGAATAAGATCACTAATTTGACTGCACTCACGACACGCATCATCAACAAAACAAGAATGTAAGTTAATCTAATGTCGACATGAATGCAAGTGTCAACAACATTCTTATTGTCTGTTTTTAAACTAAAACATTTGGCTCTTAAAATTCTTTTTTTCAAAGACAAAAATTATGAAGAGCTAAGTATCTCAAACAAACTAATAATTTGAACTAAAGTTATGTTTAATCTTACTACATATGCTTGTCTAGGTTAATTCTTAGCGAATTTGTCATATTCATTTCTAATTCTTTAATCTAAGTTCAAAGTTGATACAACATAGGTTAAGAAACCCCCATTATTCCTTGTCTCAAACAAATATGCAAATCAACATCAAAATATTTAAAACTGAAAAACATATTCATACCATATCTCATGATATAATGATCCAAATTAAAAATCTTTCCAAACAATATAGAGGATAAGAAGACAAATATTTTTCATCAAGACAATATTTCATAATTCACTATTCAAACGATTAAATTTGTTCAACAAGACAGACTATGCGAAGCATCCAAAAAATCTCATAAAATTATCAATTATTTTATTTTATTTGATATTTTGTAAGCTACCAAGATCTGGGAGTCTACATACTTTGGTAAGTTTGATAAGATTAGGTACATGCTACACAAAAAATTCTCGCAAAGTTTAGACAAAAACATAACATGCGCTCATATTCATTGTTAACTTATTAACTTCATAAAATCATGATAAAGTCACATACTGCTGACATTCAAAATTCAACTCATGTTTCGATAAGATTGCAATTTTAATTCGGTTCAAATATTTCATCTATAACATACCAGTTGTAATAGTGAAGTGATCAAACTCAACAAATTTCTAATCTCAATCTTGTTAATAATAAGATAGGAGGAAACTAGATTCTTTTTCATTTCGCAAGTGTAAACGTCTTTAATGAGATAGTTCTACCTGAAGTAAATCTCAACACCACTTTCTTTTAAACGATATTGTGCAACTTTTGAACAATAACTTATCAAAACAAACATGGTGTAAAGCATCAAGATATAACCACCTATCACTGAATCCAAAAATCACATTAACTTAGCTTAAAAAAAACGTTGTTAATAGCATTTGATATCCCTTGCCGAGCCATAAGATTTGGTTTAGTACAAACATATCAAATATCTCCGGAATTAGAATTATGTCCATTTATTGATGAGAGTTGGTATTGATATTTGTTTTGACTAGGTCTCTTATTCTTTCGGTTTTGGTTTGGTTTCAAATTTCATCTCATAAATTTCAAACTTCTATGAGTCGCATTTTTATTTTCATTAAAAATAAGTATATATATTCTTCACAATTCCAATCTAGAATGCATTTAATTGATTACTACAACAACTACCAATAGTTGTTGATGGTGGATTTTTGACAAGGGATGAAATCATAAATTGCCCTCTGCCCAGCAGTAGAAACCTGGAAATGTCCGCGTATATTTCTGACTTTATATCAAAACATGAATTATGTACTTTTATATATATTCTGCAAGAGAATTAAGAATATAGTCAAATATCTACATGCGTTCTATATTGATCCCGTAGCCTCTCTAAATATGTATAAATATTCAAGCTATATCGAACTAATCTCAAGTCGCATAAATTACATGGATGAATTCCTTGAACTTGTTTCGAATGTGCATCAATGTCCAAACAACATCAATTTATTGTTATATGTAATAAGAGACAACATCCAAATAGGTCATATCCTGGGACTAGTTAATGTTTGATCCTCGAAGACGCATCCTAGCTTAATGCCCTGTTCTCGAGGACGCATTCTAGCTTGATGACTGGTCCCCAAGGATTCATATTAATCCAACATCTAGTCCTCAAGAGCGTGACCTAATGCCATGATCGGTCCTCGAGGAAGCAACCTGGCTTAATGTCCGGTCCTCGAGGAAGCAACCTTAAAACCCTAACCGGTCCTCTAGGATGCGTCCTGGCTCAATAGCCAGTCCTAAATGAAGCGTTTTTATAGCGCCAACCTTGTGCTTGTGCCACCAATCTTGAGGCGCTGGCTTAGTACCAGCGTCATGGCATATCATGGCGCCAGCATCACCAATTTCGTGGAATTTGTGCTATAGTCATCTACTTTGCAGCGTCCACATGGTCTTGCCCCCGAGGAGGCATCCTAGCCTGATGCCCTATCTTTGAGGATGCGATGATCATTTTTGAGCCTGATTCTCAAGAGCACCATGCTCGATCCTTGGGAACTCTTGTATATTTTTAGCTTCAAACACTTCCAAATTTATGTCATGCTAATTTTAAGCTAGTACATGACAAATAAAATTATTATTTTCACTAGACTCGACACCGGTCATTCTATTTAACTACTTAGTGACATGAGCAACTAGCCCCACTAATTTAGCATGTTATTCACCTGAATTAACCAAAATAATAGTATCCCACGACTTAATTATTTTTTTAAGAGACATCAAATATGTCACATGGGGAGATTCTCATTGGGGTATTGATCTGGCAGTCTACGACATCGTACGATATGACAACACATCCACGACGAAAAGGTAATAAGTAGTTGAACAGTTGGGAGCAGTTGAGAGGATGTGGGAGTAGTGGTCATACAATTCTCCGGACTTATCGGACATGACTCTACTTCAATCTCCACGATCATCACTTATCCATATCTTCATAACTTCCACAACTAACGAGAAATTAATGTGTTCACTACAAGACTATAAAATAAATGGCTTCATCTATTCGAAAAAAGAACATAACGGATATCTATCCTAAAAGACACTCCAATCTTCAACTACATAATACCATTTTCATTACACAATGATTTTTCAACCTTTTCTGTTTCCCTCCCCTAAAATCAACCCATCATCTCCACCTTTGTGACCGAAGCAAGACGTGAATGGCCATTTGTTGGTTTGTCTTGTACGATTTTGATCTCTGGAACCTATAAAAAATACTATTTTCAGTACCTTTGTTTTTCACCCTAAAATAACATTTCATCAAACATACCTCATCTGCTTTGAAAGCTCAACTGTACATAGATCATTGTCGACTCCTTCCACAACAACATAAAAGTCATCATATGTGATCTGTATTTATTTATAATTTTTATTTCATTGGAAAATAAAATCTTGCTCAAGTAAGTGAAATTATCACTTGTAACAATCATTTATTTAGCGAAGAAAAAACTACTCGAATGAAGGGAAGAATTAAGACAAATACAGATCAAACTAAAGATATTAAGCATAACAAACATTTCCTTCTTGGAGATAATTGTATTTTGATTGAGTCATTGATATTAAGGAAAAAAAGTGAGCATATGATTATATCCCCAAATAAATAATATATATCTATATACTCTCACAAATACTTCAAAATCAAAATCGATAAGAATCGGTATTGCAAGTTGCGCTATCAAACAAAGAAAATGAGTTTATGTAGTTGTAATATAATTCATAACTTTCTACGAAGCATATAATCAAACACATTAGGTGTATATTTCATAGCTATAAGTTTCATGTTATATACAAATTCAATATATTTACGCAAAGATAAGAACATAACAAATTCAATCAGGACTATTTTCTGCTAGTCAAAAAATTTCAGCTACGTTATGCAGTTTAGTAAAGTACTTTAAAAATACTTTTCAGTGTTCAAAAATTCTGAATTTTAACACAGATAATCTTTATGATGTCTACTATCTCTTGAAAAAATTTCTATACCAAATTTAATTTCACATAAAAGATATACATAAAATATACAACATGTTTAAAACATTTGTTTATCATCAATAATATTTTTTCTATGCTAAATATTCACGAAAAACAAATATTAGCCAAGTTAAAATCCTAGTCCATCAAGATCATACATAAAATTCAACTCTAGGTATCATTAATCTAAAATCTCCAAGCATCATATTAAATCGTTAAATAAAAATTATAACTTGAATGATTCGATAAAACAAAATAAACAATGATACTTATCGTGTTTCAGCAATAATTTTTCTTTTGATATCTACAATGAAATAACTTCTTAAAATTGTTGGAGCAATTGTTAAATTATGCCTGTACAACAAATAAAAGAAAATACAAAATAAATAGCATGGTTGAGTCATGGACTAGGTTGCTTTCTTTAAGACGTTTTGCGGCTTTGTCAAAGATTGTGCAAGCAGTTCACCGTTATCGCGTCGTCCCCAGGATAAAACAGCCGAGTTCAATCTTTTACACAACACTCTTGTAACGGTGAGATGATGTAAAACTTCTATACTTCATTCTTTCTCAGAAACTACTTTAGAAAAACCAAGGATGATCACAACTTGCTTTTCTTTCTCATAAAAATTCATTTTGTTTAAAACTCAAAAGATATAAAAGAAAACTCTCACATAAGAAAGAGGATTCAACAAATCTTCGAATTCTTTTCATAAAAATTCTGATTTTAATAGACAAATAAATAAATATGGGATTAAATGAAAGATATTATTAAAATGTTAATTAGCATTATTAATCCATTCAATAAAAAACGGTCTTTAGAATATAAAACAAGGTTGGATTATAAAGAACAGTTGTGATTTTATTTGGGGAAAGATAAAGAGTGTTTATAAGTAGGATATAAAGAGTGTTCTGGATTATAAAATCTGTTTTTAGGGGTGGAAAAAGAACGGTCAGGATTAAAACGTTAATCCTACGACGCCTCTTTAAGATATCAACGGCTCACATTACATTCAAAATACAAAAATTGGAGGATGTTCCAAGCAAAACGCACGGAAGACCTAAGTCCCAGCCGTTTCAAATTCTTAGCCATTTTCCTCCAGGGTCCATCTGTTAAGCCAATCAAAAGGTAACTATCATGATCAGGGTTTACTTAGCGCTTCATCTTTTCATCTGGATAAAATCAATTAGCTAGCACCACCTTTGTTCCCTTGGATTCGGACGTGCGTAATCAAATCATTATTATTTGGGAGGGTTTTAAAATGAGCCCTAAATCACGAGGAATTGCTACAGAATCACCTACGTCTTACTAAGGTATATTTTCTGTTCAACTATAAACTGAACCCTATATCGATTTCTGTTTCAAACCCCTAAATGATTTTTATTTCTTTTGACAGGAAACTTATTGATTTTTAATTCAAACCTTCATTGTCCTAAGGTATATTTTCTGTTCACCTCCATCTTCTCTTTGGAATATCAGTCCTGTTAATATATTCTAGGTATTTTTTTACTTTTTGGGTAAATTAGTACTATGTATGAATATGTTCTTTTGTTGTGGTGGGTTTATTCCATAATGGCCTAGATGTTATGCTACAATGCATTTTGTTGCAATTGTACACGGTGGATCCTCTAGCTCTTTAAAGACTGTTGTTGGTGTTCATGTTTACTTTCAGCTGTTGGATGGCGGAAAGGATCAATGTTGGTACTGTTAGACTTAAATGAGATCTGCAACCGATTGCCCTAAAGAAAATGGCAATCTCTGATGCAAAATACAGCAACTAGGAGAAATGGGATTCAGTAGCGTTCATGGCAATCTCTGGTGCAAAATAAACACAGGGATTTTTAAGGCTTTATCATCGCACTATATCTTGCGTTTCTATTAATAATGGAAAGGGTGGCTGGTTGTTACTTGGAAGAACCGTTCTCTGCATCACGGGCGTTTTTTTCTTCCTCTCATCTTCCTTTTTGTTTTCTCTAGGCATTTGTTTGATTGTTTCTCATTAATATATTTATTTACATTAATTCATTCACCTCATCTACTGCTGGATGGTTACTGCTAATGCTCCCATCATGGCTGTTGCAGGTAACTTATCTGATTATCTGATTATTTCGATCTAGACACCATGGTTGCTGCTAGTTATCCCTTCTGCAGATCGTATCCTTTCACAGTTAGGGTTTTGATTTTGATTTTTTTTATAAATGTTGATCTGTTTTTGTTGTTGATTCTTGAATAGACTTTGTGTGGGTTTTAGTAGGGTTTATGTCTAGATCAGGTAAACAAACGTGGGGGTTTGCTCGACCTTTAGAGTTTTACATGATAATTGTGTGTTTGTTCATGTATACGATTCTTTGTTTCTCTGTGATTCATCGTGTGATAATTGTTTTTTTGATAATTTGTTAGTTTATGAATGATTGATTCTTGGTAAAATAAAAGTATGTTTGGATCTATGAAAGATAGATGTTTTTGATGATCTGATTTGTTGATAATTGTGGATGGATCTGAATCACAGTTGTATACAAATTTCGGTGTTAGGTTGTATTTGTTCCCAGTGATTTACATGTTCATATGAGTTGATGGATGAATCTTCGAATTATGTTATTTCTTAACTCCAGTTACGACAGAAGATACATAAATACTAAAGAATTTGACGTTAGATTCTCATACCAAAACTGTAGAAGCTGCTCCAGAGGCTACCAAGAAGGTAATTTGCAATTTTAATGAATTCCTATTGTTTGTTGAATTAGTGGGTGTTCAGAATTGCAATTTGAAGTCTGTTGTGAAAAAAAATATCTGCAAATTAAGAGAAGGTTTCTTCCTTAATGTGTATTGCTAGAAACTTACACAACTGACTTATGAAGCGTAAATCAGGTACCAGGTGTTGAAGTTGACGATCATATTAGAATTACTCTCTATGTAACTGGCACCAATATACCATTTGATCCCGGTGAAGCCAGTCATAAGGAGGTTTCCTCGAAGGTAAGCCTTTCAAAGGTTACTTTTTCTTGAACATATTAGTTATCATTGATTCAATATAGATATGTTAATTTATTGTTTCCTCTGTTGGTACAGTTTGGCTTAACAATCTTGAAAATTAGCCATCTTTATAAGGCTTGCAACTACTACTTCAAGCGAGGTGATAGTTTTCGCTTATATATTTTTTTAGTGTATAGGTTTGATATTTTCTTTTGGTGTTTTTGTTTTGGTTTTTGCTATTCTGTCTTTAGCCTTGGAATGTCTTGGCTATTGTTTTCTGTAAATTTTTGAGTTTTGATGAGTAATGAAATATGATTAAGCAAAAAAAAAAAAATTTACTCTATGCTTGCATGTAATTATCTTATCAAAGTTTAAGCATGAAAATCTCCCTACTTTAAGACTTTATTTTTAATACTACCTTCTGATGTCTTCATGGTGTATGCACTGTAAGTGGCTATTAGGCTTTCTTTTATGCAGTGAGTGCAAAATAGTCGGTTGGTAACAGTGAAAATGTTTTGCTGTATGATGCTCTTCAATATTGCCTGAGTAACTGCACGTTCAGTTGTGGCTCTCTTGAAGTGGCCCATTGTGGACCAAGGTATCCATATATATCCACCCTTTTACATTATCCACATTTTACAATTTTCGTACACATCTTCCCATTTTCTTCTAAAACTTAGAAGTCATACATGGATGGTTAATGTAGGAACCTTAAACTAAAATTGAATGAACAGTTAAATCTTTTTGCTGTACTTTTTTTTTGTTGCACTTATCCTTCATGTAATTAACCTCTGCAGAATATCGACTGTATTGATGAGGAATCAAAATCTGTTACTAGTTGTATCATAGCTTGATTGGGGGCTATTAGCTTGATTAGCTGTAGAAAGATTTGTTTCTTTTCTCTTTATCTCCAAGCTGATTTTAAGGGTTTCAAAATAAATATGCATTAGTTCATACGTGGTCTGCAAAGTTGGGCTTTAAGCTGAGGTAAACTGTGAATACTAAGTACAATTTAATAGCTCTATCCATCTAAAGTAGTGTTAAAGACGCAAGATACAGATTGCTATAATCTTCATTTTGATGGTTATCTTTATCAGTCATTGGGACTAAGTATGTCATTTGGAGGACTTGGTGATAATTGTTCGTAGTTATGCAGCTTATGCACAGTTGTGAACTATTTAACTCTCTGATTTTGCTGTTAGCCTGTCACTACATCTGATTAACATTCTACAACTGTTAGAAATCTATTCAGTTTCTAAATAAATTGTGTACTATCGTCTGACTAATGCCAATTAACTCAATTTTTTGATTTTCATGTTTGAATGAGCTCACAAACAAGCTGTTGGGACCTGATTTCATTCTAGACGCAAGAAATTTCTAAGAAACTAATGGTACAATGTTTCGATGGTAAGCACTTAATGTTGTTCATCCTTTTCTATTTCTTTTTGTCAGATCACTTTAATTCTGTTGACTCTAAGCATTAACATTTGCATTTGCAACTCCCAAAATTTTATTTAATTATGAGACACTTAGCACAATGAAACCGCATATGTTTTGTTCAATTGTACTTCAAGTTTGCATTGCTGGAAAAGTCTAACTGTAAAGCCTCAAAGCTTCACTTGAAGCCTCGAAAGTTTAAGAGTATTGGTGGGGCTTTGGTAAGCTCAACTGTTTTTTTTTTCCATTTGTTCTTCTCTTTGAATACCATGTTTTTCGTATTCATTAACTAAGTTTTTTTTTCATTTAGGAGCAACAACTTTTGAAGGATCGGAAAAAGTACTTAAAGAAGCGACCTTCTCAGGGTGAAAAATGTTCAACTACAGCTCCAGATACTATTTCACTACCCAGCAAAGCCTCAGTAGCTGATACTGGTGCAGTTAAAGTGGTTGCTGTTAAGAGCCAAAAGGTTCAAAAACTCGGTTCTGGAAGAGGGTCTTCAGTAAAGCTTAATGTGTATTAACCGCAAAAACAACAAATGTGACTTATCCACTGTGAAGACAGTGAAACAACGGAAAAAAACAGGTAATGCTTCACATTTCGCGTTATGCTGAAAAGGAAAAATAAAACTAGGTGCATAACATTGTCTTTGTTATTTCCCTTCTGTATGTATACTTTTACTTAATTATTGGATAAGAGATCAATTAAGAAGGTGGTTATTTCTGAATCGCAGGCAACTCCTCATCTGATGTATACAAGAAATGGGAAAAGGCTGCAATAGCTGGGGTTTCCTTGGTTGTAGATGCTGCTGAGCATTTGGAGCGGACAACCATCAGCAAGGAAACCTTCCCTGACCGAATAAGCTTGGATGAATCCTTACCCCTTGATAGCTGTTAGGAATAGTAAATATAAAGCAAATCATTTTTAATTTGGACTGGAAAAAGGTGGAATCAAATTTGTAATATACTAACGGTTCAACTGATTCTATTCCAAATATATGGCTTTTGATTTTCTTTTTTCCAATTTACTTAAAAAAATTATTTTAAGACTAGATTGCATGGCCAAAAGATTATTTTATCATAACTTGTACTTTACTCAATGCAAATAATCAGCCATCAAGTAGTTAGACTGTTGGTGAGTTAAGTTCTTGGATGCCATCAACATTAAGAGTTCAGTGGTGTTTATAAAACAATCACGTAGAGGTACTACTAACCATTGAGTCGTACCAAAATACCGGGTCACTGATTCGTCATAATGTTTGGATTTCGCTGATGTTTTATCAGCAACTTAAGCCATCAAATTCAAGTTTTTGGATAACTCAGTCGTAACTACTAACTATAGATACTGCATTAGAATCATGATTAGACTTAATGCCAACAGGTACAAATTCAATCCAGCAATGCAAGTTTTCATTAAACATTGCTGAGCAGCACAGTTAGTTGGTGGAAGCAGCACAGTTAGTTGCGATAGTGATCGGTGTTGGTGAGCAGTGATGATCACTGTGTAGTTTTATATTCTGATGACAAAGATAACGTTATATTAGGAAGAGGTGGTTGATCATTTTGAATAAAAAAATTTATACAGGTGGAACAAATTAACAACACAGGTTCAAATCGACAAAAAAACAAATAAATGACTATACGAAGCATGGTTTAGATAAATGCACAGTTGTGTTGTTCATATAAAGCTAAATATTACAGATGATTCGATTGTTTGGGAAGAATCTACCTCTACACATTTTTCTCATTTTTCCCCCAATTATTACGTATCAGTTTAGCATTAAAAAATATTACATAATTCGATTAAACTCTTAAAATCCAGCAAAAAAAAACTTTATGAAAACAACTAGTAATAGTGTGAATCAGTACATCAACAGCTCTTAATATTACTAAATGAATCACCACTATTAATGTCACCCATAAATGAAATAGTTAAACATTATCACCCATAAATAAGATAATTAAACATGAATGATTAAAAGTCAACAAATATCTAATTTATTCCTTAGGAAAAAGAATAATTGTCACGTTAAATCCATTTAGAGGACAGACTTATATTTGAAAATCAATTAACATTTTAAAAACATATATCCTTCGTAAGAAACGGAATTAGTGTCCGCAAGGGCCATGTCAAGTGATCATGTGATTCAAAGAGAAATACAGCAAACTGACAACTCAGAAGTAACGACCAACACTGCCTACGGGATGCGTGACTCGAATCCATTACTGGGAAATTAATGAAGACCACAATTACGAACACGCTGACAAAACCCCCCATTTTTTAAGGTCTCAACGAGGCATATTACCCAACAAGCAATATTTCATTCCGAAGGATGAACATTTGCATCTACGAGCACAGATCATCATGGTTCCGAACTAGCTTGAATTTCACTCAAATTGATTATATCTATTTATTTTCAGAAAAGACGTAGAGAGATATGTAAATAAAGGGATGCACAAGTTGCCATTAAACTATTTCAAGCGTATTGTCACGGCTCACCCATTTTTTCATATGTTGGGTTGGCCCATAACAAGAGTCTAGGTCTATTTGAAGGACCTAGAAGATTAAGGAAGTCCACAACATACTAGAATGTTCTTATATATATAATATTTTATTGTATATTCATGATAGTGGTAGAATACTCTAGAAGATGATGATTTTAGAACATGTTCTAGAATCCTCCATAGCATACTATATAAGGAGGAGAGCTCATTTGCTCAAATCATCCACCAACAAGCTCTTAAGCAATTGTAACATTCTCTCTCTTATAATCAAATACTCTCTCCCACTTAAAATCTCTAAGTCTCTTCTCTCTTTGTAATCTTTTAGGCTTACTTGAAGAGTTCAAGTGCTGCACGATTTAGTCTAAAATCTTAGCCCGTGACAGTATGCTAAAAATAACCAAGCCTATAACTTTTATTGAGCGGATACAAAATTGATAATCGACCATTGATTCTTTGATGACGATGTTCATTTTGATACTACCTTTCGCACTAATAAGTATGGCACGCCATGTGCACCATTTATAGGTGTCGATCGTCATGAAACGACTATTTTATTTGGGATGACATTACTTCTTGATGAAACAATTGAGTCATTTGTTTAGGCATTTTGTTGTTTTCTGATGATGTATGGCGGAGAAGTAAGTAGAACACCTTTGAAGTCATAAGTTGAATGATCGTAGGGAAAAACAGGCTTGGTTGTGTGGATATGTTTCAATTTTTTTAGGAGAAAACTATCTTGCAAGGAGCAAAGAATCATGTAGTACTTAAAAATTGAAAGGTATAAACACTGCAGGAGTATATAGTTAAACGAAGAAATTACAAACTTATTGAAGAACGCGGTGTGTTAATTGAATTGAAGAAAGGGTATTGGAAAACAAGGAAAAAAGTTTCAAACTCAGACGTGAACATTGAAAAATGCAGATCTAATGATGATAAAGGATATGTGGAAGTTCTCAATTGTTGTACTTTTTTTTTATCATATGCATCCTCGAGGGAATGGTTTTTTGATTTTTAGAAGTTAGAGTTTGAAGTTGAATATATTAAGCATTCATTTGAAATACGTAGGTACAAGTCGATATTTTTGAAGTTGTCGGTGTACACCGAAGTTTGAAGGAGAATTTAAAATCTCCATATGACTCCGATGATTTGAAATATTTGAAGCGTTGTAGCATTAAAGGTATTTCTCGATGCAATTGCGTGATGGAATGATCGAATATATGTGGGAAATACAGTATTGAATATGCACATCCAGGCATTAGATAGTGTACAAACTGTTACAGTTGAAGGATAACTCATGCAGTTAGGGCATACAATTGAAGAATGCATAATCATGCGGTTTAAGATTTTGCGAACATTGTACGAAGGTGGAGAAAAAAATCAAGGTTGAAGTATGAAGTTCCAGTTTCGAAGATGAAGATATCATGAATATCACCACATGGAATACTGTAATATGTTTATAAGGATGTTTGGAAACTTACGAAGGCGACATCTTTAAAAGGCATAAATTATTTCATCTATTGAATAAAACTTCGTTGGTATGAGGGTACACTATATAGTTGCAAAAGATAAATATTTAACTCTTCATTAAAAGATAAAGTGTTGGAAATATGAAGAAGTGGGATGGAGAATGAACTCAAATTTGACAACTGAAGTGGTGAGTTGAAGCCAAATATTATATCTCCAAGTTGAAACAAATGTGCATAAGATTGAAGCTTGCAAGTTTGATGAAGATATACATGTGAAAATTTGTGATGTTGAAGATGCGTTATGAATTCATAGATAATTAAAGTTGTTGAGAAATTAACAAAGTTGCAGAAGATTGGTGAAGTTTAGGAATGACCATCTTGAACTAAATCTACATCTTTTATGTTTGTAGCATTTTTAAATGCATTAGTATGTTGATGTCTTTTAGACGTAGTTGTAACTATGTTATGGGATCGAATTTGTGGAACACATGTTGAAGTATATTGCATCCATAAAAGGGATTAAAACATTAATTGGTGCCTCGGTGTCAGCCAACACATTTGAACCTTAGACAAGAGATTTTGGAAGTTGTACCAGTGCACTATCTTCGGATAATTGGCACTTACGAGTGAGTGAAGAACTGAAGTCCTTTTGTGGAATTGAAGCATCTTCGGATGATTGACACATATGGGTGATTGGAAGCAGCAGAACATGAAGGCATGGATGGTGAATGTAGAAATTTCATATCAACGTGAAAAAATCAGAGGATTGCGAAGTTGGCTTAGAAATATTGCCAAGGTGGAGACTTGTTGAAAGTTGGCATAGATTTCCTAGCCAAAGGTGACACTGACCTTAGAATTGAGTTTGGAACCCTATATAAAGAGGATATCCTAATCTTAGCTAGTTTATGTCTCCTAATTGAAGTAGAAATTGGTTTCCAAGTGATCTCCCTATTGTAAGCCTATAAATAAAGGCATAATCTTAGGTTCTATTGGTATTTCATTTGCAGAATCTATAATATATCTCACTTATGTGTATCTCATCTATAGGCACTTATCTCCTCACAAAGAAGAGAAGTGATGTCAGAGTTGGGAGAGAAAGTCGAAGCAGAGTTGAGTGTTAAGTGCATAATATTGTGTATTATCTGATACCGAATGAAATTATTTTTTGCTGCCCGTGGACATAGACACATCGCCGAACCACATTAAATCTATGTGTTTTTTGTGTTTCATGTACATTAGCTTATGTTTAATGTTTGATTTTTTTTTTGGGAAATTTGTTGGACCGTCCAAAAAACCCAGACCATGTTAATGGTTAGTCCACCCGGGAAACGTACTTACCCATTAGTCCAAAAACCTATTTAAAAAACTCATTTACCATTCTACCCATAACTACTCACGTGTGGACATCCCACGTATTCCACCTCCTCCACCTCCTACACTACTCTACTTCTTAACGGGCAAAACGTTCATCTACTCCACCAACACCAGTTACACCACTCGACTTCTATTACTCTCAAAATCAAAACCTAGAAACTTAAAACTAGGTCAAAAACAAAAATAAAATAATAAAAACCTTAAAAACAGAGATCAAAAACCGAAAGTCAACAGGATTAGCAGCATTTTGATTTCTTACAGCATTATACAAACTAAAACCTAACCTACTGATCAGCATTATACTATTTCAAAAATCCATCTAAAAATTGGTACAAAACGAAAAATCAACAGAAGTATAAAGGAAATTGTGATTGAAGAACAAGATACTCCTAAATATCCACCACAGAAAAAGAACAAGAAAGCTTCTAAAGTAGATTCTATACCCAAAAAATCAAAAAAGAAGAAGCAGAATGAAGTTGTTAATTCTCCAACAACATCAAAAATAACAAAATAATTTGTTGTTGATTCTCCAGCAAAATCAAAACAGAAAAAGAACACAAAAGTTATTGGTTCTCAAACAAGATCAAAAACAATAAAACAAACTGTTGTTGATTCACCAGCAAAATCAAAAAAGAAGAAACACAATGAAGTTGTTGATTCTCCAACAACATCAGAAGAAAATGTAACAGCTGTTGTAGATTCTCCATCTACAAAGAAGAAGAACAAAGTACTTGTTGTTCGTTCTCCATCTACATCACAGAAAAAGAAGAAGGGTGTTGTTGTTTCTGCCAAAAAAGGTACATATCATTGGCGCATATCAATATATAACTTGCTCTGTTCATGTTGTAGGAGTTAGATATAGCATACATCATGGGCACATATCAATATATGTTTATTTATTTTTTCATGTTTTAGCACATAGATCTAGCATGCAGCATAGGGTAAATATTGATATGTACTTGGTTTTTAGTATATACTGATCAGTACATATTAGTGTATGCTTATTTTCAAAGTTATAGCATCTAGATATTGAATTGGATAAGTATATATTGATATGTACTTTGTTCTAGATATTGAATTGGATAAGTATATATTAATATGTATTTTGTTCTGCTATAGATATAAAAGCACATATATATATGTACATTGTTCTATACTAAAGCATCTACATCTTGCATACAGGATAGTATATATCGATTGTACTTTGTTCTAATCTTGAAATGGATCAATACATATCAATGTATACTTTGTTCATGATATAGCAGATACATATCAACATATAAAAAATATATATACTTTGTTTTATATTATAGTACATATTGATATATTGTAAGGATATTGACAGTGTGTTTATTATGCAGTTGGTGTGAAGAAACCCACAAAACCTGCACCTGCCAGGAAGATCTACAGAAGTGGGTTTATGGGGATTTGGTCGCTTGTTAAAGAAATCAAGGCAGAAAAGCTTGAGTTGAGTGAAACTCAGTTGCGCATAATCAGTGAGCAATCGTATGGCAACCTTTTTCTGATGTTTTGGTACACAAATCTGGGTGCAGATCATTGGATGAAGAATGAAACTGCTGTGACCACTCTTATAAAGTGTTATAAGAGAAGTAAAGTTGCAGATGAGCTCAGATGAGTTCAAAAGGCATGGAGTTTCGCATATTCTAACATCCACTCCTGAAGAAGTAGGTGTTATCTTTGAAATGCCAAGAGCAGCAAAAAGACAACATGAAGATATAATGCTGACATCTAGAGGTGGATATAGAAATAGTGCTTTCTTCTGGAGGTTCTTTGCTGATGTACCAAAGACCAAAAAGGTTAACAGAGTGAGGATACAGGAAGAAGTGTTGAAACTTCTAAGAAAAAAGCAAGCAACTGAGAAGAATGTTGAAGAAGAAGAAAATGATGAATAAATTGGAAGTGATGAAGAAGAAGAAAGTGAAAAGGAAGTGAAGAAGATATTGAGAAAAAAAGTCAAGAAGTGAGAGATGCTGAAGACTTGGTAAGGCTTATATGCCTTTTCATGTGTATCACTTTGTTTTTCACAACAAAAAATGCACATGCCTTGACTGAAAAGTACATAGGTCTTGTGGAGGATCTAGAAGCTGCGAAGAATGTGTCATGGCCTGATTTGATACATTCTTACCTTGAAAAGTCATTAAATGACAATGTCAACGCAGTCGAGAGTACAACAGGGTGTCTGAACTATTTGTTGATAAGAATACGTACTAATTTTTTTTTTAGTAGTTTACTCAATGAAATAATGATTTACTTTTAACTTTTTTTTTGTGATTTTTTTTCCAAAACAGATTTGGTATACAAAGCATACATATTTGCTGGAACCAGAGGAAATAAAGACGATTCCAGAAAAAATGTTTGTTCCGAGAGCTGCAAAATGGAATCTGTCAAAGTTATGTGTTGAACTCCAAAAATATATTGATAAAACTGAATATGAGGTAAGAAAAATATATACTTATTTATTATGATATTTTGTTATCATACAATATACAATGATATGTGTTGAATGTATGATGTTTTTTATCCTACGGTATATAGTGATATGTACCTCATGAAAAAACTTGTTTTTGTATAACATATTTCTGAGTACATATTTTGTTGTTTTGGTACAGTTCAATGACAATTTCAAGGTTCAATACACCAATGAAGAAAAGCAAATTCTGAAAAGAATAACAAGAAGAGTTGAAGAAGAGAACAGTCAAGATGAAAAGGAAGAAGATAAAGAAGAAGACAAAGAAGAAACTGCAGCAAAGGATATGGAAGAAGATAACTGGAAAGGAAGATATGAAGATCTGAGAAGACAATATTTGAGAAATGGAATGAAGCTAACACTATGAAGCATGAGGATGGACCGCTTGATGCATCAAAGCTTGTGCAAATGTTGCATGACACTTACATGAAAGCTTCTCCCATACAGCCTGAAAATGGAGGAGAGTTTCCAGACTCGTTTGATGGGAGTCCCACACATATAGGCACTGACCCAACAGGAGAATTCCCATCTCCTACTACTCAAACAGATCCTCTTCGTGAATACATAACAGAAAGTGGATTAGATTTTGGAGAAGACGTTCCAATTGTTCAGACATCAACTCCAGATGAACAAAATGATGTGAGTGACACCATCTTCAAAAGGGTGCCATTTAATGTTGCATTGTCAACACCACCTTCAGTGAGCAAGTTCTGTGGTGTTGATGTTGATATTTTCAAAACATGGGCTAGATCTGACCTGGAAGAAGAGGTCAAAAAGATGCAGAAGAAAAATAACTCACAGGTAAGTAATGCTGGCTAGTCTCACTCTTTATTACAAAATGTGTTTATCAAATATAATTGTACATATCAGTATGTACTTGATTAAAGATGTGTTTTATTGTTGTCATATACTTGTACATATCAAATATGTACTTGAATACATATGTGTTTTATATATTGTCATATAGTTGTACATATCAGTATGTACTTGATTACCGATGTGTTTTGTTATTGTCATATAATTGTACATATCAATATGCATTTTCCTATCATGAATAAAAACTCTGTGGTTGCAGGATGATTTGGCTGGGCTTGAACAACAAGCAATGAAGAAGGTGGTTGAAGCAATTGACAGAGTCTTGAAACGATAAAAGAGATGTCACAGAACCCAGAGGTTGAAAAAGACGTTGAAACTCTGGTCGACAGCTTCGTCAGCATGAGAATCCCTTTGTTTACTGCGATGGCTAAGTTTGAAAACATTGAAAAATTATCATTGGAAGAATTTTTAGACTTAGCCATTTCAAGCAGGGATGTTTATGATGAGCAATATGAATCTCTCAGCCTAGAAAAATGGTAGTTTTTCAAGCCATACTACTCTATTTGGGATTGACATTTGCAAACAATTTGATAATTTATTTGGAAATGATTTGCGACGTGTAGAAATTCAACAAGCTACAGCTCAGCCAACCTAAATAAACCCATAGAAAGATGCGGTTCAAGTAACACCTGAGAAAAAAAGTGACCAGGAGGTATATCTCCCTAACTGTGATAATTTACCTTTATTGTCATTGTTTGAAAAAATATGATTCAAATATAGTACTGAAAATCTGGATTCAAAAATACAGGAAAATGAAGTTACAACAACCCAGACGTCAAGCGACGTTCCCCTTGCAACCAAACTTGCCAGGATGACTGCTGAAAAAGCAAAACCAAAACCAAAGGTTCTTGCAAAGAAGACAGTCAAGCCAAGAGAAGAGGTTAGCAGAAGGGTAACCCGTGCAAATCCTGGGAAGAAAACAGATCCATTATTTGATAGTGGAAGTATGTTTTCTGAAAAGAAAAAGCCAAGAACTGAGAAGAGAAAGAAGATAATAAAGACAACAAAAGCCAACAAAGCTAAGAAAGCTCAGCAACCAAGAAAGAAATTCTTGGATCTTCTCAAGTCACCACTCTACGAGAGTATGACAGCAGAACAACTAGAGATTCTACTTCCGTACTTTGAGAACGGAAATAGAATGTAAGTACTTTCTACCCTTCATTTTAATTTTAAATCAAGAAAGTTTTGCAGTACATATCGAAAAAAAAAACTTACTTCATATATGTGTTTTTGTTATAAATGTGCATCTTTGTTGCTTGGAGAGTAGAAAACGGAGGTGGTATCTGCGTAAGCGGAACTACAATGGAGGATCAGGTGTTCAACATATCATTAGAGCAAGATCTCCTAAACTATGCTCAATATAAGCTTCAACTGGCTTTTGAACAAGACCAAGCAAATGCTGCCGAAGAAAAAAAATACTTAAAGGTGTTGCACCTGGATCCAATTGCTTGGGTATGTGTTTTTTTTTCTTATTTTATACTTTTGAACATTGGTTATGAAAAACAGTATATATTGATATAAACTTTTGTGAAATAAACTATTAAACGTTTCCAATTTTCAGTATCATGTTGAAAAGCCAGACTATATTAAAGGGTCAGAGGTGAATGCTATCATAATGCCAATAGTGAAGATGAGCGAAGACATTGAAAAGATACTTGTACTAATGTGCCATGGCAACAGTCATTGGACCCTGCTGGAGTTTGAGTTTAAAACAGAAACATTCAAACATTACAACTCATCTATGGCGTTCAACGAACATTGCTATGCAAATGCCAAGACAATGTCTGAATACATGTTCCACCCTATTAACCAGTTTTTAGACAATCACAAAAGAAACATGTTAACCATCGTACAGTTGACTGACTGTGAATGTCCCCAACAAGGGATCTGGCCAGACTGCCTTCTTTATGTGATGCATTTTATAAAGAGGAGAGCAAAGACTGATTTTGATAGGAAAGGTTTGGGGGATGATGTACAACTGATGCAGAAGATTCTGCTGAAAAGAATCAAGTTAGCATGAAAGTTGTTGACAGCAACTCATCCTGAAATCAGTTGGGAACCCTCCGAATGAAAAAACATGTTTAACTGCATAGTTGGTACAATTTGTAGATCTTGGTATGAGGAGAAAAGTTGGTACATTTTGGTTTTTGGTCTGTGCAGGGTTTTGTGGGTACTAATTCATTAACTTTCTTATTTTGTTTACTTATTGAACTTGTTTTCTACATATTCAACTTGATTTTTAGTTAGTATGTTAATATATATATGATGATCTTTATTAGCATTATAAGGTTTCTTTTAATTTTAGAGTAATATAAAAAGGTAGAACAAATTGATACATGCTAAAAAGTACATATTGATATGTACTTTGTTCTGAAACTCTGAACCAATAGATTCATAATCTAAAAGCAAGTACATATTGAAATGTATTATGAAGTACATGTTGATATGTACTTTGTCCTGAAACTCAAAACCAAAACCAATAGATTCATAATCTAAAAAGCAAGTACATATTAAAACAACTACAAGAGCACTAAAAAAATAAAAAAAAAATGTATTGGGAATAAAAATCACTAATAACTCTGAAATTAAATAAAAATGTATTACTAAAACGAGAGGGCGCTGCCCCCTCGACCCCCATATAGAGTGAATGACATTAAACCAATTGTTCATACATCTTTTTAGATGGAGCAAAATATAAGATTTATATCATCAAATTCAAATTCTTTCATTAAGAAACATAACTCAGTTGGCATACAAACAAGTTCTGAAAAAAGAAACGTAAAAAAAATACAACAAGTATCTTCTAAAAAGAATTTAAATCCAAAATGTACTAAAAAAAAAACTGTAACGAAATTAATTTTCATCCTTAACAGGATTCTGTAATGTATACTGACGGATAACATTGCATGTAGCCTTGTTGTGATGAGCTTTCATTTTACAATTTGAACATGTAACAGGATTTTTGCTCTTCTCCCATGCACTCTTGATACGGTTCTTTTTTCTTCTTCCTGGAGGAGCCCTAACTACTATTGGTGGCAGAACAGTATCTTCTGCGGTATACTCATCAGGCATGTGGTATATTGAAAAACATAAATAAGAAAAAACTATTATACTTGTGCAGTTTTTGTTGATGTGTGTTACACAAAAAATCAATGTGTACTATGCTAGTTTTAGTTTATGGTTTATATATACTGCTTAAAACCATTCTCATGTATGATACTACCATATAAAAAATCAATATGTGCTGCTTAAAAACTTACCTGTCATGATTAGGAACAGGTCTGATAGAGTTTGAATATAGCTGGCGATAACAGCTAACTTTGAAGTATTCATCGATATAATCAAGGAACTTTCCCCCAGATGCAGTAATGGCTGCAGTAGCATGCGATCATGGAAAACCATACACGCGCCATCTTTGGCAAGTACAACTCTTTTGTTGTAGATCTACCATATGAGATCTTCCAAGCATATTATTTTACGCAGTATATATTGATATTTGCACTACACAAACAAAAAAAGAATATAGTGGATATCTCAGTTCAAAAGAGCAGGTTACCTAAAAAAACTAACCTTGTGGAATGAACTTCAAAGATGTGAGCATATGACTGACTAACTTTCCAAGGACGACCAATTTGAATGTGTAGTTCAAGCAAGGCTTGATACACAGGGGTTAAGAGTTCCGGATCCATCAAAAGACTTTCTTCACGACGTTCAGACATCAACTCCATTACCCGAAGCCTACATGATAAAAAAAATTTAAAAAACAACAAACATATTGTACATATATGTTTGTAGAGTTACAAGAAACTTATAAAAACCTGATTGTGTCAGAGAGAGCACAAGGAGGTAACTTCTTCTCGCGGCGAATCCAGTTATTAAAAGACTCAGCAATGCTTGAAGAAGACTGACCATACCTACATCCTGGGAAGTATGCACTAGACCACTTTTCCCTAGGAATGTCCGGCAGTATTGAGCAACCCAAGGTCTGCCTAGATAAACCATTCCTTGAAGACATTCTTCATATCTAGATGGAGAAAGCGCATATGTTGCTTTTTGGAAACAGTCCACCACTTCTTTATATTTTTCATCAGCCTTACTGATGGGTAAGTTCTTTTTCAAGTGGAAAAAACAATAGCTATGATAAGAATCAGGGAAAACTTCAGGAATTGCATTCAACAAACCTTCTCCTCGGTCAGTCAAAAAGGTGATGGGACGATGGTCCACAACTTTTTTAAGATTTTCCATAAACCAATGCCAATTATCATTATCTTCGCCAGGAACTAATGCATATGAAAATGGATAAAAACCTGGAAAACAAAATATAAAAACCATATCAATATGTACTTCATGTCTTGATTACAGATGTGTTTTATTGTTGTCATATAGCTGTACATACCAAATATGTACTTCATGTCTGCACCTTCAAAAAATATGTTATACCTACAGTGTATATCAATATGTACTTTATGTATGATGTGTATGATCCTAATGTACATAAAAAACAGATACATATCAAAAATATGTACCATATAAAAAAGTTACCTTGATTGACATTAAGACATGTAGCAGCCATTATACCTCCTTTAAACCTCCCGGTAAGAAATGTCGCATCACAAAAAATCATTGGACAACAAATTTTATAACCCTCTCTACAAGCTCCAAAGCATATAAAAAGTCTGTGGAATCTCTTTTTTGCGTCGTTGAAATCAAAATCAATATAAGACCCTGGGTTGGTTTCCCGAACATCAGTGATCCACCAAGCAAGATCAGTGTATGACTTTACATCGTCACCAAAAATCATTTCATGCGATAACTCTAGTGCATGATATGCGTGGTGATACTTGATGTTGATCCCTCCACCAACTTTAATGTAATCCATAATCTCTTGCGGGTTTATGAGAGGGTTGTGCTTGACACGCTCATGAACTAAATGATTTACAAGCTTCCTCGAAACAATTGGAATCCTCAACCTATAACCAGCGCCACAAGTGTGCCTACCCATGTAATACTTTATATTAAACACATCCAAAGACCCATTCATGTCAACCGCGTCAAGCATCCAAGAGCAACTGTCATTGCTGCATCTGGCTGTGAATCTCTCAAGGTCATTCTTTAATTTTTTAACCTTATATCCAGTCCTCAAACAATATTTCTGACATGTTAACCGAACAGCTTCAACACCATCATGGAAGAGATGGTTTTTATCTTCAAAAAGATTCTCCCAACCATCAGAAAAAAGAACACTTGCAACCTCTTTAGAATCTTTCAAATAACTGTTCCTAACACTCAAAACCAACTCAGCACTGCTGTCAATATCAGTAATTGTCAAAGAATTAGATGCACAGGATAACACAACATCAACATGCAACTCAAAGAAATCTGAATTCTTCGTAAAATGAAATGCAGCAAGACCTTGAAGGGATACATCAGCAAGTACAGGGACTTTCACTCCATTTTCAACATAATTAACAACAATAGTTGATGGAGTCAACCAGCTCCACACATTACAAATAGTAAACTTCAAATCTTCCAAAGTCGAAGATAACGTAACCAAATATGCAATGTGGTGTTGCTTGTGGTATACATGAGAGTAGCAAAAGCTATTTGGATTAGAACCAACACCTGACATGTTGAACCTGAAAAAATGTGATGCATATAAAATAACACAAAAACACAAAAATCAAAACATATATTTTAAGATGATATGAATACTAATCTACAATACAACATAATATATATTGTTTTCGAAGTATTACACATATTATAGAAACACACATAACAGACAAACAGTGCAAACAAAATATGTACTGATTCAAAAAAAATATACTATAAAAACAGTATATATCGAAAAAGTTAAGAAAAAACAGTACGTATTAATATGTACTGAAGAAACATTCAAAACATACAGAAAAAAAAGAACAAAAATCATGATTCCCTGAAAAAAATAAAAGAAACCAAATAAAACCTATTATCAAACAACATGTAAAAACACTGAATACGACAATATAATGAACAAAATAGAACGATTACAAAATCAATTTCAAAAGATGAAAAGAAAACTAAAACACGAACAAAAACGAGATCGATCATGGAATTCAACAAAATGTACATCATAGAAAACGTTTCTAATCCGGATTTCAGTATAAGAAAACAAACAAAACATGAAATCAAGTTGATTATCATGATTTCAGTTAAGAAAAAACAAAAACAGAGATTGACGGTACCTGGAGAAAAACACAGAGAAGAAGATTAAAAGAAAATTACCTGGAGATTGACGATACCCTAAAACTGAAAAACACCACTGAAACGGAAAGAGAAGAAAAATTTGTGAGCTACAATTGACGATTTTTTTTGGAAGTTTTGATTTCGGCTAAATATATAGTTGGTAGAAGAGAGGGGTATTTATGGAATATTGGAAATCGGTTTTTCGTTGTTCTCGCGTGAATTGGACGCGTGAGTAACAAAACTAATCCAAAACTCATGTTGTATATTATGATTCTCTGAAATATCAAACCTATTATCGCTCGCTGGTAGGTGTTTTTGATACCGGATCCTAAGTTGCCTTGAGGAGCGGTATGAAATATGAACCTCTCGGTAGAACCGATTTGTGAAGCAGCTTCCGTGTACATGTACCACAAAACTAAATCAACACCTACCAGCGAGCGATAGAGTCAAAGTCTCACCAACAAAACTTTATTTAATGCAGGAATAAGGCGTAAAAATTCAACAGTGCGGCAAGAAGTAGACCAACGGACCTAGGTTACCAATCGCAAACACAATTCCTGGAGCACAGTCTCCCTGACCCGTTAGCGTCGTGCTAACTCATGTCCGAGAGCAAAACTACATTAAGTAGCTTCTCCGGATAAGCCACGAACAATGACTGTGTTGTCTTGTCTAAACATGAGAAGCCATGCCACAACTTCAGGTCATCGCAGGATCCGCAAAAGAAAGCGGCGCAACTGAAGAACCTTTGCAAATACAAGAAAAACAAGCAACAACCAGCGGTCGTGAAAGTGCAAAATTAACGGTCGTACTAGTCATATCAGGAATAAGTCAATCATGAGATCTCCATCGTACGCAAACTACTGCTTGCGACATTCTCTGTCAGAGACATGAAGTGGCCTTCATTATCTCGTTAAGGAGATCTCCCGGGCCCGGATGAGGAAGAAGAATGACTTTACAAAACCAACCAACGAATCCACATTGGAGAACAAACGTCCAACAGAATATTCGGAGCAGAACAGAACAGAACCGCAAGCGCTACTTCTAGAATTACTTGGAGAGTGATTCAGTTGTATTTTAAACCTAGGTATAGGGTATTCTAATGGGCTTATACCTAAAAACGGATCACACGGGGCAAACGAGGATGCTGGAGCAGGGACAAGCAGCTAAAGAAAACTTGAGCAGGTCAGGAAAATTTAGTATTATGCTTACAACTTCTAGCTTCAGAAACTAATCATTGTCTTCGCGTTTTACGATTACCCATAAATACCGACCTAGCTATTCCAAAGTAATTCAAGAATCCCATCTGCAGATGTATATACGCCACTATTGAACTTTAGAATAGTTGGTTTTCTTTACTCACAGATGTAAGGTATTTATACAAGGTACAAACAGGAGTAACAGACTCCTTTAAGTATGCAGAATTACAAGTAGATAGCTAAACTGTTTCCTAGTCTTCAGGTGTGCACAATTGTAGCATTCTTTGAACTGATCCTTACTTGGTCAGTTGAATGTTTCTTTACCTGTCAACATGCCCCCTCAAGATGGACATCTAGATAGAAGTCCAATCTTGGATTTTAACAAACAAAATCTTGAGCTTGATAAAGGTTTGGTAAGAGCATCAGCTAATTGATCTGCCGAGGAAACATGAGCAACACGAAGTGAGCCATTTTGAACCTGACTTCTTATGAAGTGAAAGTCTATGGCAATATGTTTCATCCTCGAGTGAAACACTGGATTAGCGCAAAGTTGAGTAGTGCCCACATTGTCACAATAGATTACCGGACAGCTGGACAAGTTGATACCCAGGTCTGTGAGAAGATATGTTAACCAGTTCAGTTCAGCTGCAGCATTTGCAACCGCCCTGTACTCTGCCTCAGTAGATGATCGTGCCACTGATTTTTGTTTCTTTGAGCTCCAGGAAACCGGATTACGACCAAGATACACGATGTAAGCACCTGTGGAGGAGAAGTCATCCTTGTTGCCCCCCCAATCTGCATCAGAAAATACCTGTAGATCACTGTTACTGTGAATATGATCTGAGAAGGCATGTAATTGGATAGAAGAGTTTCTATGCAGTTGGATGCCTTCATCAATACTTCCACACAGATACCGTAGTACTCTTTTAACAAAATGCCAGTGTAAAGATGTTGGGGAGTGCATATACTGGGACAACTTGTTAACTGCATAACACAAGTCAGGTCTTGTAATTAAAAGATATTGCAAACAGCCTACAATTGTCCTGTATTCAGACGGATCATCCAAAGGTGTTCCTGATTGCATAGTGAGTTGTGGTGTTTGTGGAATTGGTGTAAGGACCGGCTTTGCATCAGTCATTTTTGTTTTTGCTAAAATATCCAGAATGTATCGCCTCTGAGATAGTATAATACCATGTTTATTTTGTACTGCCTCCACTCCTAAAAAATAAGATAAAGCACCTAGATCCTTTATTGAGAATCTGTGTGCCAGATTGTCAATGAAACTGTTCACCATATCTGTATTGTTTCCTGTTATAATCAGGTCATCGACATAAACCAAAATGTATATTAAGGCAGGAGATTTGTTCAACACAAACAGAGATGTATCAGCTGTGGAGTTGGTGAACCCTGACTGAAGTAGAAACACACGTAGCTCATTGTACCACGCTCTAGGGGCCTGTTTTAGACCATAGATTGCCTTACACAATTTGCACACATAAGAAGGATTATCATGATCAACAAAACTAGGGGGTTGTTGCATATATACTGTTTCTGATAAAGTACCTTGTAAAAATGCATTGTTGACGTCTAGTTGGCGAAGATGCCAGTCACGTGAAATTGCTAAACTGAGAACAACTCGTACTGTTGTTGGCTTCACCACAGGACTAAATGTATCCATGTAGTCCACTCCTGGTCGCTGGTGAAAACCCTTTGCCACCAATCTCGCTTTATACATGTCAATGGTACCATCAGATTTTCTTTTAGTCCTGAAAATCCATTTACACCCTACGATATTTTGATTTGGTTGGGATGGAACCAAGTCCCATGTCCCATTGGTGACTAAAGCATTGAACTCATCAGACATTGGTTTGCGCCAGTGTGGCTGTTGAAGGGCTTGTTTTACTGTTGTGGGTTCTGAGATTCCACTGGATGATAGTTGAGCTGACAAATTCAATTTTTGAATTGGTTTGTGTATTTTGTTCTTGGCCCTAGTAGTCATTGAATGGGTCGGTTGACTTTGCTGGGCCTGCGCTACCTGCTGGGTTAAATCATCATGTTGGGCTTGGTTTGCTACTCCTGGATTAAGGCTTATTGGTTCAGAATTGCTCATACCTGTGTCTTGACTTGTAGCAGGTTCTGAACACTGGGAACTCTCCTGGAAGGAAACTGCCGATGGTGTGCTGAGTGGCTCCGGTGGTGATGGCAGTTGCAGTTGGATTGGTGCTGGAATCCAGGTATCAATGCATGGATTTTGGGTTGTGTCAGATGTTTTGTAGAGACTTGCAAAAGGGAACTGATGTTCAACAAACTTCACATGTCTGGAGACAAAAATTTCCTTGTGGTAGGGTCAAGGCAGAAATATGCACTCTGAGTGAGTGAGTAGCCTATGAACACACATGGTATGGATTTGGGAGCTAGTTTGTGTGTATTGTAGGGTTTGAGCCAAGGATAGCATAGACACCCAAAAGTTTTGAGTTTTGTATAGTTTGGTGATGTGTGAAAAATTTTAAGGTAGGGTGACAGGTAGTTTAAAGTTCTTGATGGTAGCCTGTTAATGAGATAGACAGCTGTGGATAGAGCATAAGGCCAATAACTTAGGGGTAATGAAGCATGAGATAATAATGAGAGGCCTGTCTCAACTATGTGAAGATGCTTTCTTTCTGACATTCCATTGTGTTCAGGAGTGTGTGGTGGTGTTGTGAAGTGTGAGATTCCTGAAGTTGACAAGAAGCCCCTCAAGCTTATGTACTCACCACCATTGTCTGAGTAAAGTGTTTTGATTTTGGTGTTGAAGTAGTTTTCTGTGAGAGCCTTGAAGTTGATAAATGTTTGTTTGACATCTGACTTGTTGTGCAGTGGGTAAAACCAGGTGTACCTTGTGTAATGGTCTAGAAATATGACATAGTACTTGAACCCACAGGTGGACAGTACAGGTGATGTCCAAACATCACTGTAGATTGTTTGTAAAGGCTGTGTAGAAACAATGGAGGATGTTGAAAACTTTAACTTATGACTTTTATTGCAATTGCAGGCATTACATGAGTTATATGAAGACATTTTTGGGAGTTTGCCTAGCTTATATGTTGACAGCAAGTGTTGTAGAATCTGAAATGAGGGGTGGCCTAGTCTGTTGTGCCAGCAAATTGAGTTGAGTGTTGTTGTAGAGAATGCAACCTTTGTGGAATTGAGTGGCCACACATACACCCCATCTTTAGTTGGTCCTTCCATTAGAGTTGCTCCTGTGCTCAGCTCCTTCACAAGAAAAGAACAAGGTAAGAATTCAACTGAGACATTGTTGGTTTGACAAAATTGTGATATAGAAATTAGGTTCTTTTGCATATTTGGTACACATAAAACATTCTCAAGTTTAAACAAGTTGTTTGAGCAGGTTAAAGGAGTTGAACCAGTATGAGTGATTGGGAGATTTGTGCCATCCCCAAGCATAATGTCATCCTGGCCTGTGTATGGGTTGTGAAGAGACAGGTTCTCCAGATCTGAGGTGACATGGTGAGAGGCACCAGTGTCAAGGAGCCAGCCAGGTGAGTGTTTTGTGGAAGTTGCATTGGACTGTGGCTGCCATGGTGTGCTTTGGTTGTTCTGTCTTGACTGTTCTATAGGAACGATTCTGAAAGATGGACATCTTTTTGCTGTGTGTCCTTGGACCCTGCATATTTGACATAGACCCAAGTATGGTCTGGTTGGCCTGGTATTGGAGAAAGAATTGGAATTATGTTGGTACAATGTTGGATGTTTTGCTGGGTTGGTAGGGTGAGATGTATTGATATTGTTGTTGCGCCAAGATGACTGATTTGTACTTCTTGGCT
The DNA here is from genome assembly GCA_023531435.1 of Papaver californicum. Lineage (NCBI taxonomy): Eukaryota > Viridiplantae > Streptophyta > Magnoliopsida > Ranunculales > Papaveraceae > Papaver > Papaver californicum. The sequence goes on along the minus strand of JAJJMC010031210.1, from coordinate 6,455,243 downwards.
GAAAAGAATGGTTTCTTGTGGTCCAGTGTACAGTTGCTGGAAAGGTGTGAGATAAAGAATTTCTGGTTTGCAAAGAGGCTTCAAAGTTTAGCAATTTTTCATGTAACTCTTCAAATGTGATATTTGTATCTCTTGCTTGAACTGCCCTGACTAATTCTTTGTAGTCTTCATTAAGCCCATCTAGCACCTTATCAGTTAACTCTTCTGCATCAATAGGTGCACCAAGAAGTGCTAAGTCATCTGCCTTTGTTCTGACAGACTGCATGAACTCACTGACTGTGAGTGCACCCATCTCTATATTCTTGAATTGCTGCTTGATTTGTTTGATTCTTCCTCTGGAGGGTTTGGCATAAGTATTTGAAAGAGTTGTCCAGGCTTCCTTTGATGTTTTGGCCTGTGCAATGAATGGAATTGTGGATGGTGACAGAGACCCTAGAATGGCATTGAGAATGAGTGAATCTTGCCTATTCCAGATGTTGTATGCTGGGTTTGGTGCTGTAACATCTCCTGTGGTTATTGTTTTTGATGGGCATGGCAATGACCCATCAACATAGCCAATGAGATCATAGCCAATGAAGAGAGTCTTGAACTGTAAGTTCCATGAATTATAGTTTGTGGCATTGAGTTTTAATGGTGCTTGTGCAGCAACATTTATGCTTACCAAAGTTTGGTTTGAATTGTTGGTGTTTAGGATTTGGTTTTGATTGGTGTCTGCCATGGTTTTTGGAAAGAAAAAAAAAAAATTGGATCACTGCTCTGATACCATATTGAACTTTAGAATAGTTGGTTTTCTTTACTCACAGATGTAAGGTATTTATACAAGGTACAAACAGGAGTAACAGACTCCTTTAAGTATGCAGAATTACAAGTAGATAGCTAAACTGTTTCCTAGTCTTCAGGTGTGCACAATTGTAGCATTCTTTGAACTGATCCTTACTTGGTCAGTTGAATGTTTCTTTACCTGTCAACAGCCACCATTCCTACGCGACAAACCTTCATGTCGGAGAGGACAGAATAACCATCTAGGTAAAACATAGTCTTGTATCTTCATGTTGCAAGAGGAAAGTAAGGAACCTAACGCGAACTGATCTTATGATAAACCATCGTATCTCAAAAAATTTCATACCTTGCGATAAACCATCATGTCACAGTTTATGAAAAGCCAGACTGTTTAAGTACTACAGACCCTAAGATAATTAGATCCAGAACGTAGATACATGAACCAGGAAAAACAAATATAGTCCAGACCAGTAAAGAAGTATGCAACTAAGCTTGTCAATCCTACTTCTAATAATCTATATAACTCCATGAGAAGCTGTCCTGAATAGACTACCAACATGTTTGCTGAGGGGAATAGGCTTTGGTTCCATGGTATCTATAGGACATACATGGTGCCTAACCTGATAAGCATCCTCGGGGGCTAAGATAAGTATATAGAAACCATGTACCAATAGTGCCGCTATTTAATGCAGTTAGAAGTGTAGAAAAAGCAAACAGGATATATCTCACTTTCCTCATTCAGCAAATAGGATTTCAATCTGTTTACAGTGAATTTGGAATAACAGCCAAGCATCATGGATTGGAACGAAAGTTACTGAAATAAATGTCAGGCATGCTAACGATGGTCATTTTGCATAATGTTGTTTCTAATCCACATTTCAGTGAAGTGCACGCCTCGAATAGGCAGCACAAAGCAACAGTAATAATAATGGTGCCTTTACGTAACATTTCTATAACTAAATATGAATACATACCAGGCATGCTAACAATGGTCATTTTGCATAATGTTGTTTCTAATACATATTTCAGTTAAGTGCACGCCTGGAATAGGCAGCACAAAGCAACAGTAATAATGATGGTGCCTTTACGAAACATTTCTATACTAAATACGAATACATACGTTTGTGCAGGACTTAGGGATATATTAGGAACGAACAAAGAAAAATTATTAGCAAAAAATAATATAGATTCTATCAGGTCCACATGCTGGTAAAATATCTCTGAAATTGAAGAATGATTTCCACCTTGAAATTCATTTTGGAAAATAATCTCAGAAAATTATTTCCAATCAAATTCCATTGACTGATCCGACAAACAAATCCAACTGAAAGCTTGGTGCCAGTAAATTGGTAGTAGAACCAACACTGTACAAAGCGAGTGGAGACGGTGGCTAAAACAACCTCAAAGTTTAAAGGACGGTCAACATAAGGATTTGGTCTTATACCTACAGCCTGTGGGTGATGCCCTAGTCTATTATACATGAAAGTGGATTTAAACATCTATGGTATGCAAATTCAATATAATGAAGGAAGGACGACAAATCAACATTAAACAACTTTAGTTTCGGTCAATGATGATCAGTTTCAGTCAGGATCACTGGTATCACCGATACGGCCCCATTGAATCAAATATGGTGCAGTGTTGATACTATACCTATAATGATAGGGTGAACCAGGCAGGCGTTGTCTATGTTTAAATTTTATTTTTAACCCCATACCACGTGTGTGTGTGTGTGTGAGAGAGAGAGAGAGAGAGAGAGAGAGAGAGAGAGAGAGAGAGAGAGAGAGAGAG
>JAJJMC010031210.1:6391882-6452662 GCA_023531435.1 Papaver californicum | reverse complement strand
GAGAGAGAGAGAGAGAGAGAGAGAGAGAGAGAGAGAGAGAGAGAGAGCATAAGCGTTCTCATATGGCGCAGGAGATTATGCAATCAACATAACTCGATGTATATTGCAAATATGATGAAATCCGAATATATACATAGAACACGTAACTTAAAAGTTGAAAAAAACAACCACAGTAGCTTTTACCGTACAAGGCTCTACGTTGTATCTGTCAACTGGAGGTACATTTTTCATGCAGACAGTGACATAGAAACAATCGATGAAAGTTTGAACTTGCGAACTTTAGTAGAATTCTGTTGTTGAAAAATAACTTCTGTACTTGATTTCACTGTTACTTCCTTCCATTCAGAACCTGAAGCCCCTTCACTTCGATAATCTCGGGCTGAGTACAGCACTTGGACCTTTGAACGACCTACATTTCATAAATTACCTCATTAAAATAACAAACCTTCAAGCATCAATAACTTCACAAGTTTACTATTTCTGGTGGCATCATTTTGAACACTTGCAACTCAGATACGGTGATAAGTGGATTTTCCTAAATTTGGGAATGTTTATATGGAAGTTTTGTTTGTTACAAAGTTGCATTCAGTAGCAAAATCAGTTTAGAACTATTTATTTTAAAATGAACATGCATGCAAGTGTTATTAGAAGGTACCAAAGCCGAACATCGATGACTTCTGGATGACCAATCGACTAACTTTGGATCTCTTAATCTGTCTCAAAGCCAGGACATCCTCTATTTTTCCTTTAAATTCAAGAAATTCTCCAAGAAGATGTTTATTTTCATCCAGCTCCAACCTGCACAAATGATAAAGAAGTTTACTTTCTCATGCCAACTGTTCTAGGAACGAAAATAGCTCAAAAACAAGGTGTACAATTGTTGAAATGCGGATAACTGATAGAAATGGATCCTTGTCTTTTCTGGCATGTCTACTTTACAGGATCAATCTGAATCTTACAAGTATATTAACAACGGCCAACTTCTTCAGACATAAATGCAACCACAAAAATGAAAAGCAAGCAATAAAAGTAAACAAACCTATCCCACATTGGAGCTGTGCTTAGAATAAAATGAAGCTGCTGATTGATCCCATCTTGATTTTCTTTCTTTCCTCCACGAAATGCATCCTTAATCCAACCAGTAAACACACCTTTTGTTTCTGTCTGAAGTGTTATCAATTGATCAAAGGGAACAACCTCTGGTGGGAAATCAATGGAAGGAAGAGCCCTAGCAAATTGATACAGAAATACAGCAAAGTATAAAAAAAAATGCAAAAAGAGAAAACATATCAACTCGAAATCATGCAAGATTATTACTGAAAACAAACAAAAACATGAATTAAACTTTACTTGGCATCAATTATGATATCTTCATGTTAATTAGAATATAAATTATTACATTACCAAAGTGACATGTATTTTCAAGTATTAAAAGGATGAGGTTAACCGTTGAAGGAAACTCATTCCTTCTAAGTTCTAATTCTCGTTATCATCAAGTTTTTTCCACTTTCTACAGTCTTTTCCTACTTACTTTCTAGCTTAGGCAAGCAGTTAAAAGTGAAATTGTGAATTGCAGATTTACACCTCATACACCCTTGAATTTCAATTAACTTACAGTATTTGTACAAAAATATTCTATCAAAATTCAGATATTAGAAACTGGAATTCAAATACACAGGAAGCAACGTAGAGTACCAAAAGCTTTAAAAGACAGAAAGATTCAGTGAACAAACCTGCAGCTGGGGTTTGAAAGTACAACTCTATAAGTTACATATCCATTTGGCAGTTCAACTCCCCTTTGTTCAAAGTATGATTCAAGAATTTCAACTTGCCTTTTAGCTTCCACCACCTTAAAATCGAACAATGATAGAAACAACAAATAGATCAAAAAAAGTGGCACTTTTAGAACCTTCAATTCCTTAACAAGAAGATCATCCATATATTTCAATATAAATTTCCTAATATCAGGTTACTCTATAGAACACTTACAGGATTTGGATGCTTCTCTGCTTTTCGTTGTTTTGCTCCAGTACAAATCCAACTACCATCTGAATCAATCTTTACAGACCCAGAAAAGTTCTTAACATTAATCACCACTACTTCCCTGTTAAACAATAAACAAAATCACAAAAGTTAACTTATAGAACAACATCCTAGAATTACAATTGGAGAAAACAAAACCTAATTTCTATACGAAACTTACTCTTTGGTGACAACAACCATATCAATGTTTTGTCTGGAACCAGTATCAGGATCAGGAATTCGAAGTCCCAAATATACTTTCCCCCCATATAGTTTCTCAGCTCTAACAAAAATCCCAAAAAGAATATCAGCAAATTCTCAATCATAATGTAATCAGAATTCCAAATTCAAAATGAGTTGTAACAAACTGAAGAAAATTAGGGTTTGAAAATAGACTTCTCTGCGATCAGAAATTTAGCGTCGGTGTCATTGGTTTCAGCTTCTAAGATATCATCATCGTACAAAAATCTCCTGAATATACGATAGATTACTAGTCCACATAGAATCTCGATCCACATCTTTTTTACTGCTAGAGTTTCAATTTGCAATATGGCTGATGAATTGAGTTTTTACTTTTTGGGGAATTTGCAGGAACAAAAAACAACTAGAACGGCAGGAGAGCTTCGGACTTCAGTCCAAATATTTTTGGTCAAGGGGTAAATATCAAACTAATTTGGACTCAAAAGCATTTCTTAAAAGCCCCCTTAAAGACTTGACTCTTTCTCTACTTCATCCTTGTTCCAGACCCTAATGGCCTTCTTACTATTCTAGGTATAAAATCTTCTGTTCTGAATTTTTTTTTGCTTTCCCTTAAACCCTTTCTCCTTTCTCTACTTAAACTTCATCAGGTAACTTTAAAAAAAAAAACTTTTGAAGATTTCATTAGTTTCCATTATAATCATTGTTTACTATTAATTCTGAAACATGGCTTTGATGATTTTTATTTTTATTTTTTTTTGTAGAAAAAGATAAAAAAAGGTTGATTTCTAACTGGAGATATGCAAGGAGAAGGGGTTGTTCAATCATTGTCAAGCTTGTCTTGTGCTCGATGTAGCAAACCTGCAAGTCTTCAGTATGTTAATCTCTCCTTTTCCCTTAATTTCACAAAAAGTATGAATCTTTATTTACAATAGAGGATATTAGAACTATAGAGAGTAGTCTGGTAAGATTACAAAAAGAAAGGAAAAATGAACCTCTAAAGCTTTAGATTAATTGGGTAATAAGATTTGTGGATTTTTTATTTTTTCAAATTTCTCTAAAGCTGCCTAATATATGTATGTAGTCATTGCTGATGTAGGGGGGTAATTTTTGATTTTTTTTTTAACTAATGGGATTAGAGTGTCTGTTTGATCAACTCGGATGAATATTGTCTATGTCTATTCTCACAAAACTTTTTTGGTCCTTACTAATTTACTGTTTTAACGGGGTGGAGGAGGGGAGGGGATAGACAAAAACATGTTTTTTCTAGTTGAGTTCAGTCTGTAAGTAGAGGGAGATATTTCTTAACATGGCTAAACAAACTTTCAGATAAAATATGGTTTACAGTGATGTGTATTAATGAAATGGCAGAATGATGTGCATCTAAAACAGGGAGAAAATTTTCGTATTTGTTCTATGCAGATGTCCAAAATGTATGGAGTTGAAACTTTCTCGTGAGGGTGCCTCGTTCTGGTATGTATATACATTCTAACTTTGCCTTCTTCCTTTTCCTAAATTTGTGGTTTCGTTGGATACATTTGACCCTTTTTTTTTCTGTCTTTCACTGTCCCCCTATATATAAGCTTATTAACCATACCTGGCTAACCAGGATTCTGAAGTTACTTGAATTTCTGGTTTATGCTTTGATTTCTCTATACTGACGTATTCTTTTGCAGCACCCAGGATTGTTTCAAGGCATCATGGAGCTCTCATAAGGTGGTTCACCTGAAGGCAAAGTTGTCCACGATAACAGATCAGAAAAATTTAGGCACGGATACTGATGGTTGGCTATATTGCACACGCAAAGGCCAGGGGCGATCGGGCTTTGCTCCTAATTTTGATTGGACTGGGTATTTCTTTATAGTTTTTTATTTCAATATAAATGTGTAATATCATGTGACTGGTGTTTGTGAGATGGTTTTTCTTTAACCAAACAATATATGAAGTATTAACTATAAAAATGTCTGCTAACCTCAACCAATAGAAACATTGTAAACATGTCAAAATAGTTTATTACTGAGGATGTTTGGTTTAAATGCTGAACACTTTTGTGTTTTAATGGAATTTTGATCAAATTTGCTTTTTGTGCAACCACAGGCCACTAAGACCATACCCTATATCAAGTATGCGTACTGTGCCAGCACATATTGACAAGCCAGACTGGGCTGAGGATGTGAGTTTTTGTTTTGGGCTAGTGGTTTCTGTATTGATGTTTCCATGGTATTTGCAAAATTTAAGAGACTAATGGTGATATGTTACTTTGATTACGACTTACAATCCTTCTTTTTTCTTGCAATTGGCAGGGAACCCCAAAAATTGAGCCATATAGTAATCTGCAAAATACTGTGGAGGTAAGCTTGAATTTATGGATCTTCAAACATATATCCGTGTCTTGAATTTAATGAGTGGAATAAATCTTCTTACTCTTTGCATTTTATCTGCAAAGATCAAAACTCCAGAACAGATTAAGAGGATGAGAGAAACTTGTCGAGTAAGTTCCTAATTCTTAAGATTATTTTTATTGGAAAGATTTCCCATTTTGTTGTTTAGGAAGTAAAATCAGAAGTTCTACATTAAATTTTGTTTCTTAATGTTTATCAGCTTGGTAGGGAGATCTTGGATGCAGCTGCTCGTGTAATTCGACCAGGCATTACTACTGATGAAATCGATAGAGTGGTCCATGAGGCAACAATTGCTGGCGGTAAGTTGATGAACCTTGGATTTAATAGCTAAACGTACGGGTCTTCTTTTTCTATCTTTGGACATGAATGTATCTTATATTCCGGAGTCATGAAGGTTCATTTACGTTCCCTTGTCTCTCTATAGAAGTGATTTACGGTTTACCTAGAATTTAGATAATATAGGATAGCATAAGCTGAATGATGTTATACTTGTGCATACTCAGAAAAAGAAATTCACATACTCACAGCAGATTATTGGCCATTGATGTTTTCTCTTAGAACTCATAATTGCTAATAAATTTATGTTTAGAAGCCCACAAGCTCTAAAGTTATTTGATAAGTTGTTTCTTTTTTTTTTGTTCTTATCACATTTCAGGAGGATATCCATCTCCCTTAAATTACCATTTCTTCCCGAAGTCTTGCTGCACGTAGGTACTTCTTCAATATGTGTTCCTTAAACTCCAATAGTAACTCAAGGGAGATATCGTTAATCCATATGCTCCTTTTGTGTTGTCACAGTTCTGTAAATGAAGTCATCTGCCATGGAATTCCAGATGCCAGGTATATATTATCATTTATCATAAATCTGCAGATTACCTCTCTTTTCATGCTAACTAATAAACCAAAGAAATATCATCTGCTTAACCATGTTAAAATGTTACTTCAGTCATTACATTTGGGTTGAAGATATCTATATGGAAAGATAATGATATCGTTTTTGTAATTTCCTATGTTGAAGTGTTATATGCACATGTCTTGTACTTCATCTGATCTTAATACTACTAATGTTCTGTATCCCTTAGCATTTCATGTTCCTATTATCTATTGATTAATACTTTTTATCTTGCAGGAAATTAGAAGATGGTGACATTGTAAACGTTGATGTATCTGTTTATTACAAAGGTTGCCATGGTAAGAAGCTTTTTGACACTAATATCGTACATTCCCATGCCCTCTCTGACAAAGTTTTATAGTCACTCTGTGGTTACAATGGTATAATACATGTTGTAGGTGATCTTAATGAAACATATTTTGTGGGGAATGTTGATGAAGCATCTCAACAGCTGGTTCGTTGTACTTACGAGTGCTTGGAGAAAGCTATATCGATAGGCATGTTTGAATTACTAAGACTTCTATTTATTTCCTATTATATTTATGTTTAATATTTGCCTGGTCTGAATGCATATTCCGCAAATATGTTCATGTGTCTGGTATACTAACCATTGGACCTCAAAATTAATTTTCAAATATTTCTTCAAAACATCAGTTAAACCTGGAGTTCGATTTCGTGAGGTTGGAGAGGTTATCAATCGACATGCTACAATGTCAGGGCTCTCTGTGGTAATTTACTATCTATTTTTACAATTCGTTATCCTACAAATTCTGCTCAAGTAAGTAACATGTTTCTACACTGTTTTTATCTTGAATTTTTTGAAATAGGTGAAATCATACTGCGGACACGGTATTGGTGATCTATTCCACTGTGCTCCTAACATTCCTCACTATGCAAGTATCCTTTACGAGGTGGTCTTTGAATAGTATTAGTCTTATTTTCTTAACTAAATTTATAGCTGCGAGTCAGCTGCTATCATGTCGGAAATCTGGGTGTTTTTGTTAATAAGGGGTGTTTGTTGTACGCTGAATGTGAATAATGGCGCATTTAAGCCCATTTGTCTCTATTCAGCTGAAGGAACAAAAAAACGCAAGAACATCTAACTGAAACTACTCCATGGTATGTACATTACTAGTGTGAGCTGTTTTAACTTAGAGAAGTGGCTTTCAACTGTCAGTTCTTGTTAAACCTTAACAGGAGTGCAGGAAATAAAGCTGTTGGGGTGATGAGAGCAGGGCAAACTTTTACAATTGAACCTATGATCAATGCAGGTTATAATTTGAGACCTGAAAATAATGAAAACATTGTGATTAAAAATCTACCTGGATTTCTAATCAACACTGATATGCCACTTTTTTACTGTAGGAATTTGGCGTGATCGGTTATGGCCTGATGGATGGACAGCTGTTACTGCAGATGGCAAACGTAGTGCTCAGTTTGAACACACACTTCTGGTAATTTGGTCTTTCACTGTCTGCTTATATTTCATTGTACTGCTTATCTATGTTGTGGTGGAAGGCGAGGCCAGGCACCCCATGCATCAGTGCGTAGGCAACATATTTTGCACGCCTAGGGCATAGATTTTCCTGCATGTGCATATGATTATCACAAAAGTAGACTTAGTGAAGCAAGTAGATAACATCCACAATACGAAAAGAGAAAGCAAGACATCAAGCAGTACACAATGAATTTGTATCCTAAATTTGTAGACGTGCCCTTGACAACATAGCTTCTTGTCTATCTTCTCAATTGAGTTTTTTTAATATGGTTCTTGACTAAACTAATGATACTGTTACAGATCTAAAAATGATCTGTTTTATTGTTCAGTTAACTAAATTGCTTGTCTACCATGTAATGGACATGCTAACCAAGTTAGCATTCAAAAATACTTTAATATCTGATCCATTTCATTATTCAAGTCCTCTTGGATTTCTTCAAAGATGTTCATATTTGATGTTGCCATGGGCGAGATGATTATGATAACCCACAATGAGGAAGTACTTGTATCATGGTATTGTCTAGTATAAGATATCTAGTTGGTTGAACTGTTTGGAAAAGTACGCAGCCATACTAGACTGATTAGCAAGTGAAACTGGGTATGTTTACATACCAAGAATTGGAGATCATGGACATCTAAATTTTCCTGATGTATTTGTAGTTTATGCACACAGTTATTATGGGATGAGTTTGTTATATTAATATCACCCTATGATCAAGAATAGTTGGATTACCAATTCCTAATTCTAGTCTGAGCCGTTATATTTCGGAAACAAGAAGTGAATGCATGATCAAGTTTTGTAACTACTCTTTTGTTGGGAATAGGTTACGGAATCTGGAGTCGAAGTTCTTACTGGAAGGTTGCCTTCCTCACCAAAAGTGTTTCCATGGGTGGATGCATAAGTCCTGTCCTAATCTGGAAAACGCAATCCATCATATGTTCTCAGAGATAGCTGGTAGTTACACAGGTTGTTGACATAAGATAAAAACAAGTTTTACATCGATGTAAACATCAGATTTGTGTGGTCCTATTTTATCTGTTCTGTATTATTGGTTTAATGCATCAAGAGCATCCTAACCAACTGTTTTCCAAATTCATGAGTTGAATGAGTTCTAAATGTTTTTTTTTTGTCCCGACTGAACCTTCAAAGCTTTCAATATTTTTAGGATATCTTTCCGTTTAATGCATGATGATTGATGACGCAACTTATAGGTTTGCACTTTTCTGCACAGCACTCCACCCTTTGCAGGCTTGCTGACTTATATCATGTGTCATTTGCATGTAGAAATCTACTTGTTTGGCGTGTCCAGTCATTTTGGTTTGAGATACAAAAACTGAGATCCATACCCTTGAGTCAATCATATTAAGAATAGTTCTTTTTTGAATTACTTCTAGATTACATGGGGGAAACGAAATGAAAAATTAATCTATGCACTATAACACAAAGATAAGTTCATGGGCAATCAATAAAAGTTCATGATGCTTAATCATCCGAGTGCTGTAACTTCAGACAATAAGCCGTGCTTAATCACTCAAACAGTTGAAGCTTCAGAGACAATAGGCTGAACGCAGCGGGTCTTGCGCCCAGAAAAGCAAAGTTTGAAGATCCAAAAACTGATAAATGAGATGATCATAACACCTACAATCACGGCCGCCATCCACAGCTTCATATCCCATGGATCCTTTAAACCAAAATCATAGGCAGCAAACATTTATTACTCCAATTATTTCTTCCTCAGTCACGAGATTCCTCAATAACCAATCTACTTTTATAGATGAAACAAATAAATTGAGGAGGGCCTTACTCCTTACCACTAGCTAAGAAAAAAATAAGTTTTTTTGGTTGAAATTGAAACCAGCTAAAACACCTTACAACCAAAGAAAAGAGAAGAAGGAAGAAAATGTAAAACTGAGATTTCTATCTTGCATCTGTTTCTTTATTTATCTGCTATTTCGAGTAAAAACTTAGTGAAGTGTTGAAGGAGATGACTTGGTGATGTTGTTTGCAAGTGTTTAGATGGGAAGGAAGGTAAGGCTGGTGTTACTTCAGAGAGTACAGTACAGTACAGTGTAGAACTCTCTATATTTATTCTAGAGAGAGAGAGAATATGTTTGTTTGTGTGTGTGAGGAGTTTGGGTAACACAGTTTCACTAGGATTGTCTTAAAATAAGGGAATGTATGCTCTGGTTTTTGGACATTTACCTATCTTTTATGGCTACTGGTGCAGGTGTTTTGTGCTTCCCTTAACCCTAGGGGAGGTGTTCTGGTCTACTCAACCAGCTAATGGTTCAGTTGTATTTGCTCCCCTTAGCCTCAAGGAAGGTGTTCTTGTCTGCCTACCTCTCTGCAAAACAAACTTCCTAATTTTCCTTCAAATTTCACTGCCTTCAATTGACGGTGAAATATGGAGCTGTGGCTGGAAGTTGATGGTGAGGGATTTATTCAACAGATCCATCTCCGACTAATACTAACAAGAAAATCGAGACAACAAATAGAATACATTGGGTATACATCAAATGCATATCCTAAATGTGTAATTTTTGCAGGGTTTTTATTCCACAGATTCGTCCAACTAATACACACAATAAAAATTAAGACAGCAAATTGAGTACATTGGCAGTACATTAAATTTATGCAAATCCTGAAAAATTTCCAGGGATTTGTATTGGGAATGCTACATGGATAAATACCAAATGTGTACTAAATTAATTATGTTACACCAGCCCAAACTGCTACATGATTTGTAATATGTACACAGTAGACAGCGAGCTTAACTCAAAAACTCCCCTCAAAATGGAAACAAAAGAAAGAACAAAATAAATAATTGCTATCACTCAGGTAGCAACAAAAATTAGAGAGTGGTGAACCAGTGTTAGTGAAATCCATCGCTGATTGAAGCAGCTATGTTAGCGAGCTAGGCTGAAACTTGGAAAAGCCAAGAGTGCACCTACTTAGACGGCTTGAGCAAGTGTGTTTCGTAATTCGTCAGTACTCTTCAGCTTATTGATGCTGCAAAAGAATCAAACGAAAATGTAATGTTAAATACTGGACCAAGGTTTGGTTTTGTAGACGCCAACGTTAAACGAATTAAATATCCTCAATCAGCATTGAAACAGCTAAATAAGTCATGCTATCATGTAACAAAGCTTACCGCAAAAGAGTATCGCCACTAGATGCCACCACCTCAGAAATCCATTCTGGAAGTAATTCTTTCAAAAGTGTTAACTGTTCTTCAGTTTCCCCTGAAACCCCAAGAACCTCAAGTTAGATCAAACTTTTATATGTTAGAAAAGATATTGATTTATCATAATAGTGTAATAGAATCAAGGGTCTTACTTCTATCAATTACATCAATGTGGCTTGCAGTTATTTTTTGTATAACTTCCTCTTTTGTGGCAACACTACGCTTAATTGACCTGAATATGAGATGGACCATGTCAAACATTTTCGGGAGGCAGGCGATCATCCTTTTCCTCAACTTTGCACGAGAGAGGTCTGAGTCTTGCTCCTCCATTACCCTTTTCTCATTCTCTTTTATCTGAAAAAGAACAAACTTAATTAATCATCCGGTGGGATAACAATGAAATACTGACTTCAGCACTCAATGTTCATTTAGGCTGTTCCTACATGAAAAGCAAGATAAGGCTTAAAATATTTCAAAATGATTCTTATCAAGGTAGAGTGTTGAATTACCAGTTGCACAAGCTCCATCCCAAGAAGATTATCTAGACCAATCGAAGAACTTGCTTCCTCGTTTATCTTTTCCATGGGAATTGCTTTCTTCACGGGAGTATTAAACAATAGCGACCTGTTCCTAGGTGGACGCCTAAGTAACTTGCTTGGTGACTCAACTGAATCATCTTCTTGATGTAAACGTTCTCTCTTAGGTGTTGGCAGATCAGGTGTGACAGTCATCATCACCCTTGCTGGAGTGGATATGACTTTAGCTGGAGTAACCTCGAAGACACCAACATCTTTTGAATAGAAATCTTCATTTTTCTCAGGTTTGATATCAACAGAAGCTGCCAAAGTGCTTGGAGGAGGTGTTCTTACTGAATTAAGAATATTTATTGAGTTGATACTATTGGGTAGTTTAGAAGAATATTTAAGAGGAGATGGAATAGCTGAACAAGGAGATTCTGAGATTTCATATAAGGTTGCTGGTGCCTTTGAGGTTGAAGGTTCTAAAGGAGGTGATAGTAGGTCTGTTTTTTCTGAATCGAGGATTGAAACCTTTGCCGAGAATCGCCTCTTGAAAGAACAAGGTAGAACAGAGGCCGAAACGAGATTGCCAGCTTCATTCACGTTATCTTGCTTTGTTGGATTAAATAATTGAGGCAGTATTCCCTCTGGAACATCATCATCCTGATCAAAGAAACACTGGTCAGCAACACATTGACCCAAATCTACAATTGTAAGAGATTGAGATCCCCATTTCTGGAAATCATCAAATCACATTTCTTGCAGGATCCTCGAACTTGAGGAATAGAGTTTAAATCACCACTACTACAACAGCAACCTATATTCTGTTAAACCTGAAACGAATTCTAATAAATCCTCCAAGTGTGTGAATCTGAACTCTGAAACCTAAATTGACTATATTAGGTAGTTATCAGTATAAAGCTGAAATCTATAACAAGAGGCCAATGGGAGTACCTGAGGATGAGATTTCAAAAAATCTTTAAGGCGGGATCGAAACAGCTTCTCCAAACTTGAGAACCCCTTCCCAGGTTCATAATTTTGGGGCAAAGAAATCAAAAGATCTGACTTCTTAAACTGAGTTAACTCGTCTTGTTGTATTTTAACCTTTTCTAATACAATCTCCTCGGGCAATAGATACTTGAGTTGTGCTAAATTTGCAGTAGTAAATCTCCTGAAAAGCATAAACTACTTAAATCAGAAACAGGCAATACAGAAATGTAGATCTAAAAGGAAATGAAATGAAATAGGCAAAAATTACATACCTTTTTGTTAAAGATTCAACGCTGCGTGAAACATTAGTGAATGTAGTCACTGTTCGTCTCATTCTAAGTAATCTGATTGATTTTTCCATGCTCTTAAAGAAATCAATCAACAATTCGTACCTGATTCAATCACAATAATATAAAATTAGTAAATGATTTACAAAATGTAAACAATGTGAAATTAAAAATCAAATGAAATCTTACTTTTCTGGGAGTGTGATTGGATTCTTCTTTTGGGGTTTGGAGATAGGTGTGACTGGATTTATGGATGACGATTCTTCTTCTCTCTTGGATTTATTTGCCATCATATACTCTTTCAGATCTTTTACAGATCGTATCTTCTTCTGCTTGAAGCTTTCAGAAATTGACGATGAAGTTTTCATTTCTAACCCAGGCACAGTAGAAATAAATGGAGGGAATAATCCCTAAACGAGGAAGACAAGATTATATATACAGCACAAAATTGGCGGGAAACAGTGTTAGATGGGCGCTAAATCTGACTATGCATCCACGTGGTAAGATTCTCCCGCCTAAACTCTCCCGCCAAATGATATGGCATTTATTACCGTATTGCAATATGAGATCGGAAACCACGTATTTTGGGGCTCCATTCATTAATTTTGGGTCTACATAATAAAAACCAAAATCATGTTATTTTTCTGTTTTTGTGCTTCAAAATTTTCACTGCCTTAATTTAGTGGTGTGATCCACGGTGAAACATAGAGCTGTGACTGGAAACTGGTGCTGAGGGATTTATTCAACAGATCCATCGGACTAATACTAACAAGAAAATGGAGACAACAAATTGAGTACATTGGCGTTGATGCAAATCCTGAATGTGAAAATTTTGCAGGTAATATATTCCACAGATCCGTCCATCTAACACACAAGAAAAATCCAGACAACATATCGAGTACATTGGTGATCCATTAAATTTATGCAAGTCCTGAATGTGAAAATTTTGCAGGGATTTTTTCAACAGACCCATCCAACTAATACAAACAAGGAAAATTGAGACAACATATTAAATACATTAACGGTACATTATAATTATGTAAATCCTAGTACCAAAATTTTGAAGGTTAGTTATCTTACTGCCAGGAATCAAGATAATTAACAAACTTAAAGACAGCAGGTTAGAAACTTTTGTGGTTTAGAAGCCGGATGAATCGACTAATGAGGAGTATGATGCATTTTCATCAGCTACGGATTTCTTCCTTTCACCGTCCTTTTTTGATTCTTTGTTTGAAGTTTGTAATTGCGACCCCATTTCTAATCCTGCTATATCGAATAATTGTAACTTTTGCTGCTTTGTTTCCTGTATATCACCTTCCCAACAGCTTTCTGAAACAATTTCAAGTGCTCTCTCCATTTTGTCCTCTGCAATAACATTTCCATTTTGAAGGAGGACCAGATAAACCTGATCAGCACAAGCCTTCCGTATCTGATAAAAGAAAACACAACGGAAAAACCATGCTTATTATCTCGAGGCAATGATTAAAATTAAGGGGGCATCTATAAAAGTATTTTACATACTGTGAACCTCGCAATTCGGGTTTCACATGCATATTTTCAGCATTAAACAGCAAGAGAACTGTTTTGAGGCACAATGTCCAATAGATAAGTTTGGAAAGGAAATTCCAACGGATTTTAGCCCAACAACAAAGGCTAACATCCCAAACATCAAACCTTAACGATTGGTGTATTCTTTGAAGTAAGAATAAAATGTTTCATAATGTATGCTCACGAACCTTGGGGTAACGGTGGCCGAGAAAAGTAAGAAGCTGAGAGAATGCCTGATAATTAATCTGATCTGAAACGGAAGCGATATATCCAAGAATAGATATTCCAGTGTATAATTTGGAGAAGTCCTTCGAATTCTTTAACTCGACAACCAGGGAATCCAAAACACTCACACAAAAGTCCCACGTATGACCCTATTTGTCATTTATTTAAAGCAAAATTGTTGTATGTCAATAGTCAATCACAATAATATCTTGCAAACGAATTTGACTGGCTGACCAATTCTTAACTATATACCAAACAAAAATGGAAGAAAAAAAAATGACCAGAGAAATGGATGTGATTTGCCTCACAAAAATACCATCAACTCACTTTAGTTACTTAAACCTTGAAACAAAAACTAAGCATCTTCAAGCTCAGGGAGGTAACTCATGTAACAGATAGGTTTGCTCATTTTCTCACACAAGAAAAACAGACCTAAATAAGCCAAAGGAGCTTCTCGTCTTCAGATTATGTAATATATGCATATAACAAAATGTGATTTTGGTTCAAAATTCAAAATGATGGAACTTATCCTATAAATCAACATATTTAAATCTACAGCAACAGCTTGAATTACATTGCACATCTTCATATGTTTTTGTAACGTGGTAACATATACAGAGTGTTTTATGCCTAATGGTGGCGAGTCACGAGTTACAAGAATGTTGAACTTCTATGTGATCAACCGGATGATTTTTTTACATGCAAGAAGAACTTATATGGGAGATAACACGAGAAAAAGAACGTGGTTCCTATCAAAAACAGTTACGCTTATATAAAACATTGACATCACTGCATCATAAGAATGGAGTGATCTTCTGAAAAAGCATCAGGAGTAACCCATAATAGAACTAAAGATTTGAAAAGCAAGGAGAAACAACCACATAGTATCTACATAAACTGATTGGGTATGTTGAAAATGAGTCAACTAACCTCCATATTCAAGAAAAGCCTTTTGCTGAAAAGAATTTCGATAACCTGTAAAAAGTGTATCAGTAAGATTAAGACAACCAGCAGTGAGTAATCTGATAACCAGAAATAAGAGTTTGTTTTGCATAACTAGCCGTAAAGTACAAAATAAATCAACAGCTTATGAAGTAACTTACCCTCAAGGTGGGTATAATAACTCTGTCGCATCTCTTGAATTGTTGAAGAACCCAGAGGAGATCAATACAAAGATCATATTCTCTGGAGCTTTTCTTATCATTCTTTCCAGTTTCTGTAACTTGAAGATAGTCTAGCAAAGCTGAAACTGATGCTCTCCGTAAAGAATCTTGCAGTCCACCAATGGAGATGACTAAACCAGAGAGCACATATTTGCTGTAACAATTAAACTGAAGTAACTGTAGGAAGCGTGAGTATGAGAAAGTGGGCACCTGCACAAAAGGGAAGAACAACTTGTCAACAGAAGAAATTCACCAAGCACGTTAAATGGAGTCAGAAATATATATACTCACCGCCCACTGTAGATCTTCTATATCAGGAATAACTTCTTCTAGCTTTTCCCTGTAAGGTATACACGGTATAAAGATGTTGCTATTGTACAAAATTCTTTGCAAAATCTTCGCGGCTATTTCTCTTAATTTATCCATCTTTTCTACAGCTTGCTTTGCAATGCAACCAACTAAACAAGTTGCATGCCTTTCCCCGAAAAGTGGGAGCTTTGGTTCGTTACTATTCACTTCAGGATCAACTGTATCAGACACAGATTCAACTTCAACTGTATGTCTTGGGGATCCAATTGAATCTTTCTCACAAAGAATATAAGTGCATCTTTCGAGCCCATCCATAGCCACTTCACGAACCCAGGAACCCACATCACCTCTGTTATCTACAGAATAGTCATCAAGAGCCTTAAATAAAGTCTGCATCACTTCATTACTGATCAGAAGATACAAAGATTTGTCCTCCTCGGTAGACTTGAAGAAGGAAACTTTTTTTTCCTTGGTTAAGGTTTCACAAACTGATACAAGACCTTTAACGGCATTAACACGTGCCTCAGCATCCCTATCATCAGGGTCATCCTGCATTATTTTTTTATTTTTTTTAAATAGCTTAGCATGTATAAAAATCACTTGATTATCTTAAGGTGAAAATGCTCATACGACAAAAATGAAATACTGGAATGTAGACCTCTATTGCGCAAGCGGAACAAAGCTCCAATAACACGACCCTCCACTTTGTAGCCAAAAACTCAAAAGGCAAAACACCCATAGCCAATGCTGATCCTCGTCTAGCTGCAACGTTTGGATCTTTTAGGAGTTTCAGATATTTTGATGTTATATCCTTCGGACCACCATCATCAGTGCTGACAAAATATGCTGGAACAAAGTGCTTAAAGGCTGCAACAGCGGCATTCTGTATAAAGTATTAGGATCCTGGTATAATTTCAAAAACAGCCAAATATATCAGAACCAGACAAATTGGCACCTGTATATGAGCATTGGGATGTCGCAAATTCTCGTTTAGGGTATCAAGCAAGCTTTGCTTTATCTTTTCTGGTAAACGTATGTGGGCAATAGAGACGCATTCAATGAACCGGGAAACAGCAGCACGCATAATTTCTCCGCCCTTTCCGCGATAAAGGCGTGCTTTCTCAATAGCAGGAACCACGCCAGCAACAGATTTCTGCTTATCTGTGCATTGGAGGAAAAAATTGATGAGCTTGCACTAGTACTCTAACCGCAAAGGCTAATGCTCATTAAGAAACACATGCAAATGAGGCATGCTCATAATTTCATTGTTTCTGACAACCGAGATTACGTCAACTTGGTTACAGCCACAAAGCACAATTAAGAATGACAACAGTTTGAAGCAGAGGCACGTGAATATTACAAACACATGACCATGAGAATGATTCAGAGATAATCTAAGGGATAATTTCTGTGATAATGATGTCCTCATAAGGAAGACAATCCTTGCAAGGAAGGAATCACATGTTCTAAAACTTCCATCCCTTTTAAGAGCTCGTTGTAATTCTTTTGTTTTTGAGCCAACCATTTTAATGTTAATTTTCAGGGAGTTAAAGGTTGGAGTGTATTAAGTGTGAGGATGACCAAAACTGTGAGGAGACTACTGCCCACCCAAAAAATCGAGAGTCAGAAACATTTGCATCTTGGCTCAGTGGGGAGGTGTAGTTTTACAGTACTTACTAACCAGAAGAGATGGTACAGAATAAAAACTAGAGTAGATTATTTATGATGTTACCTAGTAACAAGAACAAAATACGAAAAATCATTCTGTGTATGGTTATTCATGAGTTCAGCGAGAAGATTAAGATACCAACCACTGGAAAGTATAAGATCACACGAGTACAGAGCCAAAACAAGCTCCCCGGCAGCTAGAGTTGCACCATGCCGCATGCACAAATCAGATGACAGAGTCCAGGAGATCAATTTCTCAAGAACAAAATCAGCAAAGTACTGAGGTTCATATTTCACAAGAGAGGACATGGCTTTTGACGCCAGTTCTCTCAAACCCTTCTCCTGGATATGCCAGAATACTTCGAGTTAGATATTAAGATAACAGTATGAGAAAATACCGCACAAACATTTATGCAGTTTCACGAAAATTGAACCTCCAAATGTTTCCAAAAAAAAAAGACAGAAAAAAAGAAGCTAAATATTGAACTTCCTGGGAGAGAAGCTTGTAGAAAAATAGGTTAAGAGCTTTAGATACCCAATGACAGATTTTGCTATCCAATAGTTCTTCGATGCAGGGATGAAGATACTCCTTATACTGAGCAATAGATACACCAACAAGAAGATAAGAGTTTACACGTGAAGATAGAGAAAAATAATCTGCCGTATTCACTATGTCAATTCCATGCGGAAAACTTCCTTGTCTCCCAACATTTTCCTGAAAAGCAGCTGCGGCAGCTCGTCTACAATTTACCTAAGAAACATGGGGATATAAGATCTCCAAGTGACAAGTAACAGACAGAGTAGGCAAAAGTTGGGAGAGAAAATAATTAACCACCTCACGATCATAGCATGCAACAGTTAAAAGGTGTGGGGCAAGCTGTTCCAGGATGCTTTTCATATCAGAACGATAGTATGCACGACCGAAGGCCCAACAAACGTATGCAGCAGCATCTCGAACATGAGATCCAATGCTATGTGGACCTCTTCGGACATCATAATGTAATGCCTGATAAGAATTGTTAGCCCGTGTTACTATGAAACTCATGTGCCATAAACAGCAGCTTATCCTAACAGAAAAGGTTCAACTAGTAAGGAATAAACAAAGTCTCCCAAAAGCTTACGAGTTGATGAGGTAAGGAGGTAGAAATGATCTAACAAATCATAATGTTGTTTTTCAGTATTCACTATAAAGTAAGAGCCAAAACTCAAAAGAGCAAGTGACGAGATAGACGAGGACCAACCAGATGATAAAAGGGAAAGGATTTGCTTTTAATTTAACAGCAATATATGGATTAGAACTCAAGAAGGAAGAAATCCTCTTACCTTTACAATAACAGGAACAACTTTAGGAAGACTAACAGGCAAAAGCAAACCTCTCCGAGCCAGCTCTGCTAATGCTAAGCAACCTCCGTGCCATGAACCATCTCCCTATAAACCCAAGTCCCAACAGATAAAATTAGCTAAAGTTTAAAACCTTATGGGCTAACACATATGCCAAAAGGCCCACAGGGAAACTGGATTATTCTGCTGATGCTAAACCATGACTACCCATGACAAAATGACATGACTTACAGCAAATTGAACAAGAAAGAGTTACTATAGCAAACCTCGCCTGGTGAAAATAACTCTAGCACAGATGATAGGATTTCATCAGCAAGCGCAGACGTTAGACGTGCGGTTGTTCGTCCTATACCCTTTGCTGCAGACCATCGCACAACAGTGTCCTGAACAGTAACAGTATCTTCAGATTATATAACCAGATACAGTGTCAATTCATACAAATTAAGAAACCCGATACAATATTTGTAGACTGAGTTTATGATGCCAGCAGGATCCAAAGACACAACTTGCACTAAAAAGTTATATTCTGGGATTAAGAGTTTAACACCAACTTTATCATAATTGTTTGCACTATGCACAGAAAAATATTACAAAGTAGTGTCAATGCATCCCTCTTATACTCTTTAACACACGTATATACTATACTTTATAATTCGACAAAAAAAATGCAGTAGTACTGTTTGAAAGAGTTAAAAACTCCTTCGAATTGAGCACCAAACAAGCTACTTCACTCTAAATTCAACTGGGATTCAGAAGCCTTGCATGCAAGCCCATTTACCAGTAAAAACAAATTATTTTCTTTTAAGAATAATCCATAACTTAATACTTCAATTCAAATGAGATATAGTGCTCATTAGAACAACAAACAGTGTGCGAACGACAAAATCTATCTCCAAAGTCAACGAAACAATTAATATGCAAAAACTAAACTCGTAACCCACTTATACATTGGCAAAACCTAACATAGTGTCAGGCATCTGCCGAACATAAAAACTCATCAACTACGGTATAGTGGTCAACCTAACACGTGACAATTAGATAAGACCCAAACGCTCCAAAGAAGATGAACTAAAAGGCACAAGTATGCAACCTAACCTACGCAATGGTCATACCATCTTTCATACATACCGTATCTCTCAACCCTGTTAATAGCAGCTCAATTATATCCTCTAAGATTTCTGGAACATCCATATCTTCTTCTGGCATACAACTTCCACCTAATTCCAGATTACATAAGTTTGCATCTAGACCTTGACTGCATTGGTCGGCTTTTACGGACGCTTGCTTTCCCAAAGAGGTGGTGCTCACCTGTTTTGTGAGTAATTTAATTAAACGCAACTGAAAAGTTTAATTTATACAACATAAATCTGACGTTGCACATGTCTTTTTACGAACACTTAGTATAATCTCCTAAAAAAATTTAAAAAGATACATATAGCCTGAAATCTTTAAGGTAAAAAATAAACACTCAAAAATGAGACAAGAACAAGATTAAGAAAATAAACAAACTGAGGTTGGGAACTCAGTTAATCAAAGCTAAAAGAAGGCGTCCAAAGCACTAATATAGGCAGTGTCCTTAACTTAATAATGCTGAAATAATAATAAAATAGTAGTACAAAACCATGTAATAGAGATGCGATGTGTTATTTTTCTTGAATAAGAGATTTAGACAGAGAAGAGAAGACATAGAGTGGCATTACTTTGACCACTCCTTTCCTATTTGCCCAGTTTGGTGCAATTTTTGAAATTAAATTTGACTGTCTGATATTTGTTATATAGGATACCATGTAATGGCTAGCATAGGATTCCAAAAGTCCAATGATCTACGGTTTCAGCAAAGTGGCACATAAAATTTTATAGAACTTCATATATGATATTGGACACCATCATGCAAGGCTTGTTGTATATCTAAAGATAAAAACAAATAAATTTTTCTCAAGACAAAATACAATAAGAACGGAAGAAATGGACAAAAAATTAATATGGCGTAGCTGAAGGATCTCCAGGAGTAATATAGAAATGACATTAAATCATAATGAGGGAAGAGAAAGATTATTAGAGATTTTTCTAACCATATAACGCCATGATGGAGAACGTTGAGGCAGGCAAGAAATCCCAACACGTTGAGTTAGTTTCACCAACAATTTCCGAAGCAAAGAACTCCTAGTGGCGGTGCTGGACTTCATCAAGGCTAAAGTGTCACTCCAAACAATTGGAACTACATCAACTAAACCTTTACGGTTTGCAGCCTGCATTATGAATGCAAAAGAAAGAAGAAAGCCCATATAGATGAGTTTCCACGAGCATATGAAATCCAGCTATTATGGGTGAATGCGGAACAGAGTTATAGTAATAGAAAGTTGGCAACACCACTAAAAGCCCATGACCTTGAGATGTGAGGGTGAAGAATCTTTTATTCTTAGACTTCTATGTACTAGTAACAATGCAAAGATTCTTAAAAATTCAACAGTCTCCTGCTCTTTTTTTTTGGCCAGCTGATTTGAATTATAAATTTTGCAAGAAAATAGGCATGGCTATATAATGCTGAAAACCTTTAAATTATACCTTAAAAATGGCTGCTAGTGCTTCCACAACTCCAAGTACTCGGAATCGATCAGTAACATCATCTGTGACGGAAGACATGACTTCATGTGTCCATTCAATGAAGCTGGAAGAAACAGAAAGAAGGGTACATGTAAAGCGAGCAAGAACGTGCAATATACAACATTCTTTAAGATAAGTCACAACCCATAACTTCTACCTAGCATTACAGGCTCCAAGACAGGTGCAAACATGTTTCATCAGGTAAGAAGCAGGGAGATATCCTGCCAAATCTTTTTATGTGAACCCCTGATGTCGATATCACATATAATCAAATAAACTATAAAGAATTACTATCGAAGGTAGACTCCTCTTGGACCAGTGTATCCAAGAAACTAACTATACTTTTCTCTTCCGAAGAACCAAATGTATCCTTGTTAAAAAAGACAAGGATCATAATTTCCTTAAAGGCTCAAAGTAGTTTAGTAGAACGCACCAGTCACTATGTATTTCAAATGTGTAAAGCTAGAAAGGGTTAATTACTTGACGGTTTCTTCACTGGCAGTGAGAAACTATGGAATTATCTTAAATGGTAAGGGTAAGTGTATCTTGCATCCCCAATCTGTCAGGCTCCATGGAATTCAGTATATAGCTTAATCTATTGAAACTAAATCAAGTCTGACATGCCCATCAAAGCATTAACTATTACACCAAAAATTAAAGGGAAACCTGGTGAAGACATTTGGCATGTCTGGACGTGTTAGAAGCCTTGAGAGCAACAAGCCAGCTATTCCGCGCATGGGCCCTGCACTTGAGAGATAATCCTTGGAGAAAGACAAGATCCGAAGGACCAGAGGGGCCGGCTCAAGTCCACTTAAATTATCTGTATGTGCGATACTAGTATCCACGGAAGAGATATCAAAAGGAACCAACACAAGTATAGAAAGCCATAGAAGTATGACACACTTTGCCTCCATCTCTCCTGTACTTTCTTGTCGAAGTGATGTGGCACCAGTTGTGTGATGACACTTCTCCAAAAGAGAAACAGCAAGCTCTAAATCAGAGACTTGATGTGGGAAAAACTTCGTCACTGCCTTGTATCCACAGACTGTAACCAGGGTATAAATAATAATGCACAAAGGCTTGATTACTTCAACAATTTCATCGGATGCCACTCCGAGTTCAACTGTTTTAGATCGAACTATAAACATTAACGGAGATATAATGATCTCTAGGTAAGGCTCGATAAGTTGACCCTCTTGTTGATACTTATCCAACTGCACGACAAATAACCCAGTCAAGATTGTGAAGAATGTAGAGCACATTTATTTCTGCACACCAAACATTTCAACCTAAAACAATCTAAGAGGGAGAGCAATTCAGTAAGCCATCCATTATATGGACCTCCAATCTCTAAAGCTATTCTCTTTCAAGAACTTAGTCGCAAAAAAATAAAGTTACAGTAAACATCTGAAGCAAAATAAAGAAGACAAAGGTCCAGAATGTCAATTAACACAGACTAGCCATCTTAAACTCGTAGATCACGACATTCTTCAGGCACATTTACAGAATATTGCTTCTGGAAACAAATCTATATCAGCATTCCAACGTCCACATCTAAACAATGTAGTTCCGAATACGAATTACAAAGACAAGCTAGCTCTCAATTTACAAGTTATCTTAACCATTTCAGCTAAGAAACTATAAGAATACCCACTACTTGAGTTCAATAGTAAAACTCTAGCTTACGTAAAAACCTCCGAAATGATCATCAACCCGTTTCAATTTCTCTCAACTAACATATAATCCTACTATCAATACCTATAATGCTCCAAAACAAAGTAAATTGCATAAATTTTGATGAAATGAGATAGAGACTGCAGAAATAGACTTACAATGGATCGAATCTTGTTAACAGCAGAAGGATCAACAACACGACCATTAGCAATAATATCATCCAGAAGAGATTTAACAAGTTTCCATTCTTGAAGAAAATATCTTTTAAGAACTAATTCACAAGAATCATGCTCATCATCTTCATCATTTGATCCTATTAACATCTCCATTGTTGTCGTTGTCTTCGTTAGGGCTTTTTCTTCTTCTACTTCTCCCTTGGTTGCCATTATTTAGACTGAGAATGAGAGAAACAAAGTGAACACTTCCAACTTTGATTCGAGTCTCTTTAGGGTCTCCTGACTCCTCGAGGATTCTAGTGTCTCAAATGTGGCTAAGGGTAGATGTCTAAGGTGCCCTTGAATAAACCAAGGTGGAAATATCTCATAAACCCGATTTTATCTTTTACAAATCCATCATTAAAATAATTTATATATGTCATAATATAAGATTACTAGTAAAAAATATTAATTTTTTTAACTTATTTTATATTATCTAATTTTTTGAAGGACTAATATATCCCTTATATTATAAGTTTGACTACCAAAAAATAAAAAAAACATATATCATTCTTTACGGTAATTTTGTTAATGGCGTAATATGTGGAAGTCAGTTTATCTATTTCTTCTTTTCTTATTCTCAAACTTATGGGTAAAAATAACACTAGGATAAAAATAACATCTAAAAAATTTTGATAAAAAAACTTTTATTTTTAATTTTTTTTCTGAGAAACTATATTTATACTAAGTTCCTGCAAGCACATTTATGAAACAAAACCCTTCGAATTTTAAAACACAACATAAACAATCATCAGACATGATAAATCCTATCTTCTATAAAATTATTACAGATTGAACCCTAACTCGCATTCCCTACATACACATAAACATTACCAAATTATGATATGATCCCTAGAAAAAAAAATGAAGTTTGTTTTTCCCTGCTTACTAGCCAAACAGATACAAGGTTTCAAGAAATTTACAAAGTAGGCTTAACAAAATGACCATTATAAGATCCCATCATAATCCACCAGCACGACCACGAGGACGATGAAGGCGCTGAAGTTGTTGAAGACGCTTATCTTCTTCACGAAAAGCTATGCAAAAATCCTCAAGAACAATTTCAAGTTTCTTCCACAACTCAGCTGATAAATTTTCCGTACTTCTATATTTTCCCATAGTCTTGGTTAAATCTGCCAAAAAGGATGAAACATCGACATTAAAGATCAATCCAGCATCTTCCTTCAGCCTCTGGACAAGAAGTAGATGTTCATCAAAGCGTTGTTGAGCAGTATCTTTCAACTTTGAATTTACGTTGACGTAAATCATTACGTAACCCTTATGACCGTGACACGCCTTGAACCTTTTAGAAAAAGTTTCAGCATCCATATTGAGCTTTAACTACTATAACAGCGAAACAAAGAATGAGGCGAGAAAAAATTAGCGGTGAGAAAAAAAGCAATGATAATAAAAAAAATCATTCTTTAATTAAATACCTTTTTCATCTTTCTCTTTTTTTTCTTTTTTTATTAATATAATGTTAGATGGGAGATTAAGAACTTTATTTTGTTTCACATAAACCTTTTTATATTTAATTTTTCACATAAACCTTTTTTTGGTACAATACCTTTGTAATTCTAGTATCTTAACCTTCATATAGTTCTGATGATTCTAACTAACACGTATCTAAATTGAGTCTTCCTAGTCAATCAAATCATCTCTGTTTTTTTTGTTTGTTTAGAGTTTGATCACTATTTGTGTTATAGTGATATTTTCTCCACTAATCGATTGCAAATCCGTGAAAACTACATGTTTCACGACTGAAATTTGTTATACTTTTTCCCATATGGACTAAAATAAAGGGAAAAATGATATGTGATCCATTAGCCCCACTAATGTCTCCCACCTTTAGTAAAACCACTTCTATATCTATCGGGTAACTACTCTATGATGGCTAGAGTCAAGTATACAGAAAGATAGAAAAAGAAAAGAATTAAGCTCACCAAAACCATTCTCATTCTGAATACACCATCTACAATTGGGAAGGAGGGTTTGGGACCAAAGTTCATAGCAACCAAGAAATTAGGGCAAACTCAAGGATTAAAGATCAATGGATGGAGGTATTTATAGTCTCTTTCTTTTGCTTCCGCTTCTAATTTTGTATGTTCATATTGTGATAGAATATACATATAGATTTCTAACATTTGGTATCAGAGCCAGTATTAACCTCTGCCTTGATTAAGTAATTTGGGTAAATTGATTTATGAATCTGTGAATACCTAATATATGGATGTTTTGGGTTTTGGGTTTTCTCATAATCATATGCATTGTTAAACTAAAATACCTAAAACACCAGGTCAATTCTTAATCTCTTCTTCTTGTTGATTTGATTTAATTCTGTTGAGAACCCATGAAAAATTGTTCCTGTTTTGTGGTGTTTTCCAATAAAATTTGTGATTCTCTCATTGTTGTTATCGCCACAAGCATTTTATGCATAGCTATGTATCTGTGTAAATAGAGACAAACCTGTTTATCACACAAATAAAACAAACTATTGAAGAATAGAAAATAGTCTGTAACGATGGTGACATTCTTAATGCAAAATGGGAAGAATATTTGTTAAAACCATTAAAATCTATGTACGCATCATAAGAACAAAATGCATTACAGTGATTAGTAATATGGTAGTGCTAAATTTTTTATTTTATTTTTTGTTTTAGGTACTGAAATTCATGAGTTGAAAATTACATCGGCATTGGCATGAGATCCTATTTAGTTCTTACGAGGAGAGAACAAAATTGTCATCAAACTAATCTTCTCTTGGCATGAGTAACTCCATTTTGTTCATGTCGACACAACATTATACAGAAGAATATGTCGTTAGATGCTCTTAGTTTTCTCAGTAAACATTTAGAAACAAATTTAAACCAAGATTAATTTAGTTACACCCAATGGTGGTTCGCCTGGATTTTATAATCTACTTTTGTTGGTTCTGAAATTTTGATTTTGGGATTTTCGGAGTTATATATTGCATTGCGTGTACGAGAAATCCCTATTACAGTGATCACATAAAGAACTTCCACAAATTTTAAGTTAGCCCATATGGATTGGCCTCTGTATGATATTCCTGTATCAGTTTATAAAAGTTGATTGAATTTATTATTTATTTTTTTTGTTCTACTTGTGCATATAATGAATGCTGTAATTATTTTGGGGTAAAATAAGTAGTACTAAAGTGTCGATCGACCTACTTCTGTGGATGGGCCGTGTTCCAAGCCATTGGTTGAATATAGTAAATATATACGGTTTATTTTGAGTGATTTAATATTCATTATGTAGTGATTTACAGTAAAATGCTGGAATATTTAGCTTCGGGTTACTACGTAATATTGGTAGCACATAAAGAAATATATATTATGACCATTAGGATTGTACATAAACAAAGATTATGTCAAGTGATTTAATAATTTTAGTAATTAGAGAATAGCCACAGCATCTCTAGTTATTTAAAAAAATTCTTAAGAAATCACATGTGGAAACTTGACATAAATTTGTAATTAATCATACGTAATATGATGAAATATGCCCACAGGAAATTTTATTATATTTTTATGATTAATTGGGGTGAAATATTGAATTATGTTCTTTAATCTACCCACAGGAATTAAGGAATGAATATGGTTTAATAGTTTCATCATGCAGTTATGAATCTAATTTGAGTAGGACTTTAGCCCACAGGCAAGTTTTATGTCACTAGATTCATATTTTTATACATGACTTGCATTGGTAATTCATGATTAAGTTTAAGTCTCAAATTTTTATTTATAAGCATGCATATATTTTTCTTTGCAGCAATTTTAACTGGAAATATTTCTGATATCAATTATGACATTCCTGAATTAAAGGGTGATAACTTTCTAGCGTTTGTTTATGAATCTAATATGGTTAATATTAATCATAATACATGGTGGATTGATTCTGGTACTACAATCCATGTTTCGATTACCTCGGATGGTATGACAAACCTAAGAAAACCAATGGGAAGTGAACACTACATCTATTCAGGTAGTCAGATGAGTTCACATGTGGAAGCTGTTGGGACATGCAGTTTAATTTTAAGTAGTGGTTTTACTTTGCATTTAGAAAAAACATTTTATGTTCCAGGTTTCACTAGAAACTTGATTTCAGTTTCAAGACTTGTACCTTTAGGAATTTCCTTTAACTTTTCGAATTTTGGCTTTAGTATTCTCAGAAATTCTGAAGTTATTGGTTATGGTATTTTGTCTTATGGTTTACATCGTCTTTATTTGCAAAATGATATCACTCATAGTTCTATGCATGTTAATACTGGGTTAAAAAGATGTATTATGAATAAGGACTCCTCAATTTTGTGGCACCGGAGATTGGGACATATCTCCATTAAGAGAGTTAATAGATTGGTAAAGGATGGGGTACTTAGTACTTTAGACTTTACTGATTTTGATACTTGTGTTAGTTGTATTAAAGGAAAGCAAACTAACAAACACAAAATTGGTGCCAAGAGAAGTTCAAACCTATTAGAAATCATACACACGGACATTTGTTGTCCAGACTTGAACGCTAATGATCCGAAATACTTTATCACTTTCATAGATGATTATTCACGATATGTATCTTTACTTACTTCGTTCCAAAGACGAAGCTTTGGATGCCTTTAAATTGTTTAAGGTTGAAGTAGAGAAACAATGTGGTAAGCACATTAAGATTGTGATATCAGATAGAGGTGGAGAGTACTATGGTAGATACACCGAGAACGGACAAGCACCAGGTCCATTTGCAAAATTTCTTCAAGAACATGGGATTATTGCCCAATACACTATGCGTGGTTCTCCGGACCAGAATGGTGTATCAGAAAGAAGAAATCGAACTTTAATGAACATGGTAAGAAGTATGAGAAGTAATGTTAAACTTCCATCATTTTTATGAGTAGAAGCTCTTAAGACGGCAGCGTACATATTAAACCGGGTTCCTTCCAAGGCCGTCACAAAGACGCCTTTTGAGTTATTCAAAGGATGGAAACCGAGTTTGCAACATGTACGCATTTGGGGATGCCCGTCTGAAGTGAGAGTGTACAACCCACATGAGAAGAAGCTAGACCCAAGGACTATTAGTGGGCATTTCATTGGATATGCTGAAAGGTTTAAGGGTTATAGATTCTATTGTCCGTCTCATAGTACTAGAATTGTGGAATCAAGAAATGCTAAATTTCTTGAGAATGACTTGATTAGTGGGAGTGATCAATTTCAGGATATTGTTCCTGAAAAGGATATTGATCAACTTCCACCTACTGTTTCAAGTGACAAGTTGATTGTTATTCACGCACCTCAAGCTAAATTGCGTGTTAGACAACCAACCATTGAGGTTCCACAAGTTGACAACAATCTAATAGATCATGATGGTAATGAGGAACAAGCTTTTCATCGTGAGGATGAACAAGTTCTATTGACGATATCTAATAAAGCAAGGAAATCAACTATTTCTAGTGACTATTTAGTGTATCTGCAAGATTCGGATTGTAACATTGGAGCCGATAATGATCCCATGTCATTTTCACAAGCCATAAATTCTAGAGATTCAGACTTATGGATGAATGGCATGAATGATGAGATGGAATCTATGGGATCCAACGGAGTTTGGGATCTCGCCGAGTTGCCCGATGGTGTAGAAGCCATTAGATGCAAGTGGGTCTTTAAAACAAAGAAAGACTCGCATGGCAACATCGAGAGACATAAGGCTAGACTCGTTGCCAAAGGGTTCACTCAAAGGGAAGGAATCGATTACACAGAGACTTTTTCTCTTGTATCAAAGAAAGATTCTTTCCGAGTGATGATGACATTAGTAGCTCATTTTGATTTAGAGCTACATCAGATGGATGTGAAAACGACATTTCTCAATGGTGATTTAGAGGAAGAGGTTTACATGAAACAACCTGAAGGATTCGTCTCTAAAGATCGTGAGCATTTGGTTTGTAAGCTTAATAAATCCATATACGGGTTGAAACAAGCTTCTCGACAATAGTATATGAAATTCCATAAAGTCATTACTTCATTTGGATTCGAAGAAAATGCTATGGATCAATGTATATACCTTAAGGTCAGTGGGAGCAAGATGTGATTCCTTGTGTTGTATGTGGATGATATTTTGCTCACAACCAATGATAAAGGATATTGTATGAGGTGAAACAATTTCTTTCAAGTAACTTTAATATGAAAGATATGGGTGAGGCGTCTTATGTCATTGGCATAAAGATCCATAGAGATAGATCTCGAGGCATTTTAGGTTTGTCTCAAGAATCCTATATCAACAAAGTCTAAGAAATATTTGGTATGAAAGATTGTTCACCAAGTATAACACCCATTGTAAAAGGTGATCGGTTCAGTTTGGACCAATGCCCCATGAATGACATTGAAAGGGAACAAATGAAAAATGTTCCATATGCTTCAGCTGTTGGTAGCATTATGTATGCTCAGGTCTGTACCAGACCCAACATTTCATATGTCGTTGGAGTGTTAGGAAGATATCAGAGTAATCCAGGAATCGATCACTGGAAGGCTGCAAAGAAAGTGTTGAGATACCTTAAAAAGGTACTAAGGATTACATGCTTATGTATAGACGGACAAATAGTCTTGAAGTGGTAGGCTACTTCGATTCTGACTTTGGAGGCTGCAATGATTCGTGTAAATCCACATCAGGATACGTGTTCATGCTAGCTGATGAGTCAATATCCTGGAGGAGTGCCAAGCAGACTTTGACGACAACTTCTACAATGGAGGCTGAGTTCGTTTCTTGTTTTGAGGCTACCTCACATGGTGTATGGATGAAAGGCTTCATATCTGGGCTAAGAGTTGTTGACTCTATTAGCCGACCAATAAGAATGTATTGTGACAATTCAACTGCTGTTTTTATGGCTAAGAATAATAAGAGTGGAAGTCGAAGTAAACACATCGACTAAAGTATCTAGCCGTAAAAGAACGTGTGCAGGAAAATACAGTGATCATTGAACACATTAGCACTGAATTGATGATAGCTGATCCCTTGACTAAAGGCATACATATTAAAGGATTCAAGGATCATGTAGTAAGAATGGGACTTGGTCCTATTATGTAGTACATTCTTTATGTTTTTCTGAAGCTTTTATTTAGTTGGATTATTTCTCATTTGGAATTTATGCACGTACTTATTTTAGTTATTTTGTTGAGAAATATCATTAAAGTTTGACCTAGAGTAAACATATGGTTTACTCATTAAGTTAAGTATGAGTGGTGAAAGACTAAGTATATTGTGATACATGGAAGATTGATTCTTGCTTTTAAAGAGGATTAATCGCTATGATCCGTATATGGAGTCTTTCGTGAAATGAATCAAGTGGGAGAATGTTATACTTTTTCCCATATGGGCTAAAATAAAGGGAAAAGGGATATGTGATCCATTAGCCCCACTACTGTCTCCCACATTTAGTAAAACCACTTATATACCTATCGGGTTACTGCTCTATGATGGCTAGAGTCAAGTATACAGAAAGATAGAAAAAAAAAAGAATTAAGGTCACCAAAACCATTCTCATTCTAAATACACCATCTATAATTGAGAATGAGGGTTTGGAACCAAAGTTCGTAGCAACCAAGAAATTAGGGCAAACTCAAGGATTAAAGATCAATGGCCGGAGATATTTATGGTCTCTTTCTTTTGCTTCCGCTTCTAATTTTATAGGCAAATTTGAGAGAAGAGAATTAAATTGTATTTATAAAAAATCGTTTTATTTAATTCCCATAAATTCCCATAAATAATAAAACGGTTTTTAATATTTATTATAGGAATTTAAAATAAAAAACCATTAAGTCTTGATAGGCACACGCTGCGCACACGTTGAGCTCACGCCGGGCACTCGTCGGGCACATGCCAGCTCACGCAAAAACACACGCACGCATACGCAAGCTCCGCAAGTCAGCGGCCCGCGTGCTTCGGTGCGAAGCACCGCACATGTGTTGCCCACTAGCACATTCCTTTAGTCCATATCCAATACACAAGTTCTTTCAACCTTTGTGGTAATATGGATAGACTTCATCCTTGGTTTTTCCAATGTGGGACTAACCAAGGGTTTCTCATTCACTAAGAAGTGAAAAGTGGATTTGTTATTTCCACCCCCAATATAGGCTAGTGACCCTTTGGTCCCATCAAGATAAATTAGGTAACAAAACAATTTTTGGTAATAAATCACTTTTTAATTCTAACAATCCCCCACATGAATGAAGAAAGCGATAAATCAGAAAACCGGAAAACGAGAAATACCTCTTAAGCAATAGGTGTCCATATGGAATTGAACCTTTGCTTAGTGAGAAGTACCGGAACTACTTGATGGACAGTGAACGCGATGTCTTGAACTGCCATCGTTTGGTGTAATTCATCAATAACTCCTTACGCGAGATATCTATCAAGAGTGTTGTTAAGTTCACGCCGTTGTGTCCGTTTTGGCCCTGGACATATCCCGTTTCTCAGAATGCTCTAGAGAATCAGCTCAGTTCTCATAGGAAGCGACCCGCTTCCTCATTCAGATAGGTGAGTTCTATCAAGAGTGTTAACTGCTACACCCCACTTCAATCTTAAATTGAAACTATAGAACTCATTAAGACTTTACTATAAGTCATCCTCACATGCAGTCACACTATCACGTCTACACCATAGGGAAGGGACAGAGAAAATAATTCTCTGATAGTGTTTAATTTTTACCCGCCACAAATTAGTTGTCTCATTCAAAACCTTGATTTTGGGATCTCCAGTCAGCAAGGTTGAGTATCCTTCATGGCAAGTTTTAATTGATGAGCTTAAGTCCCATCCCACTCGATGCATTACTAACTATCTCCTTGGACAAGCCTTTCGTCAAAGGGTCCGCGATATTCTCCTTAGACCTCACAAAGTCAATAGAAATAACGCCATTCGAGATTAGTTGTGTTAGATAATTGTTTCCTCTCCGAATATGAATGTATTTTCCATTATAATTGCTATTTTTAGCATTAGCTATTGCAACTTGACAATCGCAGTATATAGATATAGCTGGCACAGGCCTATGCCAGAGAGGAATGTCTTCTAAAAAACATCTTAGCCAAGCGGCTTCCTCTCCTGCTTTATCTAACGCAATAAACTCGGATTACATAGTGGACCGAGCGATACAGGTCTGTTTGGAACTCTTCCAAGACACTGATCCATATCTTAGAGTGAAAACGTATCCACTCATAGATTTAGACTCCTTTGAGATTGATATCCAGTTTGCATTACAATGTCCTTCAAGGACTGTAGATCATCTTTCGTAACTCAAACAAAGGTTTGAAGTGTATTTTAGATACCTTAGCACTCTGAAAAGTGCATCCAATGCTCCAATCAAACTGGTTATATTTTCTAAGTACAGATTCAATGTAATGAGATTGACTAAGACTATATCTATTAGACTTTCTTCTAATTTTCATCCCTAAGATTACATCTGAGGGACCTAAGTCTTTCATGTCAAGGTATCATTCAACATGTTCTTAGTGGAATAAATTACATTTATGGTTATATCTAGTATAATCTGATTATCAACATACAAGCATACAATCACACAGGTATCATTCACAAGTTTAATGTAAACATACTTGTCAGATTCATTTATTTTAAACCCACTAGAAATCATTACATGATCAAAATTTTCATGCTCTAAAAGATTTATCTTTTCTAAATCTCTTGCCTCTTCAAGGCTCAACTTCATTTTCCTCTAAAAGTATTGTCTGACAAGTATAAAGGACATCTAGGGGATCAACACATATCATGCGAGATTCAGATTTCAAAGGAAAATAATTTTTCCAAGGAACACAACATCCCTAGATTAGATAATGGTATTCAGACCAATTTTTGAAATATCAGAATTTACAACCCTAAACCTATAATCTGTAAGGCGTTCAGGATATCTTATTAAGACACAATTACAGATTTGGGTCCTATCTTTGTCCTCTTATGTGGAGGGATGAAAATCTTAGCCAAGAACCCCCCACATTTTTGAGGTATGCAAAATAGGGTTGTCTACTTTTCTATAATTCATTTGGAGATATATTTGATCCATTAATAAGTACTTTGTTCAGGATATAGCAAACTGAGAGGACGGCCTCCCCCCACAAGTTCGCAGGTAGTCCTGAGCTAATTAACATGGCATTCATCATCTTCTTAATGGATTATATTTTAACCTCTAGCTTGAACTGAGTTCATGTCAATTAGGTCTGAGTGAATTAATTCTAAGGGTTTTAGAAATTTCTGAACACTTTTCTTATAAGACTTTTTAGCATATTTTGATTCTATGCAAATTTAACATTATATGTTTACTTTCCAAATTAAATTTGGGAATGCAGCCTATACTGGCCAGATTGTTCATTGAATAACATGACCAAGTCTGCCATGTCAAACATTCACTGACATACAAACATAAAAGGAATCATTTTTATTTATTTAAATTGAGATTACATCTAATTTATAAAAAACCTCTGTCTTATAGCTTTATCCACTGAGTTACACAATTTTTCCAGATTCATAAAAACCCTTATCATCTAATATATACTACAAGATACAAGAATTTACAGATGTCCGGAACATAAACAATTTCTTCAATGTGAGAATTTTTGCCAAAAAATGAGCTTCAGCCCAACTTTGCCTTTTTCCGCAACCTGTGCTGCGCACGAGTTACCCATATGGAGCTTTTCTCCTTCCCCTACCTTCTGATAGGAGGTGAACACATCTTTGTTTCCGCGGACATGTTCTGTAGCATCAGAGTCTACCCGCCAGTCTCTCACATTGGTTACCAATTTGACTTCAGACACTATACCAAAAAACTTGTTCTTTTGATTTTTCATAATAATTCAGCATTATTTTATTTTATTTCTCTATAAATAAAATCCTTACGATTTCTATAAACTATTGCCTAATTATATTATGAACATGATTTATTTAAAATCAAATAATCAACACTCACGCATGCTTCACATTAAATTATTTTAGTGCATGATAACTACATTTTATTATGCGTATAATAATTGTCTTGCATTAAATTTAGTGAATAAGTGCACAATTACGTTTTATCAAACGTGACCTACGGTTGTTAAATTAAGTGTATTAACCGTTTTAATAATTTCAAGACAACATGCATACGATTCATATATTAAAAAAATATATTATGATTATAGTTAATAAATCATACCTGATTATCGTTGCTACCACCATTTGAGCGATAAAAGTTTCCCTTTGAGCCATGGAATCTCCATCAAATCCCCGCCAAAGAATGCAATTGGCCCAAACCCATATCATCATCTAGAATTAGAATGCACCCAAAACCACCTCTAGGACTTAACTCAAGCCCAGCCCAAATTGAGTGCCCAAGTTCATTTAGTCATCCCTTGTAATTATATTGAGCACAAATAATAGAGATAAAGGAAACTATAGATAAGCATGTCTGCCACATGTGTGAAAGAAGGGCAGAATGGTCTTTTTCACGGATTCTTCTATTAACCCTAGCAAATCACCTAATCACCTTCACCAATCCTCTTTTTCCCTTCACAGCCATCGACAAGTTCTGCTTCACGGACTCATCACCAAAAAACAATCTCGATTCTCTGTTACCGTACTTCAATCACCACAGTTCCGAGGATTAATGGCCAAAATTCCAAGAACAATGTTGCTCCAGTAGTTAGCAGCAGTTTAGCACGAGGAATTAGACCCTTGAGTCCTTCCCTGTTCAATGCCATGGACGTCTGCCTTTAATTTAACAAGACCCGTCAGCAGAACCCGAATTTCTTCCACTCAAAATCTCTGCCTTTTTTCACCAGCAGCATCCTTTCTTCTCCTTCCCAGTTTACTCGGTCTCAAGCAGACCAAAATCATCATCATCGATTGGCAGCAAACACCAACCTACAATCAATTCATCTTTCCCTTGGGAAAAAAGAAGATGATCAATTCTCTGCCATCAAAATCACCACCATTTTCACCTGCTGGTTGCACCTCGAGATTATTCTCCACCTTCCCTTCCGATGGACACCAACACGGCGGTGAACCACCATTTCCGCTACTACTGCGAAGGTTGAAATATCAAATTGGAATTTACCCAATACATCTTCTGAAGTCCATTCCTGATAAACATGAGAAGAATCCCTAAATAAATCCTGTCTTCTCTTATGAATGTAATCTTGATGAGAGTAGTAGTATGATATGGCATCAGCGATTCCACACAGCAACTCATCTCAATAGGTGACATGTTTGATTGAAGAGCTGATCTAACGAACGAAGAAGCAACATCCATGGCTCTCTCAATCATTATACTACGTGTTACATTCCTATGCACTTCCTCTGTCAAATCTTCACTGTTAGATCTCGCAACTGATTTCACTGGTCTTAATGGTGGTTGTTGGAGTTAGAATATATTGTATGTGTGGCTGTGAAAGTATTTGGAACATCAATTTTGAAAAAGGAATTGTTGGATTGAATTCCTGTAACAATGAGCAAACCAAACAGAGACTAGAAATGGGTTATTGGTTAGAAAAACAGAACACTCAGACAATCACACACACACAGAAAGATGGAGTCGCATGTTCAACAGACTGCCCTTAACTCGATATTTATCGGGTACACCTCTAGAAAGAGTGTTGCTATACCACTAGTGATGAAAAATCGAATCCAGGATAAAACCACCTGATACCAACCCAGCTAGCAAAAACTCGTTGGCCCTTTGCGAACTTAACAACAGAATAATAAAGAAAAATAAAATTACGTGCGCAAACAAAGTGAGAAGAGGGGAAAAGTCGTCAGGATAGTAGCTGCGACTGGGGTAAGAAAAAATGAAATTTTTCTTTTTCTTTTATAGGCAAATTTGAGAGAAGAGAATTAAATTGTATTTATAAAAAATCGTTTTATTTAATTCCCATAAATTCCCATAAATAATAAAACGGTTTTTAATATTTATTATAGGAATTTAAAATAAAAAACCATTAAGTCTTGATAGGCACACGCTGCGCACAGGTTGAGCTCACGCCGGGCACTCGTCGGGCACATGCCAGCTCACGCAAAAACACACGCACGCATAGCAAGCTCCGCAAGTCAGCGGCCCGCGTGCTTCGGTGCGAAGCACCGCACATGTGTGAGTTTGCCCACTAGCCCATTCCCTTAGTCCATATCCAATACACAAGTTCTTTCCCTTAGGTGCAACCTTTGTGGTAATATGGATAGACTTCATCCTTGGTTTGTCCAATGTGGGACTAACCAAGGATTTCTCATTCACTAAGAAGTGAAAAGTGGTTTTGTTATTTCCACCCCCAATATAGGCCAGTGACCCTTTGGTCCCATCAAGATAAATTAGGTAACAAAACAATTTTGATAATAAATCACTTTTTAATTCTAACAGGAATAAGGGGTTAATGGGTAGTCATTCTCATAGTAACAGAAGAAGATTTGGTTTCCTAAAGATTTAGTTTCCTTGTTATTCAATCATCGGGGAAGAAAGTGTAAACCGGTCGTGTTTTGTGTCTGTGAAATCGGCCTCAAATCGGGTTGTAAGAGAATCTAACTGTTTTTTTTTTGTCACGAAGTTTCGTCTCGAAAACTACCCATGTAGTTTGCTTTGTCGGGAGGTTTAGTAGTAACATGCTACGTTTTGTTGCATATTATGAAGGAAAGTGCAGTGTTATTTTACGTAGTTCAGTAGGTTTTCTAGTTGTTAGAAATTTGGACACGTTTCTTTAACCGCTGCTTCATCGGTATACTTTCTCTTGAAGATAACTGATAATTGGGTTATCTTTCTTTTATTTTTAGTCCACTCCTTATTTTGGCCCAATTATATTATGTTTCTTCGATATTTTGACCTGATTTGTCTGAGTTAACTTACCCTGTAAAATGATTAGTCATGGATTTTTTTTGTGAGGGAATTAATTCTAGAATCTTATATTGGTGAAGAAGTATTTATTTTGTCTAAGACAAGTAACGGTTTATTCCCTTTTCACTTTATCGGGTGGCGCCTTTTTGAACTAATCCATCTTTTTACAATTTTGTATACATCCTTATTGACTCATAATTGTGTTTGGTGTCGCTTTCCGCACAGGTATGACACTTCAGCATCCCTAATTTTTACCGTTAGTTTTTTATATACGTTTTTTCAACCGTTGGCACATTTATTTTTCAATTCCTGCATATTTCTTGCAAATATAGCCTAGAGACCATTTAACTTACAAACTATTTTTTGTTCTTTAATCACCAAGCTCTCATACATGGCATATCAAAAGTTATCTCTTTGCCTTAAATCTTTAGCGATAACCTTGCATACTTCTATAACCGCTTCAATAATTTTCTATTTCTAACTCATCTTCAATTATTGACTGCTTTGGTTCTTGCTAGCACTGACTGTTTCAGTTCTTTCTTCCCATTTCACATCTTTCTGCTTTTATATTACTCTTTCCCATTTAGTATTTTCTGCTTCTACTTTCAATTTTTGAAGAATGCTTCTCTATAATTTTATTCTTCTATTGCATCCTTAATTACTTCGGCCATTTCCATAGAATTTTTCTTCATTTGATCTCCCTTTCAGTCTTCATACTTCTCTACATTTATTTTGTCAGCAACATTTTCAATATCTGAATCTAAAGCTATTCCAGTTGGGCCCAATTAAAGCCATAACTATATTGTTTCAACTTTATCTCAACTAAGAAGTTACATAGTTTGCGGTCTTCATCATTTCTTGGTTCATAAAATGAATATCCTAGCGTGGAATTGTCAAGGAATCAATCAACCGACAACTATACAACATTTGCGAGGCCCGGTTTCGACGTATAAACCTTTGGTTTTATTTCTTTCAGAAACTTTAACCAATAAAAATCATATGCATTCTCTTAAACACTCTTTACAATTTCAGCAGTATTTCACAGTCCCCGAGATTGGTAGACACGAAGGATTGTGCTTATTATGGAAAAATAATCTAAATGGGAGAATTTTACTACATTCTCAAAGTTACATACATGCCAGTGTTACCCCGCCTCCACCTGCATAACCATAGTTATGCCCCGACATTTATGGCCCACCCCACCCAAAAGCTCGGAAAAACCTCTGGGAAGAATTTCCAACTATCTTCCCCAATATCAACACAAACACTCCATGGATACTGCTAGGTGATTTCAACGATTTAACAGATCGCTCCGAAATAAAGGAGGGAGGCAAGTAACATATACGCAGACTCAGCAATTTCTCACAATGATAAATCAGATGGGAATTATTGATATGAGATTCTGGGGAGCTCCATTTACTTGGGAAAACAATCATCTTGGTCAAGACAATATTCTAGAACTCCTCGATAGAGTTTTAGTCACTCAACATTGGCGAACAGCTAACCCCTATGAAGGAGTTACTTATCTCCCAATGATAGCTTCTAACCACGCCCCAATCTTGTTGCAAACGAAATCAATTGATTGGAAAGGTATGAAAAACTATAAGTTTGAACATTTTTGGCTCACCCATCCGCAACTCAAGCAAGTGGTAGATACTGCATGGACCCAGCAAAGCGACACAGAGCCTTTTCTATACCTACAATTGAAACTCATCATAACCAGTCAAATGCTCACCGAATGGAATAAGGAAACGCTTGGTTATCTCCCTACAAGGATCAAGAACTCAACAATACAAATAAAGGCATCATAACACCAATGTGCAATTCAACAAGGAAATAAGCAAGATTTTCTGGCTAACTCGTGAGAAGGAGATTAGAACTCATCATTTGATCCTACTTTAATGCCATGAAACCTACTGACAATAAAGATCCAGAATTCAATGGCTATAATCAGGCGATAACAACACAACTTTCTTTCATACTAAGACAACTATTCATCGGGGATACAACAATATAAAACAACTACAAGACAATCAAAACAACTGGGTAACCAATAAAGACAAGATTACACACCTCATTCTGGATCATTATACAGAACAACATATGGCTGCCTCACAACGATTGATGAGGTTCTTTTTAGAACAATCACTACAAGATTAACTTCCAGGTAACGCGTGTTGCTAACTTCCGAAGTAACCCCATCAAAAATCAAAAAGCCTTTTTATTTTATAGATTCTGAGCGAGCTCCAGGTCTAGATGGCTACATAAGTAAGTTCTTCAAAACCTTTTGGGAAACCACTCATACTCAGTTAATAGCTATAGTTTGCAGTTTTTTAACTCCCTAAATATTCACCCGCTCATGAATCACATTAATCTCACTTTAATTCAAAAAATAGAACACCTCTCAAAACCATCACAATTCAGACCTATATGGCTTTGTAACGTCACTTACAAAATCTTTGCCGAAATTTTAGTCAACCGCATTAGACCACTTCTTCCATTTTTGATTATCCCCTACCAGAGTGCATTTGTGCCGCAAAGATCAATTCACGACAATATCGCTATTGTGGGGGAACTATTCCACTACATCAAATATTCACCCCTAACCAAAGATCTGAAAATAGCCCTAAACTGGATATTCAAAAGGCTTACGACAGCTTGGATTGGGGTTTCATCAAAACACCCTTCACTAAACTTGGATTTCCAACAACCTTTGTGGATTATATAATGTTATGCGCCACAAAAGTCACGTATTCAATTAATATCAACGGTATTACGCATGTATATATCACTCCAACAAAAGGTACAAGGCAAGGGGATCCACTATCTTCTTATATATTTATTATTTTTCCATAAATCTGGGGAACCTGGAAAATCAAAGACTTATAGGAGGACTGTGAATATCCCAAAAAACACCACCCATCTTGCATATAAAGTACAGTGATGACCTCCTAATTACTTTTAAGGCTTCCAAAGATAGCAACAATCACCTCAAGAATGTTCTACAATCGTACAGCTCTTCAGAGGGCCAGGTAATTAATACCTCCAAATCTTCAATTATGCATCACCCGAGACTAGATCAGAATATGGTGAACAACTTACAACAGTAACTACTCCAAATCCCCCTATATATCTAGGAGTACATTTCAAACAAGGGAGATCATCTCGGTATATTTTCGAACCTCTACTTCTAAGACTAGCGAGGAAGGCAAAGTGATGGACGAAAAAAGGCATGACGCCGGCTGGAAGGTTATAATTAATCAAAACCTCTCTAAGACCCACCGCAAATCACCTCATGCAAACAAAAATGCTTCCCACCCATGTGTATAACCAGATAGATCGTATCACCAGAATTTTTTCTGGGGGTATGATTCCTCAGTTTAAAAGATGCATCCTTAAGTTTAGGATAAATTATCCAGACCGATCTCAGATGGCGGACTGGGCATTAATAAAAGTAGCGTACATAATAAATCACTACTTATCAAAAGGTTCTGGAGTCTACATGATCGGTTGGACTCCATCTGGGCCAACCTCTGTCATGAAAAATATCTCAACCAACAACCAATTTTTCAACCACCCCCTAACATTCCCTCTTCTTCCAGTGCACAATGGAAACAATTAGCTTCACTCATACCCACTCTACAAAACCTTATTTTTTACCATATTGGAAATGGATTAACAACCCATATCCAGGCTAATTGGATTTTGCACTACCCAAACCTTGATCCGGACCAATGCTACCTTATCCAAACAGTTGCAGATATCATTGATCCTCTTACTCACACTTGGATACATGAAAAACTCAATAACCTTCCACCATTTGCATCCCAAAAAATCATAAACATCTACCTCCCCCAGGACATCCCCAAAGATAAGATTATCTGGCCGCATTCAAAATCT
Organism: Papaver californicum; assembly: GCA_023531435.1. Taxonomy (NCBI): domain Eukaryota; kingdom Viridiplantae; phylum Streptophyta; class Magnoliopsida; order Ranunculales; family Papaveraceae; genus Papaver; species Papaver californicum. Next base: position 6,412,168 of record JAJJMC010031210.1, on the reverse strand, counting down.
TGAAAATACACTACCGCTTATGGGTACAAATGTCTAATTCAACAAAGAAATCATCTTAATCAGAACCCCCTCACAAACTCTAAATTCCTGTGGACCTTACCATGTCCACCAAAAATTCAGTTTTTCTTGTGGAAAGCTACCAATGAAGGTATACCCATCTTCTCCATTGTATTTCGTATCCAACTCACCAACTCCAATTTATGCCCCCAATGCAACACTGAACTAGAAACGGCTGACCACTTACTCCTACGCTTCCCAATAGCAATCTTAGCATGGAACACCCTTCTCGCTTGCCTCTCAAACAACCATCACAATAACCATAATCCTCTTATTCCTATAACCCCCCAAACAACCATCTTTCAACTCTTAAACCAACCGGGACCATCTGCAACAATCACCTCTTTCTGTTTTCTCTTATGGTCTCTCTGGATGGCAAGAAATAAGCATATATTCTATCATACCCAAACAACACTAGATATCATTGTTTCTATAGCTCTTAAACAACAACATGAGTTTTCATGGGCAAAAAAAGTACTTTCTCCAGTAATTCCAGGCGAATCACAATTAACTATCCCATCAAACACCGTTAGAAGAACAACAACCATTGCAGTAGGATGGACCAGTCATATCCTGTATTGGATAAAGATAAACACTGATGGAGCTGCCAGAAGACACCCATGGTTAGCAGGCGCAGGTTTCATCTACAGGAATTCAGGTACAAGAACAATCCTGGCACTAGCCCAACTGCTTGGAATCACAATTGCCTTATCAGCTGAAGCTTGGGCCATGCTTCTGGCATCCATAACCGCAACGGAAAGATAGTGGCCAAAGGTCATTTTTGAGACGGATTCAGAAAATCTGTTAAGATTCGTACACACTACCACATAACCGCCTTGGTATATATCGGGCATGATTGCCGAGATAAAGCTAAGAATGTGCCAAATACCTTGCTGCATTCTTCAACATAATTATAAAGAAGGAAACCAAGCAGTTGATGGTCTTGCTAACCACGTCGCGGATGGCAGTCAAACAAGGAATCAATATACAAAAATCTGGAACCAGGAAACCCTTTTTTTCTTAACTAAATTGTTCTAAATGACTCAATGGGTACCACCTACCCACATGTAATCTACTTTTAATCGTAATCTATTCAATGCTTCAAAAAAAAAACTTAATTTTATCATAAAGAAATAAATAAAATGGGTTAGAAATAAGTTTCCCCATAAAAAATATTATCATACTACCTTTTTTTTAATATTTATTATTTTTCTTTTTACTCGCACTTTCAGATAAGCCTACGGCTAGGCCGTATTTGATTTTTTAGTCGTAAACACTTTTCAACTAAAAAATGATGGACTTCTAGCCGTAATTGGATTTTCAATATTTAATTTTTTCCTCACAAAAAACCTACTTGTTGATGGTTATTCCTAGTAGTAGAGGTGTGTACGGTAAGGAATTGGTATCCTCAACATAGTTGTAAGTAACTTGTAATTTCAAAAATTATAAGTATTTTTACGGGTAGGTCTTATTGTTTAAAACCTAACCATGGAGGAGTTATTAATTTGTTAACTTAATCTAGGAATACCATTTAGGATAGGATTTTTGTGACGAAATATTAAATTTTGGAAACTCAATTACGATTAGGTGTTCATCTTTTCATAGTTGTAAAGATCGAAAGTACTAACTTACAGCTAGAAGTTCATCATTTTCTAGTCGTAAAGGTGGTTTCGGCTAGGAAATTTAAAATACATCCTACCATAGCAATACTTGGGTATGAAAACTCAAAAAAGTAAAAAAATAATAACAAATAAATAAGTAAATAAAAAAAAATTTAACACTTAATCTAATCTAATCATTAAAACTTATTTAGCTAAACCAATTAAGTTCATTTACACAAATAAATAGAGGGTAGTTTAACCATTATCAAAATATTTGGACAAGGGGTTTTTCACTTTACTACTCAATAACCCTATTTTGTCATCTTGTCGAGTCGTTTATGAAAAATCAGTAAACCCAAAAATAACTTTCTTTACTATAGTGAGGGACCTTACTCCCTATTTTTTGTGCCGTGCCGGAATAAACCTATTAATGTAGCCCGTGGTTGAAGTGGTTGCTTGTTCATTTAAGAACATCCACGATAGTAAATCGTAAAAGTTATCTTAAAATGGTATATATACTAATTATAAGTCGTAATTTTATGCATTAACCACAACAAAAATTATTACCTTTTGAGTGGGGTTTGTAAAAAACCTGTAATTACAAGAAATCAATTTAAAACACCTCCCAAAGATGAGAGACGTGGTTGGTTGGTTGTCATCCAAGCAAAATTATTTCAAGTTCTTTCACTTCATATAATATGGATTAGAGTGTAATAACAAGAACACGTTCGTTCCTCAGAGAGGCATGGGTTTTCATTCATATTTGAAAACTTATGTAACCATGGGGATTTTGGGATTTAAGACTAAAGTAATTAAACTAATTATACTAAAAAATATTGAACAGAGAGAATCAATAGGTTGAGAATATTGATTAAGGGCCCATCTTCAATCATAAGACCTGCACTTTAACTAATATCTAGAGCTAGCACTTAATGGTTTATTATCAAGAGCCCTAGAGCATCCCATCGAGAACATACTCCGGTAAATTCCTTACGTCATCTCATACCATAACTATAAATATGCAATTACTACTCAAAGAACAACCTAATGCAACATGATATTAAGTTTAATCTTCTATGAGCGTTAAATTCTATGAATGAGGCTAATCAATGCAATAGAAATACTACGAGTAATCTATTTAACATAGGTTAAGTTTATGCATGCAATCACATGAAGGTTTTGAATACAATCAGTAATCACACTATGCTACTTATGACTAGGTTCATCAACAATTATGTATCTCAAAACCCTAGTCTAGAAATAAATAGGCATTCATGGTTATTTAGTAGCACTCCTAAACAAATATTCGGGCAAGCATACTTGGTGATAATAATTAGTTGAACAAGAATGATAATGATGATATTAAGATGACAAAACTAATGTATTAATCAAGTAACATGTTTCTGATATGTGACTATATCATTAACCAATAAGAAAGGGTTAGCTCATCATGGATTTCTCAAAATCCATGGAAAATATAGAATAAAGCAAGTAAAGCAAACCCTATAAATCGTGATGTTCAATAGCTACTCCAAGCCCTAGCTCCTTGGTCCTTTCTTTAGCTTCAATTGTAGCACTGGACTTCCTTATTCATTTCGTGTTGCAATGAACTCTTTTCTTTTTCTTTGGTTGAATCCACTCCAAAAATCCTCAGAAACAAAGAAAATCAAAGCATAATGATATGAAAATTAACAAGAAAGCAATAAATTATAGTGCCAAACTAATATAAATAATGCACCTATCAGCGGTTGAAAATGTTTTCTGAGAGTTAGGCGCAGTAAACACCTCATGTGTATCACAAGCAACACCACCAAAAAACAAACAACGTTTTAAACTCCGCGCATAGTTTTAGATTGGTTTTGGTTAAGGAGAGTAAAAAGCGACCGACGAAAGAAAAATTTCTAGTCGACTCGTTAATTTATACCTAGTCAATGTATTTTCTTATTTGTACTAAAATGCCCTATTAAATACAGTCTCTAACCATATAAAACTTCCACCCATTCCCAAAAAAAAAACGACGACAACAAAAACTCCACCACCACTATCAATTTCATTGCCAAAACCACCATCAATTCCACTATGGGCATGATAGACACATTTTTGTGTCTGATTTGTCTCAATTCTTTATATTGATAGTGCTTGACTGTGTAATAATTGTGTTATTTTATGTGTTTGTAGGTATTTTTGGAAAATAAATATTTTTAAAAAGATTGGCTCGAAAAAGTGTTAAAGGCAGCCAGAAATTACTAAAGGCACATCTCATTTGGATAAGGGCACCCCAATGCTAAAGGCACCTTCACTTCGGATACATGCACCTCCTTCTTCTCAATTTCAAAAGAACAGATTTGGCGGGAAATTCTTATCACTATTCTGCGTGATCTGGAAAAAATATTTTGGGAATTTTTTTAAGGATTTAAGACAAACAAGATATCCTTGCATATTTGTAAGAGGAGTTTGTAATTTGAAGACTCGAATAGGAAAGAAAAGCATGCTTTCACGCAAGTTTTATTCTCCCTTTTTATTTCGGAAGTAGTCGAGATTTCTTTCATCTATGTTGTGCAAAGCTGTTAGAGACAAACAAAGAAACAATATTATCGAGTTTGTTTAAAGAAGGAACAAATATATCACCGGGAGAACAAAATCAGGATCAAAAAGAAAGAAAATATTTTCCTGTGAAAAAGAGAAGTCTGTGAGAATTAGTTGAAGATTTAGAGGAGTTAATACGATATTTGGGGTTGATTATGATGGATTAGTATAAATAGAAAGGATTGGAGAAGAGATGGGGAGGCTGGCAGAAGCCACGAAATCAACTCACAATTTTTTTTACAACTTTTAGGATTCTAGACAGAGGAGGAGGAAGAAGAAGAACAGACGACAGTAAGAAACTGTTGATGAAAACCATTATTTTTCCTATATATTTAACGGTCAGCGACGGTTTTATGAACAGTAGCACCAACAGTTTCTGGTTCTTAAGACACAAAAGATTTGTCCTTTACTGATTGCGCACGAAATCAATCGTTTATTCGATAAATCCTTTTAATCTTTCTGTGATTCAGTTGGTTAGTTCTTTCTTGTATTTTTCTTCTTCCCAAGCACTTTTGAGCCATGTACCTATCTTTTGAGAGTGTTTTGGACATGATGAGCTAAACTCCATCACTGGGACAATGGAGGAAGTCATATCTCATGATTGTGGTAATTATAATTAATTCTTTTATGACTTTTTGCATTAATTTAATTTGATTTATATATTTCTTAACTGGTTGTCATTTAATTTGATGGATCATGCTTAGCTTAAGTGTTGTGATGGTTCATGCTTAGGATTTACATTCAATGTTTTAAAAATCTACTTTTAGCAAAGAATCAGAGTCAATAGTTTTATCATACGAGCTATAAATTGTCTAGAATTAATGTTTGAATCGCATGAATATTAAAAATGATGGAATCTTGAGTCCGAGTATCTATAAATATTATTATCATCTTTTGTATATATTTTCTTGATTAAAATTAGAATTAGATCTAAAATCCATTCTCCACAAGTCTTAATGTTTGAACCTTTCTTACCACTTGTCTATAATCCACATCAAGGCAGTAATGGTGACCAACCAAAAAAGACAAAATAATCTTCACCGTCATCATCAATTCTATTATTTTATTGTGTTTCTGTAACTCCTTGGATCTCCTAAGATGAAAAATGCAAAAAGTTTTCAGGTTTAATGATTTTTTAGTCTTAGTCATTGTTCCATTATTACACGATAAGTTCAATGGAGTTTTTGAATTTCATATCACTGTAAATAATCTCCATCATTTATTCAAATAACCAATAACTTTATTTCATCCTTTGTGATACTAATTTTACTTTGTGTTTTCTGAACTAAATTGGAAAGTTTTTGTTGGTACTGATGGAGAACTTTGAGATTGGGATTTTTGATTGGTTGAACTTCGATTTTAGGATTTTGGATGTTGATAGGTGCATAATTCACATGTTTTTAGTGTCAAATACATGCTTGTTTTAGCTATAATTTTCGCATATTACTTGTTATTCCGTTTATATTCAATCTTATGTTTTATATTAGGTGAATCATCCCAATAAGAGTGAAAATGGCTAAAAAATAGATAATAATTGAAGTACTTCAAGTATTCAAGCATTCAAAGGCCAAATAAGAAGAAAGGAGTTCATATCGACATGAGATGACTAAGGAAACTGAGTTCTACAAGTGAAAAAGGGACAAATAGAAATTATACTTATTCAAATCCAGGAGTTATTAATACCATTTTGAAGAGAACGAGAATATGAAGTGAATGCAAAAAGAATAAGGTCATTCCGAGTTTGAACGAATAAGTTATGAACAAAACAATCGAGACAAATAAAAGGTCACCTACAGCTCAACAGTCGGCATTGCTCATAAGAGACACACCAATGCCGACACGACACGAAAAAGGGCAGAGAATTATACCAACATTCGGCATTGCTCATAAGCATCACACCTATGCCGACTGTAGGAATTTTTGTGGCAGAGAATTAGACCAACAGTCGGTATTGCTCATAAGCAACACATCTATGCCGACTGTAGAAATTTTTGAGGCAGAAAGTTGAACCAACAGTCAGCATTGCTTGTGGGGAATCACCTATGCCGACTGTCACAAGTCCAAGGGGTCCTTTTTGACGCATTTTTGACTTCTAAAAGGAGGAAACCCGGTCCTGGAAGGATTCTAAGCCATAGATATCATGAAGTACTATAAAAGGAGACTCCAAGACATTAACAATACATCTTTTTACAACTTTTACATAACTTTGCATGCTTTGGAGGAGATCAACAACACCAAAAGAGGAGAAAGCTAGGGTTTCGAAGCTGTTCAATTATCGTAACGATTTCTTAACTATTTTCTTATATGTATATTATGGATGCTTCTACATCCATGAGTAGCTAAACACCTAATTGATTGAGGATGAGTTCTAAGTTCTAAACATGATTTGAGTTATTATATATGAATCTATTGATGTGGTTGTAAATAGTGGTAAATAAAGTATCGCTCGCTCGAACTTGTGAAGATTGAATTTAGATTTAATAAATTAATTTTAAACTAAAAATATATACAAAATATGAAAATAATATTAACAAATACTGAGGTTATGGATTTCACCATTAACCAATTAAAGTGATTCAATTCAATAATTATAATTATGCAATTCTTACATTTAATTTAATTCTAATATGTTGCAAAAGTAGATTCTCAAAATAACAATTGTATAACAAAAGCATGGAACATCTAAAATCTAGGCTAAGCATGTACCATCTAACGAAATCACAACTGTTTAATAAAAATAATTAAATCAATTTTTAATCAAGGAAAATAATCATAAAAGAAATTACAAAAATTAATTAAAATAAAAGTATACCAATTTTCTTGGAACAATGGCTTCCTCCATCACCTCAACAAAGGGGTGTAGCTCCTCATGTTGAAAACAATCTCAAAATACTCATTCATTGCTCAAAAAGGTGTTTACAAATGGTGAAAAAGAGTGAAAATAATGAAAACAGTGAGTTTGCAACGGTTATAACGTTACAGACTCACTGTTACAGAGGGATAACTATTTCCCGAAGATAAACGTTGCAAATGAAGATAAACGTTACAAATGAAGATAAACGTTGCAAATGAAGATATCTGTTACAAAGTTAAAAGCTTTAGCAACAGAATTTTTAAACTTTTCGCAACGGAATCTTCAACCCTATGGCAACGTTTTCTTCATCTTCTTCATCATGATCACGAACAGATTTTCTGGAATTCTTGATTTGCGATTCTGGACTCTCCAGACCCCCCCTGGATTCTTCCCTTGACTCTTCTATTTATAATGTAACCTCAACAACCTCCATATCTCCCTCAAATCGTCGCATTTATTCTCTTTAATCAAGAGAAATATTCTCGGGAAAATATCAATTTTGATCTGATTTTGTGTCCGCGATTGCACTTAGCGTGTGCAATAAGCCTTTAAACCCATAGGTTTCCCTATCGGACGAGTTTTAGTCTCGTGAGGGTTTAGAAGAGGTGTACCCACTAAACCTTTTACTCCAAATTCTAGCTACCTGTGAACGATTGAGGGTAAACACTAAACACACTATTTAGTTGGTATACTAAATTCTTCGCCCATAAGAATAATTACCCTATATGAGTCCAATTAATGTACATGAGTTTTCACTCAGTGTACTAAAATTCATACAAGAATTCAAAACTTTATTTAGATAGTCGTTCAACCACGATACTCAGAATCTATCAAAATACAATCACATGAAAATATTTAGAAGATGGATATAGACAAAATGAAATTTGCGCATGTTGACTAAGGTGAACGGTATTTCCCATATCTGTCTGAAGGTCAGTGCCAGGATGAATGGATTGAGATACGCTCCCACTAGTCTTACTCCTAATATCGACTCAGCTGGTGTATTTCAGCGGTCGATTTATAGAACAATTATTTATTATTTTTAAATATATAGACAACATGATTGGATCAAATTAATCCAAGCGCATGTTCCTTATCAGCATCTTACATGATAATTCTCATGGATCCTGCGTTCCACGCTTGCTTAGGCGACGGAGACAGGGAGAACACACATATTGTTATCAAAGTGTCAATACTCGATTTTTTTTATGTTTTTATTTTTGAATGGTCTAAATAATACAATAATGGGGCTTGATCTCAAACACACTACTTCATGCTGGCGGTGATAACAATTCGATATTGGTGCCCCCACCAAATCACTTAGAGAAACACAAGAACTGGAAAAATAAAAACAGAAGGTGATATGGTCAAGATAGACTCTGATATATGGTGACAACTATCATGTTATTTCTAACACATGAGCTAGGCACCCTTTTATGAATAGACCATTTAACTAGGCACACCAATTCCTATAGAAAAATAGCTAAGTTTCCATCTACCTAGAATGGTTAGTGTCATCCTGAATTGTTCACAAGTTTTTAGACTTTGGAGTTTCATCTTTCACTAAAAGTTTCTCCCTTACCCCTAAACTTAAATCTAACATTGTCCTCAATGTTCTAAAGATAAAAGAATGAACAAGGAGAAACTGTTACCAATCGAAGGAAAAGAGTTAAGGAAAGATATTACCGTGTCGCACGAGCATGGGTTACCTCCCAAGAAGTGATAAGTTTAAAGTCTTCATCCAGACTAAGAAAGAATTAGTCACCTCATAAAATCATATAGCAATAGTCGGAACAACTGTGGGTCATCTGAATAAAATAATGCTATCCAAAATAGAAGGAAACTGCAGCGGACCCAGAAAGTGAACAAACAAATTACACCCTTATCCCTATCTAGTGTATTGTTTAAGACAACTACATTTAATTGAGGTTCAAGTCAGGGCTCTATGAAAGGGTCCAGATAAAATATTTTCATGGGTTGGAATTCCATTATAGGAAGGATCAACAGGATCATGTTGTAAAGTCCGGAGTAACTCAATTAATAAATTTGAAGCACATAATAATAACCTGAATAATTTTGGATCCTCATAGTTAATCAGATTTGACCTACACAGTTGGCTATAATGAAGGTGGTTATTCTTAAGAAAATGTGTCGATTCTAATTTCCTAAAGTAATTAGGCTTAATCTCAAAACTTAATAACTGGCACTTTTGAAATTCAAACGTTCCCACATATGAAAGAAAATGTTTTGGTGGGAAAACAAAGTCAATCTTGGTATTATTTCCTAGGTAAACCACATCGACCATAGGATGGGTTTATAACAACTGAACTTCTTTCTAGACATCAACAGGCTCAAAGAATCTAGTTTGAAGATGATATTGGAAAATGGTAGAGGTGCATATGACAAGTCCCAAGTGAGGGACTTTAAGCAGGGATACTTGACAATCACAAGAATCATCGGTACCCCCAAACTTAGGGTGGACATTACTCTCAAATGAACTAAAATTTGTTGGTTGGATTCTAGGGTCCTTAAGGTCCTGAAAAGGTTGGGTGTCTAAGATAAAAAAATCCACTGGGGAAACTATTCTATCAACCTGAATCAAATCATCCTCTATCACATTAGAATTCTCTAAGAGTTTATCATCTTCGTCAGAGACTATTGTTTTCGAATCGTCAGACTCTAAATCACTAGTTTCAGGACAAACTCGTTCCTCTAAACCATTATCGGCTTCAAAACAAGAAAATTCTACACCGTCTAAAATAGTGATATCTCTAGTCAAATCCTCTTACTTTTGAATAAGTGAATAATCATTAAAATTATTTGGATTAGAAACAGAAATAACATTATCATCATGAAGCACAATTGGAGTGACAATTTCTTGATCACTCTGCCTGTATATTTCAAGTTCTTCACCAATACTATCCTCATCATCATAATAAAATGAAGATATTTGAACCTCATCTAAATAAGTAGTGTTACCAATTCTATTCTCGTCCTCTTGACTAGGTGAATAATTATCAAGGATATCACTATATTGGAAATTAAGACCATTTTGAGCAATATTATTCTTTGTAAAACTTTCATTCACACTTAATACAAACCTATTTCTATCCTCAGTCATCTGTTTTGTATTCTCAGTCATTTGCTTTATGATTCTTCTTGTATCCTCAGTCATCTGCTTTGTATCCTAAGTCAACTCCTTGACAGAATTCTCTATAGAAACAACTAGATCATAAAGATTGTTAGGTCGTAGCTGCTCGTGTGATTCTTCTAGAGACATAATAGGTTCATTATAAGTACTAGATTGCACATGCTAAAGGGCATCCCTCCAAGACAAAGAACTCGAATTTTGCTCATTTTCATGTTTATAAGACGGGTGTATGTATGAATAGTAATTGGGATCACCTTGGTATGAGCAATAACCTTCAAAAGGTTGGTGGTGGTCCCGACTACTATCTACACCATGTTGATAGTACGGATAATGTATATTTTAAAATTCAGTCGGATATTCATTGTATTGGTCCTCATAATACCAGTTCGACATTTTCTAACAAAAACTTCCTAATATATTTACAACAATAAACTCTAAGAATAAATCCTACCGGAAGGGGTTCTAAACATACACAAGCAAGTCGAAGAGAAACAGGATAATCTATAATGAGCTTTTTATAATCCTGCCTCTTTGGAAACTTTTCCTTGGGTTACAAGGCGGCTCTAATCAACTTAAAATAATCTTCCTGAACTTTAAGTTAGGCTAACAAAGTAACCAATACAGTCCTTTTGAATGATTTTCCAATAAGCTCGTTACCCTATATGTCTCTTTCTAGTCAAATTATAGGCTTAGGTTCGCGTTAGGTAACGTGTTCCTAAGGCGGGCAAGAAGGCAACGGTGATGAAATCCAAGTCTTTATCTTATATGGCCAGTCCTTGCCCTTTACTAGAAAATAAATCCGTATTCAAGTCCTCAACATATATGCATTACGAAGGAATACAGAAAACCCACTGACAGAGGATTCGTGGGTTGATCGAGTCTTACCTCCCGTACCAGACGGGCGATGAACCGTTGAAGTCGACTCGGACCACCAATTCCTGTGTCAGTGTACGAACCCGAGGGGCCGAAACAAATATCGTAATTGTCGTCCTTCCCTGTTGCAGTTTATATTTAAATACCCTTCTGCAGGGATTAAAAATTAATAATAAAGTTCAAAATTTTAAAGTCCAAAGTCCAAAAATAAGAAAAAATATATAAAAATACCTAAAATAATTACAAAAGTAATAAGACTTTCCTAATACAGTTTTCTAAAAAGAAAAATAAAAACCCTAAAAATTTAAAAAAAATTAACTATATAAAAATAAAAATCTTGTCTTCTTTTTCCGTTCTTTTCGCTTTGTCTTTGATTCCAAGTCTTTAATCAATCAATATAATCTTTGGCTCCAATTTCTTTTTGATCCAAAACCTGTAATACAAAGAGAAATACCCAAAAACGTAAAATAGAACAAATAAAAATAAATAAAAATCTAACTAAACTAATTAACCTAAATTTAAATAAAAAAACCAGTCGCGTCGGCGGCGGCAAAAATTGACGTGGTTGTAAATAGTGGTAAATAAAGTATCGTTCGCTCGAACTTGTGAAGATTGAATTTAGATTTAATAAATTAATTTTAAACTAAAAATATACACAAAATATAAAAATAATATTAACAAATACTGAGGTTATGGATTTCACCATAAACCAATTAAAGTGATTCAATTCAATAATTATAATTATGAAATTCTTATATTTAATTTGATTCTAATATGTTGCAAAGTAGATTCTCAAAACAACAATTGTATAACAAAAGCATGGAATATCTAAAACCTAGGCTAAGCATGTACCATCTAACGAAATCACAATTGTTTAATAAAAAAAAAATTAATTTTTAATCAAGACAAATAATCATAAAAGAAATTATAAAAATTAATTAAAATAAAATATACCACTTTTCTTGGAACAATGGCTTCCTCCATCACCTCAGCAAAGGGGTTTAGCTCCTCATGTTGAAAACACTCTCAAAATACTCATTCATTGCTCAAAAAAGTGTTTACAAATGGTGAAAAAGAGTGAAAATAATGAAAACAGTAAGTTTGCAACGGTTATAAACGTTACAGACTCACTGTTACAGAGGGATAACTATTTCATGAAGATAAACGTTGCAAATGAAGATATCCGTTGCAAATTTAAAAGCTTTAGCAACAGAATCTTCAAACTTTTCGCCATGGAATCTTCAACCCTATGGCAACGTTTTCTTCATCTTCTTCATCATGATCACGAGCAGATTTTCTGGAATTCTTGATTTGCGATTCTAGACTCTCCAGACCCCCCCTGGATTCTTCCCTTGACTCTTCTATTTATAATATAACCTCAACAACTTCCATATCTCCCTCAAATCGTCGCATTTATTCTCTTTAATTAAGAGAAATATTCTCGGGAAAATATCAATTTTGATCTGATTTTGTGTCTTCGTTTGAAAACTCCCAATTAGCTGTTGCCTTCTCACAGAATGATGCACACAATTCTCGGGGAAATATTATCTTCTTTATTACACGGAACATCTCAAATAAACCCGAAACATTTTCTTCCCTTTCTTACGGAAAATTTTGGAGATTATGTTGGTATTTTGTGAGTCCAAAAATCTTAAAACTCCCCCTATTAAGGAAAGAGAATATTTTCTCCTTTAAAATCTTCAATAATAACCGAAAATATGCTTTCAATTCACGTACAGAGTTGGGTGCCTTAATCCAATATGAAGGTGCCTTTAACATTTTTTTCTGGGGGTGTGCTTAACACTTTTAAGCCAATTTTCTCCACAAAAGTTTATTCTTCCAAAAACCCTAAAAGAACATAAAATCATATTGTTAGTACAAAATATGAGGACTATTAATACAAGTATGAGACTAAATAAGACACATAAATATGTCTATCATCTATTTTGAAGTTCTTCACATGATTATCGTTTGTTTTTACTAATACGAATGTTTATGCTTGATTGATAGATTGTTTAGGTGACCAACTAAATTGATTTATTAATTAATCTAAATCTAGTAAGAGTTGGGTATCCATAATTGTATCATAATATCTTACCTAAGTAGAGAACGTGAGACCTTACAGAGGGATTCTGTGGAGCAATCGCGTGTAAGAGCAACACTAGAAAGTGGACCGAGCGTGCTGAGTCTAGATACTAGGATCAAACCTAAATTCACAAACCTTAAAGCATTCGATTGAGTTACACCTTGTAAGCGTACATCAAGGCGGCTCAGTTGGATAGAATCCGGTGACTAAGCGTACCTGTTATCCGGTGATAGTAGGAGTTTTGGGGATAGCTAAGCGTACCTGCTATTCTACAGTTGGTGATAATCTATGATGAATGAATAATAAAAGAGTATACTAACCCAATGATTGTTTAGTAACGAATAAGGATTCCTTGATCAAATTTCTCTTCATTGCTTGCATCTTATTCACTTTTAATTGTTTTGTTAGTTAACTTCAACCTAAAACAAACCCCCCTTTGTGACATTTGATAACTAGAACACCTCGCTCCTCGTGGGAACAAACTCTATTTACAGTTATATTATTCATTAATAAGCAGAAGATAAGAGAATTAATTTGTGCACCTACGACACGCATCAGATGTTGATAGCAAGTGACCGATAATTTATTGAACGATGAAGGATTTCCTAAATCATCTCTTTCTTTTATTATTATTTTTATTTACTTTAATCAACCCCCTTTTACCTTTTACTTTATTTTAGTTTTGCTAATCCAAATAACATCTCAATCACATAACTCTCTGTGGAATGATCCTTACTACCACTATATTACTAGTTAATTAGTGAAAAACATCTTCAATAATTTATTGTACTTACGACACACATCATCACTCCACACCAACAACCCCAACATCCAAACAGACGCCACGCCAAAACAACTGATACTCCACAACTTAAACTCCGAGCCAACGCAACTTTCTGAAAAGATATGCACAATTGTGCACCAACTAACTCTGTAAAGACATCATACAAACAACATCAAAGCGCGCCCAGGCCATACTAGATAAAAGACCCTCTGCCAGGAAAGCCAATGAAGTTCACCGACCTCTTTAGAATAATAAAAACAATACAGAATGTGGAAACCATATTTCATATGTCCTCCTTGGCCAAAAAGGCTAGTATTATATAAAGACATCAATCCCAAGTCCAAGTCTAGGAATACTCTAGAGTGTATGTAACTTAGCTAGTACACTCCTCGAGGAACACCGCATCATTCATGAGTTTTCCTCTCAATCTTATATGTAATCTTGGCCTAAAAGCTAAGGATCTCAACTTGAAGATTCTATCATTGAAGTGCAAGTTCTCTCTCTAGTGATTCTTTACTTATATATGTTCTTAGCTTAGTAGTGAGTTTGATCTCTCTTAGGTGTGCTAGTTATATTTTTAACATCCACACCAGTAGATAGGGACCATTTTTTAGGTGTGTCCATAGCCCCCTGTAATAGATTTCTAAAAAATTTAATTGAAGAAAAATGTTGCATCAAACAGTAACGATCCTAATAATTTTGTCTTTAGAACCTTATCTTATAGAGTTCCTACATCGAATAAGATCGTTAAAGCAAATGTTGTTGTTGGTCCTCATATTCATCCGTATAATTGTATCTTACTCACGTATATAGACCGCATTCTATATACTGTACTGGCAAATTGTACTAGTTACATATTTCCATCAATTTTTCCTACGTGAACTTTGGGTTACAATAAGTATTAGGAAGGTCGTAACCTTGTGAAATGACTAGGACCATCATTACCTTCACTTAGGAAGATCTCATATGTGCCTCCCAATACAATAGTAGCATTTGATACTCAGACGATGAATACCCTTCGCCCATGTATAAAAAATTATGGGGGATTTCCGGCGGGGGCTATAGCTTGGAAAAAGACTCTTGCATTTGGCAATTTCAAAAATTAATTGTGGGATCATCCAACCCATAAATGTATAGTGCATTTATACTAATTACCAGTTTTGAGATGGTCTTGAACCAATCAATGTATTGTTATATTGTTACATCCTTTTGACAATATTGGTAATATATACTCACTTCATTTTAAAATATTTATCCTCTATTCCGTTCTCGTCAGTTTTAAAATTATGTCAAGCTTCTGTTTATAGTCGTATTATCTCGATAAACTCTCAAATATACCCTTAATCTTTTATACTCATAAACTTATTTTTAATGAGACCCAGTTTAAAATCTTAAATAATACTACCTCCGTTTCAGCAAAAGTGTTACTATCACTTTTTCATTTTAGCCTATTTTTAGACTAAAATAAAAAAGTGATAGTAACACTTTTGCTGAAACGGAGGGAGTATTTGTATAATTAGGAAACAAATGTGCTAATATCTTTATTGCTTATACTACATTCCTTTTAACAATAAAATGATATTTTTAATTTTAGTAACAATATAACATTTAATAGGGATAATTGTGTATATTCACTACAAGAAAAACGGGTTTTAGTGACATGTCGTTTTAAGTCGCTATAACAGTTATAGCGACTAAAAGTGGCACTCGCTACGTTGGTTGCCCAAAGCCATGTATCTCAAAGCCTTGAGCGACCATGCAATCGCTCTAGTAATAAACCAACTTACCTAAAGCGATTGCTTTACTCATTGCTTAATATCAGACCAACTAACATGGAGCAAGTAAAATTTTGATTGCTTAACATCTAGACCAACCAGTATAGCAAGTAACATATCAATCGCTTCAGATATACCAATCATTCTAAAGCAATTAAACTACTTAGTTGATAAAGACATGGAGCAACAATTTATTGAATTGCTTGGTTAAAGTTTTAAGCTATCAAGAATTTTGCTCGGTAAAAGTGATTTTATGATTTTGATTGGCCTGAAGTTGGTTGCTCAAGCTTTTGAGGTACAAAAAAATTTTCTCTCTAGAAGCAGCTTGTGACTTAGGAGCTATTAAACTACCTAGTTGGAAGATACATGGAACAACTAAACCTGATTTTACTTGGCTGAAATTTTAAACGATCAAGTGATTTTGCTTGCTACAAGCGATTTCTACTTTTGATTGTCCTGAAGTTGGTTGCTTAAACTTTGAAGGTATCAAAGTTTTTACTCAAGTTGATTGTTTAAATTTTTGAGCTTCCAAATTATTTTAGAATTCAAATTTTAATTGGCTTAAAGTTGGTTGCTGGAGTATTTAAGCTAATCAAATTTTTTGCTCGCTAAAAAATTACTTCACTATTCTGATTTACATAATCCCAAATCATAATTTAAATTAAAATTAATACCAAATAAATTATGAACCAAATTAAATTTTATTATATCACATATATATCATTTCTTAAGAAAATTACACTCTTCAAGGAAAAGGAAAAAAAAAAATCTAATATTTTCTTTAAAAAATATTTACAATCTCCACAATCTTAAAGCAAAACATAAAGAACACTACATCAAAAACAGATATGGCCTCACTCAAGAAAGATATGTATCTAATTCAATATTATGTCAAACACCATAAATGAACACCACCCATCATTTTCAATCACAGCCATCTATCCATTCTCACTCCACCTCCATTCTTCACTTGTGGACTTGATCCTGCATTACTGCTGCCCTCTTTGGAGTTTCTGTAACACAAAATCAGAATATGGAACAAAATTACACCAAAAATACTGCATCATCATATTCTTACGGCCGCTAATAAAAACACGGACAACCGGAGAATGTTGCCACAGTTTGCTAACTCAAAATTAGCAATTCAATTTATCATGTGGCATGCATCTAATTATTTCAAAGGCTGCTTGCTCCAATTACGACAAATTTACTAAAGATAGTGCACTTACCTGTGGTTGCCGCCGGTGGAGTAGTACTACTACTAGTGGTATTTCCATTAGCAATGCTATTAAAATCCTTGAACACTTTCGCATCCGGTGAATTAGGAGACAAATGAAGTAGAGATGAATTAGATTATATTACATATACCCGAATCAAAACCAGAATAATAAGTACAATAAGCTAGTAAAAAATCAATATGAAAACAGGTAAGTAACTTACCGGGGCACTCAGAAATGCCTTTACAAAGTGTAGGAAGTCCTAAAGCAAGAGTCCATAGTCCAGATATACACATACATACAGTGTACTGAGATGATGATAGGAGAGTCCATTGTCTTCTACTACCCTGTATATGACCTGATATATTTCTCAAGTCCATCAAATAGCGTACTCATACTGCTACTTAAGAATTTCAGATGATGCAGCACTTCAAGAAACTTGAGATTTGTTTGACTTCTTTGGCTTCAAATGAGTGTCAGCCTGCAACAATATAAAGCAACATCAACAAGCAGTAATCCAAGTACAACCATGATTTAGAACAGAATTTCAGACATCCATACAGTAGTTTTAGACAACCATAGCGACGAAACACATACAACTACTATTAATCCATGTGATATATCGAGTTATTCATACAAAAGAGTTTTCATTTTTCAAACAACGAAACAAGCACAGAGCTAAAACCTTAAAGAGTAGTAAAAACTGAACAAAAAGGTGCAAACTATGTGCGCTACAACTTGCAAAATCAGAAGATCTACATACCGTTGCCTTGTAATCATCTCAACAAATCTTCAGTTGTGAAGCAGCTCTTTGTAATTCAACTCCCCTTGGAATACGTTCATTAGCTGAGGAACTTCTTGCTCAAAAGCCTGACATTGACCACAAGTCTTTTAACAGGATTTATGCTGAGAACCCATGTATTTCGTCTAATCAGTTTATTTACGTTTTCATCAGTATGAACAATGCTCTTAAAGATATTAAAGGAAGGGGCAATTCCTGTATTCAAACCTTTCTTCAGAAGCATACTGTCCTTTGAGATGATGTCTGCAAGGTCGACTCCATAAATGCCTTTAGAATTGAAGAAATCGAGTTTGGGTTTTAGGGTTTTATGAGGATTAGACAGAAGGACGAATGTACGCTTAGAGATGAGTTTAGAAATGAAGGATATGGCTGTGTTACAGATGATGGTGTCTGTGAGAATTTGGGTTTTTTCACTGAACTTGTTGATGGTTTGAAGAGCAAGAAGCTGGTATTGAACTTGTTGATGGTTTGTCGAGAGATGTTAGGTGTTGAAGCCATGGCAGTAAACCAAGGAGAGATTGAGCCCGACTGAAGATGAGCATGAATCGATATGAGAGAATGGTAATTGCCGTGACATGAAGTTGGTCTCATGGTGAAAAGCTAAGAGGTACTGTGGTGTTTGGTGTTTAGAGAAGTTCAGTGATGGAGGCGGAAAAGTTCAGCGATGGAGGAGGAGAAGTTTAAGGAGGGAGGCGTTAAAGGGAGAAGTGATGAAATTTAGGGTTAGAGTGTTTATATAGAAGGGTATTAAACGTAAATAATAGAAACTTTATGGTCAATAAGTAAAATGAATAGGGTTTTAACCGACGGTTCAAGATTAATATTTCAAGTTGATCGGACGGTTCTAGAAGTACATCTTCTACTCATACGGATCGTTAATCTGACGGTTCAAAATTAATATCTTATACTCATACGGATCACATATCTAACGGTTCAAAATTAATTTCTTATACTCATACGGATCACCAGTCTAACGGTTCAAAATTAATACACTCAATTTTGATCGATCTTACTCAAATTATATCAATTTTCATCAATTTCACTCGATTTTACTTAGATTTATTGAATTTTATCCAATTTTCGATCAAACTTATTCATTTTTTATCGATCTAACAAATCTAACGATATGAAACTATGATTTCATCAATCTCACTAAAATTCACTCAATTTTTCACCGAACAGACTTGAATACACTCAATTTTGATCGATCTTACTCAAATTATATCAATTTTCATCTATTTCACTCGATTTCACTTTGATTTATTGAATTTTATCCAATTTCGATCAAACTTATTCATTTTGTTATCGTTTTAACAAATCTAACGATATGAAACTATGGTTTCATCAATCTCACTAAAATTCACTCAATTTTTTATCGAACCGACTTGAATACACTCGAATTTGGTCGATCTTACTAAAACTATATCAATTTTTCATCAATTTCACTCGATTTCACTTTGATTTATTGAATTTTATTCAATCTCAATCAAACTTATTCATTTTTTTATCGATCTAACAAATCCAACGATATCAAACTATGATTTTTTAAATCTCACAAAAATTCACTCAATTTTTTATCCAACAGTCTAGAATACACTCAATTTTGATCGATATAACTCAAACGATATCAATTTTACACTCAATTTCACTTAGATTTATTGAATTTTATTCAATCTCAATTAAACTAATTCATTTTTTTATCAATCTAACAAATCCAACGATATTAAACTATGATTTCATCAATCTCACTAAAATTCACTCAATTTTTATCGAACAGACTAGAATACACTAAATTTTGATCGATCTTACTCAAATTATATCAATTTTTCATCCATTTCACTCGATTTCACTTTGATTTATAAATTTTATCCAATTTCGATCAAAATTATTCATTTTGTTATCAATCTAACAAATCTAACAATATCAAACTATGATTTAATCAACCTGACTAAAATTCACTCAATTTTTTATCGAATCGACTTGAATACACTCAATTTTGATCGATCTTACTCAAATTATATCAATTTTTCATCAATTTTACTCGATTTCACTTATATTTATTGAATTTTATCCAATTTCGATCAAACTTATTCATTTTTTTATCGATCTAACAAATCCAACGATATCAAACTATGATTTCATCAATCTCACTAAAATTCACTCAATTTTTTATCGAACAGTCTAGAATACACTCAATTTTGATCGATCTTACTCAAACTATATCAATTTTTCATCAATTTCACTCGATTTCACTTAGATTTATTGAATTTTATTCAATCTCAATCAAACTTATTCATTTTTTTATCGATCTAACAAATCCATTGATATGAAACTATGATTTCATCAATCTCACTAAATTTCACTCAATTTTTTATCGAACAGTCTAGAATACACTCAATTTTGATCGATATTACTCAAACGATATCAATTTACACTCAATTTCACTTAGATTAATTGAATTTTATTCAATCTCAATCAAACTAGTTCATTTTTTTATCAA
>JAJJMC010031210.1:6352534-6391872 GCA_023531435.1 Papaver californicum | reverse complement strand
TTATCGAACAGACTAGAATACACTAAATTTTGATCGATCTTACTCAAATTATATCAATTTTTCATCAATTTCACTCGATTTCACTTTGATTTATTGAATTTTATCCAATTTCGATCAAAATTATTCATTTTGTTATCAATCTAACAAATCTAACAATATCAAACTATGATTTAATCAATCTGACTAAAATTCACTCAATTTTTTATCGAATCGACTTGAATACACTCAATTTTGATCGATCTTACTCAAATTATATCAATTTTTCATCAATTTTACTCGATTTCACTTAGATTTATTGAATTTTTATCCAATTTCGATCAAACTTATTCATTTTTTTATCGATCTAACAAATCTAACGATATCAAACTATGATTTCATCAATTTCACTAAAATTCACTCAATTTTGTATAAAACCGACTTGAATACACTCATTTTGATCGATCTTACTCAAATTAATTGACATCTATTGGGGTTCAACCCAATTCATCAAATCATAACTTATAAACAAATGACAAACTAAGAACCCTAATTACAAAAAAAAAATAAATATTTTTTGATGAATCCTAATTTCCAAAATTCGTTACGTTACGATAGGAGAAATGGTAACTAACACACAAATGAAAAACAAATATTAAGTAACACAAAATGGTAACTAACACAAAATGGTAACTAACCCACAATCCGTATGACCATCCAACAACGAATCTGGACCATCAAAATATATCCATGATCCGTATGAGGCACCATCACCACCGTCAATTGTTTTTTATCAAAACCCTACACAAAATTTTCTCTTTCATTTTGGGCATTTGCTTTTCTCTCTCCCCCAATTGAGCCGCCTTAGGAGAAAACTAGGGTTCCATATTCAACTTCACGAACAAACTAAGCAATGAAAAAACTAAGCAATGAAAATGGGTGTTTTTTATCCCTGGTTTTCTTCTCTTTCCTGTCAATCTCAAGTAAGTTTCTTCTTCTTCTATTCCAATTTTGGAAATTTGATTTTCTAATATCGGTTATCTGTTTTTGCAGATTGATGAGAATGTGCAAAGAGAGATTACGAACCATAGATCTTTACAACATCCCAATATTATTAGATTCAAAGAGGTGGGCTTTGTGAATTCCTTTGTTGGTTCCTGGATTTGTGTACCGATTATATAATTTTTTGTACTCAACTGTGAAGTTCCCAGATCTTGTGAGAGTCCTCAATTGACGATTTCACTTTCATTTATTGGCAGCTTGATTCCCATACAGTGTCGTCTGATGCTACAAGGTATTGACTCAATGGTTATCATTTCTATTAATAATTTTTTATCGATCTCCTACTTGTTTCTTTTCTGTAGATTTTAATTTTGGGTATTTCTGTCTGTGTGTAGGACAGAGTATGATATGTTGTGATATGGTCCTTTTGGTCAATCTGTTGCTTGTAGTAAATGGGATGAAGGTCATTATTCTAAAGGTGCTGAGTTGATTTACAGAATTTTGAGATGTCTGAGTTACTAAATTTGTTTATGTTTTTGTTTTCCTCTAATGTCTATGGATGGATAAGGGTGATGTCATTGAGATCCAAACATGGTGTCAAAGTGAAGGGAGAATTGGGACAAGGCGTGACTGGGTTCTAAAAGATTTTGCTGCTGGTATAGGTATTGTGAGGGCTACCAGGTTTTCAATATATACAATTTCTTATTTTAGTTTTTTTTCCTCTTAAATGGTATTCTCTATGAATCTAGTAAACATCATGTTTGGGTAAACATCATGTTTGGGCTACCTGACAATGACTACGTTTGTGTTATTTATTTTTATTTTTTGATTGATTCTAAGAATATCAAAACAAGGGGTATTTAGTTCGATAAATTCCATCATTTTCATACTTTGGGTCTTTGTGATTATGTATAAATGAGTGATAAATTATCATTTTATAGTGTTATTATCTGAAATCTACTGATTTTTGACATATGTTATAGCTTGGTACTAAAAGTGTCTACTTTTGCCTTTTCAGATTCTATTCTTCTTTTAACTATGTTTGAATTTTGCTGAGCTATAGTAGGTGTAGTGATTACTGTGTGTGTTTGTTTCAATTTGAATAATTTCATTTGTTTTTTATCTTGAATTTGTATATGATCATTTAGACCTTTTGTCTTTTCATTTTTTCTGGCTTGGTTTTGTTTTGTTTTGGCAACAATGCTTTTGCTTTTCAGAATCATGTAATGTCCCTGTAAATGGTAAGTTTGTCATTGTAATAATAGGTCTGATTCCACTTTTCATTTTTTTCTTCAATCAATCATATGTAATTTCTCTTTTTTAAAGTAAACTCCATTTCATCCCACATTTGGAAGAATCAATTTCTAATTCACATACATTCATGCTTCTGACGATTATCATAGCAAGATTCACATCTTTCATGCTTTTGCTTCTTTATATTGGTTTGTGACGATTATCATAGCAAGACGATGAAGTTTAGCCATCTTGGGCCATTTTTACTGTAGAATCTGTAGTTTGTGAGGTAGTTAATGCAAATTGTAGATGTCTCAACATGCTTTAAGACAAGACAATGTGTTAGAAATACAATCCTTTCACTAAGAGAGTTTGGGTATGCATACTTCTTTTTAGTTATGTGTTATGTCTTTAATCGTCTCAACTCTGGACATGCAATTATTTGTATATATGCAGACGCACCTGGAGCACCTCGATGGTGGTTGCTGGAGAGATGGGAAGGATTCATCAAAGATGCTGAGACCTTGGAATTCAATATTAAGTGGCTTCGGGAAGGATTTAATCGAGTTAAGAACCATTGGAGGTCTTCATTTAACACTGATAAAGAAGTCGGAAGCCATGTTCAAGTATTGGATGCAATGCAGGTGAAATATGATGACCTCTGCACCAGCAAAGGCGTATATGAAACTGCACTTTCAGAGGTAAAAATTCAGATAAGCAAAACTGAAGCGAAGATCTCATGTGAGCGAGAAGCTATTCAAGAAAAGTTAACTCAGAAACACAATTTTCAGAATGAACCTGTCTCTCAATGGTTATAATACAATCGTAAATGTGGTTGGTATCGGTACAAAATATGAACGTTTGCTGCTGTGTAGGGGTGTACAGTTAGTGGTGAATTCTCTAACATTACATCTCAAAACATGGTGAATTCTTTAACATTACATCTTAATTTATGTTTGAGTAATATATTACTGTTTGTCTCCTTCTTTTGTCATGTCTGAATCAAGTCCGACTCTGAATTGTAACACATGTTTAAAAATGTGCAGTCTAGTGATCTATGCCATTGACGCTCTAGATAAAATCTCGATTTTTTACCCTTTCTTTTTGACAAAGAAAACCTTGTTTGTACACATGTTTAAAAATGTGCAGACTAGTGATTTATGGAGGCGTGTTTACTGTTATCAAAATGGTGCCATCATTTTCCTCTGATAAAACAGGGAATTGTAACCAGGGATGGTCATGATGAAAATGCATTGTGGCTAAAATGCGAAAAAATCTAGCCAAATGATACACAACGCCTCACAAAAATGGAGTTATATATTGGTCGGTGACGGTGGGTACCATATTCTAAGGCAATGGCCGGAGTTGAATATTTTTCTCTACTTTAAAATTTATCATCCATATTCATTTCTTGTATATAATTTGACATTGAGATCATTAACATCTAGTTTATCATTCCCTATTCCTACATACACATCTTATTACAGAAAATGTCAGAAGTATTTATTTCCACCAACTAAGATTGTTAGATAAATATAGTTAATTTAATCGACTCATGTTAAAAAAAAATTAATTTGTGCATCCAAACATTTGCTCATAGTGAATGAAAACAATGATTTGAAAAAGTTTTCATGTTTCTATTAAACAAATCCTAATAAGATTGTTAGATAAATATTAATTAAGTTCTTAAATGTACTTTAAAAACTGATTTTTTTTTAAATGATCGTAGCGGCTTAAACTTGGTTGCTGAGAGAGATTTTACCAAGTAATTCATTTTTTAACATGTGGTGGTGGCTTAAACTTAGTTGTTGAGAGAGGTTTGAGCAACCAATTCATTTTCTGTTGCTACGAGTCTGTGCCTCAAAGTGAATAGCTACATGATCACTTTTTTAGATGCTATAAGTTACTTGAAAAATGGATCTAGCAATTAAACATATTTGGTTGTGGCTCAAACTTAGTTGCTGAGAGAGGTTTGGGCAACCAATTTATTTTGTTGTTCCTACGAGTCGGTGCCTCAAAGTGAATAGCTACATGATCAACTTTTAGATGCTATAAATTACTTGAAAAACGGATCTAGCAATTAAATATATTTGGTTGTGGCTCAAACTTAGTTGCTGATAGAGGTTTGAGCAACCAATTTATATTGTTGTTGCTACTAGTCGGTGCCTCAAAGTAAATAGCTACATGACCACTTTCTTAGTTGCTTTAAATTACTTGAACAAAGGAGCTAGCAATTAAACATATTGGGTTGTGGCTCAAACTTACTTGCTGAGAGAGGTTTGAGCAACCAATTTATTTTGTTGTTGCTACAACTCGGTGCCTCAAACTGAATAGCTTCATGATCAACTTTTAGCTACTATAAATTACTTGAAAAACGGATCTAGCAATTAAACATATTTGGTTGTGGCTCAAACATAGTTGCTGAGAGAGGTTTGACCAACCACTTTTTTTTCTTGTTGCTAAAAGTCGGTGCCTCAAAGTAGATAGCTACATTATCACTATTTTAGTTGCTATAAATTACTTGAACAAAGGATATAGCGATTAAGTATATTTTTTCGTTGCTAAATATTAGTGGACATATGTTTATTGCCACCAATATTTCTGGCAGTTGCAATTTTAGACGCTGAAAGGTTTTAAGCGACTAATTTTCCGGGCTCTTGCTAATTTTTTAGACGCTTAAGCCCGTTTTTCTTGTAGTGATTACTCAGCTCTCCTTAATAATTTGACTTAGTCAAAACGAACACTTATTTTGAAACGAAGGGAGGATGTTTTACAATATTTACGCTCAACCTAAAAAAAATGGGATCCGGAACCTAGATCCCAAAATAGGGGATTCATAGTAATTACATTATCATGGTCTAACACCAGGAGATATCTTTCCCCTAGACACCAAACACGGCAGTACGATACTGGATTGTATAACACAATTCAGTATAGTAAAAACTCATATAACCTTTTATATCTTTATCTTATTGTGACACTCTGGATAATGTACACACATAAAGCTGCCAAACAACATTATCACTTTTTTTGTATGAAGTTGTTGGTATGTCCAGTGTTACTTTGAATTCTTGCCCAATTTTTCTTTTGATATTTGTATATGATCAAATAGAATGATGGCGCGTGGTCCAAAAGAATAGGAAGCCTAACACTAAAGAAGATACTAAAATCAAATCCATCTATTAGTATATGACCATTTTATTTAAAAAGAAAAATACAAAGGAAATGAATTGTGATATTTACCTTAATAATTTCCCATAAACCATTAAAGCTTGAAATACATGGTGATTTTGTATCGAGGACTAGGTATAAATCGGCTAAAATTTTAGACTCTCAATCAAAAGCAAGTGACGACCTTTTCCAAATCTTCCAACGCGGTGAGCCAACGGACCTTTCTATACGTATTTGAGATGGAAAGTAAGTAAGAGACAAATAGCCATAGACGAACATTTATCCATTTTTTCATGTGCATCTTGGTTTTCTTCGCAAGGATTATGCATTATAAATGCCTCTGAACCCGCATCAGGTATCCCACCACGTTGCAATTTTATTTTTCTTATTCCCATTAGAGTCAGTCAAATAAAAAGGAAAGTGTGGGGTGATGTCCACCAACGTGCAACTGGCACTAGCAATAATTGGTTCTGCTGTCTTATATGATTTACATAGTAGAAGTGATGTTTAGGAAATCTTTGGACTTTGTTTTTTTACTAAAACAGATACAAAGTTGTACACAATTGGTATTTTTTCGGAGCCACCTATCCTTTTGTGATAGTGATCTCACTCAGGAATTTGATATATGTGACCTTTAACTAAACTTGGGCCAAAAAAACTCTGGGATTTGCATACTCATAATTTGATTTCAATCTTTAGCAGGTTAAGGCTAGGGTTAAAACGGCCTAATTTATTTTATTTTATTTCCCGAACATTTTATTAAGGTAATATACTGATTTTCGATGAAGTAGAAATAAAATATTAGAAAAGAGTTTAGAGTAGTAAAGAAAAGCCTTAAGAGTTGAAAATGTGTGAGTTGAAAGTGAAGATAAGTAGTTGATATGGTTTGAAAATATAGTCGCTTAAAGATAGTCGTTGTGACCATAAGATGGCTGCCGGACTTTTGCATCACCAAATTTACTTATTTCCTTAGTGATGAATCATATTTGCTTATCCACATTGCCCGTAAAAATAATAATTTGTTTTTTTCCTCTGAATAAACATAAATTATTTACAAAAGTAATAAATTGGTTCTAAATTTTAAATTTGTAGTAAAAATATGAGGAAGTTTAACTAAAATTTTAAAGTGGATTTGATTTGATTAGATTAGATTGTTTTGGATCGAATCGGTTGATTTGTGCATACAATAAAATCCAATTTCGATCCAGCTTAGTTGGTTTCTATCATCATACACATGATCCAAACCAAACACCTAAATGGATCAGTTTGGATCAAACGTGTTTTGTGTCAGGCCATCTTACAAGTCAACCAAAAGTAAATTCTTCACACTCGTGAGGCTTAATTTTATCCCAGTGTTGTACATAACAAAAATCATTTGAGTGAAAAAGATTAAATAAAAAAAAATTGTTATCATAAAATATTATGTTTTACACAATTTCAATGGGTAAAAATACCTGGCGTTTTTGAGGGCTACTCAAAACTAATTTGGGGCGACTAATAAAAAAAAGGTCATTATGAAGTAATATGAATACACCCCTTATCCATATATTTTCTTTAATGGCTAATCTGCCCTTGCTTAATTAGTGTTAATTTTGATTAATTAGTTAATTAAGGTGATTATAGTTAGTAGATTATGAATTTGAGTTATAGTTTTAGAATAGAAATAGAGAGTGTGTTAGAGAAGAAGAAGAAGAAGAAGTTTGGAAAAACTAGGTTTTACCTAAAATCAATAACAAACATGGATGAGTGTGAGGAAGAAGGTGAAAAACATCATGAAGAACATAATATTGAAGGTTCAAAGACGTTTAGAGATGACGATTTGGGATATTTGTTGGATGATCCAAATTTTGGTGTGGAAGAAAACCTAGACGATGAATCACATCAAAATGAAGATAATAATGCATCAAACAATCAGGTATTGTGTTAAGAAGCCCAAAAACCCACTTTGTATGCGTTTTTATGAGATCGGTAACAAAGAAAATTCATTTTTGCATGCATTTAATGCCATGGACGTCCCAGAATCGGTAGATAATGGAGTACCATAAACTACCGATTATACTTCTGTTCCACAATAATTATAGAATCGGTAGTCTCATGAAGATTACTTACTACCGATTATACAAAATCTCCAAATTGAATTTCTGTTTGTATAATCGGTAGTTTAGGAATACATATTATCTACCGATTATGTTAGTCGCCCCAAAAATGAATTTCTCCAAACCTAGAAATTTTTTATTTTACAAACTTTGTAATCGGTAGTATATGGTTTATCGTTATCTACTGACTACAGTGCAACCGGTAGTTGTTTAACAAATTAAAACTCCGATTATACTTGTTTTTGTATTCAAAACTTGACTTGATTTCTTTCTATAATCGGTAGTAAAGGAACATAATTAACTACCGATTGTTGATAATCGGTAGCACGGGGATATTATTATCTACCGATTATCATTGTCTAACTCATTGTTATTTTACGTAGATTATTGAATGGGTTAATCCTGTTTCATACGAGGGTCCTGATACTTCCCTACACTATGCAAATAATTTGGTACGCTATCTACCCACTCTTAACTTGTTCTAAGAATGTATGTTACATGGTTAGGCTTATGATATTTGTTTTGTTATATGCGCATTAAGGCATTTGGAAGTAAGGCGGAGGCAAAGGAATGGCTTATCAACAAGGAAAAAGAGAAGATGTGTGTTCTAGTTCAGAACAATTGCATGAGAGTTGATCGATTTGAAATGATTTGTGAGAGAGGTGGTGAGCGAAAGAGTCACGTGGGAAAGAATCGTAAATACTTAAAGAAGAGGGAGAGGATATACCGAGGTAATTCAAAGAAGATTGGATGCCCATTTAAGATTATCTTCCATAAGCCCGATAGTAAGAAAGGTAAAGTATGGAAAATGTTTAGAGTTGCTAATGGTCGTCACAACCACGAAGATCCGGAAAGTCTTGTTGGGCACATAATGGTTGCCAAGTTAAAACCAAAGGAATTGAGACGGTGATGTCTATGAGGAACGTAATGAAAGCGAGTGCAATCCTATATAAGATAAAGGCGGACGACCCCAACAACTTGTCTTCGTTGTCAACAATTTGGTCGGCGCTAACAACGATCAAAAGTACGGAATGGGATGGTCGAATGGATATGCAACAATCAGAGTGGTTAGCCGAGAAACACAATTACACGTTGAGAAAAGAAGAAAGGGATGGTAAGGTGATTCGTATTTTCTTGGCACATCCGAAGATGATCCAATTGGCTCAATGCTTTCATCAAATTTTGTTGATAGAAGCTACTTACAAGACAAACATGTACAACATGCCGTTGTTGAACATTGCTTGCCACACTTCGGACAAATGGACAAATGCACATTTACGGTGGCTTGGGGTTTAATGGATGCTGAGAACGATGTGATTTTCATTTGGATGTTGCAAACATTAAAGTCGATTTATAATGGCGAGCATTTTCCAAGGGTTATTGTAACCGATAACGATCAAGTCTTGATGAATGCAATAAAAGTAGTGTTTCCGGAAGCCCAGAATTTGCTTTGTACGTGGCACATTCAATGCAACATCAAATCCAATTGTAGACATCATATCCAAGCTAAAAAACGAAACAGAGGTACCAAGAGGTCGAAGGAAGAGGATGAACGTATTAGTAAACTAACCGTGGAAGAACGAGAAGAAGAGAAAAGGTTGGCCGATGAAAAGTGGGTCGATGATGGAAAAAAGGTCTTTATTTCTAAAAGCATGGGATAAGATAGTTTGGTAGATGACGGAGGAAGTTTATGAATACAACTTGAAGAACTTTGAGGATGAATGGGGCAAGAACTATCCCAAACCAATTAAGTATTGCAAAACACAATGGTTGGGACAGTATAAGGATAAGTTGTTTTTGCATCGACATATGAATATCGGAACTTCAAGAACAAGGTAACAAACATTACAGAGGGGTCTCATGGACGATTAAAGAACATACTAGTCGGTAGTCAAAATGGGGTTGTGCCGGTCCAAGAAGCAATCCATGAGTTCACCAATCGTGACCTCACTAAGATTTATGGTTCAATGGAAAAAAGTCGGCATAGATTCCCGTTGGCACATTTAAAACATAAAAATATTCTAAGAGGTATAGTTTACAAGGTTTCTTGGTGGGCAATAAATTTCATGATAAAACAATTGGAGTTGTACATAGATCACGATGATGAGACTACGGTTTGCAACTGCAAGACGATGATAGGTATTGGACTCCCGTGTCGTCACATTCCTGGAAGGTATATTGAAGTGATTGACATTAATGATATTCATCCCTTTTAAAAGCAATTAACTTTCACTCCAAGCACCCCGGCGGTTGATGGTGCGTCGTTCGTACAAAAGCAAATATTGATGCACTATTTAGAGGAAACCCTTCACCCCTGTCTAAAGGTGGTTCAGGAACCAATGAAAGGAAAGGCGATGGGTAGGCCGAATACCGAAAAACCGAGGTCTATTCAAAGAAAGAGTTGAAGGAATGGTTATCTAGTCATCGTGACCTTTCTAGGCATGAACATACTGAAGCTGAGTATGAAGATTTGTCGGCTCTAAGGAAAAGGGGTCGTCCAAGGAAGGATCAAGGTGGACCAATCTCACGACAAGTCAACCTAAGGTCTCTACGATTCCTTCCCAACTAATTTAAAACCAACATATTCACAATGAGTATTTGGAACAACTCCATCTACTCATTATACCATTTGTTTTGTCCACTGTCGATGTCGATGGGGATGGAAATTGTGGTTTTCACGTTGCTACGAAACAAATAGGAGACTTTAGTGAGGCGGTTACCGAGAATATCACCCAATGACAATATTTAAGAAATAAGATGGTCGTACAATTATTGGAGGATAAGGAATTTTATATTGAAATGATGAGAGAAGGAGATAAACATGTTAGAGAACAAGAGATCATAGAGTTATATACTCGTGTAAAATTCCGAAACGGATTGGAGACAATCGGATCCAGGTATTGGATGATAATGCCGATATGTGGGTATCTTTTAGCGGATGTATTGAACTGCGTGGTACGTTATTTCTGTCCTCCTTCATTAGGAGTGAGTGTTACGTTTACACTCACAAGGACGGTGTGTGATGAGTCGGTCAAGGATAGACGAATCATTATGGCATTGGTTAATAGAAATAATTTTATCGGTTTAAGGTTTACGGATGATTGTCCATTACCTCCATTGAGTAGGTGGTCGGATTATTTCCCAACTAACTATTGTAAGGAGTGGTTGAAGCAATACGAGTCCAACATGAAGCGTTGGGATCGTTTAACAAGCTCAGGAAAGGACCCAATTGATTTGACCTCGGATGGTGAGTAGTTGATTTTGCATATATATTTTGAACATAAATGTATATAGAAATATTAATGCAATGTTTTGTGATCGGTAACAAAGAAAATTCATTTTTTGCATGCATTTAATGCCATGGACGTATCATAATCGGTAGATAATGGAGTACCATATCTACCGATTCCATTGTAATCGGTAGTCTAAGAATTTTTTAAACTACCGATTATAATGTGTTGTCCCAAATTGAAAATCGAAAAAATTATCAAAATTCCAACATTTTGAACAAGCATAATCGGTAGTCTAAGAATTTTTTAAACTACCGATTATAATGTGTTGCCCCAAATTGAAAATCGTAATTTTTTTCAAAATTCCAACATTTTGAACATGCATAATCGGTAGTCTAAGAATTTTTTAAACTACCGATTATAATGTGTTACTCCAAATTGAAAATCAAAAAAATTATCAAAATTCTAACATTTTGAACATGCATAATCGGTAGTCTAAGAATTTTTTAAACTACCGATTATAATGTGTTGCCCCAAATTGAAAATCGTAATTTTTTTCAAAATTCCATCATTTCGAGCATGCATA
Source organism: Papaver californicum (assembly GCA_023531435.1). NCBI lineage: Eukaryota > Viridiplantae > Streptophyta > Magnoliopsida > Ranunculales > Papaveraceae > Papaver > Papaver californicum. The sequence continues at coordinate 6,380,578 of JAJJMC010031210.1, read as the reverse complement.
ATCGGTAGTCTAAGAATTTTTTAAACTACCGATTATAATGTGTTGCCCCAAATTGAAAATAAAAAAATTTATCAAAATTCCAACATTTTGAACATGCATAATCGGTAGTCAAAAGGTGCTGAGTTAGAATCCCATTCTAAGGATTCTTGCGGTTTCGGAGAATCCAGCTACAGGAGAACCAGGAACGGAGAGCTTTCCCCCCCCTTTCCGCCCGACTCTTTGGTCTTAAGAATGTTGGTTTTAAGAATGAGTGATTGCCCTTCTCCGACCCTTACTGCCCAATCTGAGAGTGGACAGCTAAAGCGTTCCACTTATTGAACAGGGTTCTATGGTCGGTCCCAAGATTGGATTTCATATTCGAATGAACCTCGTAATCATAAGAAAGTTGGTTTTTTAGCTACGGTCCTAGCAAAAGAAAAATTTGGATAGGTTCCTTATAGTATAGGATTCCCCCCTTAAAAATCGGACGCGAGGGTTTCCTCTCATCCGGCTCAAGTAATTACATCAAATAAGGGGTTCTCGTTTAATTTTTTTTTAGAAAACCCCCAACGGTCTACTCCTTACTCAAGCAAGAATTTTTTAAACTACCGATTATAATGTGTTGCCCCAAATTGAAAATCGTAATTTTTTTCAAAATTCCAACATTTCGAACCTGCATAATCGGTAGTCTAAGAATTTTTTAAACTACCGATTATAATGTGTTGCCCCAAATTGAAAATCGAAAAAAATTATCAAAATTCTAACATTTTGAACATGCATAATCGGTAGTCTAAGAATTTTTTAAACTACCGATTATAATGTGTTGCCCCAAATTGAAAATCGTAAATTTTTTCAAAATTCCAACATTTTGATAATGCATAATCGGTAGTCTAAGAATTTTTTAAACTACCGATTATAATGTGTTGCCCAAAATTGAAAATCGAAAAAATTATCAAAATTCTAACATTTTGAACATGCATAATCGGTAGTCTAAGAATTTTTTAAACTGCCGATTATAATGTGTTGCCCCAAATTGAAAATCGAAAAAATTATCAAAATTCCACCATTTTGAACATGCATAATCGATAGTCTAAGAATTTTTTAAACTACCGATTATAATGTGTTGCCCCAAATTGAAAATCGAAAAAATTATCAAAATTCTACCATTTTGAACGTGCATAATCGGTAGTTTAAGATTTTTTTAAACTATCGATTATAATGTGTTGCCCCAAATTGAAAATCGATTTTTTTTTTCAAAATTCCAACATTTTGAACATGCATAATCCATTCAAATGTTAGAACATTAAACACCAGTAATGTTAAACACCATAGACATATCCATAAAGTAAAGAAGTTTGTTACAAATCAACTTTCAAAATGATGTTCTTTGTCAAAACAACCACAATCTAATTTCAAGATTTTTTGGTTTTGGTACGAGGACGACGAGCATCAGCACTGGATGAACCGCGAGATCTTTTACTGTGCTTTGCTGCTAGCCTCTTAGGCTTATTCTCTCCAAACTTGCTAGCATAGGCTTCATTATCAATGTTGTCAATGAGGTCTTTATGCTCTCTCATCTGCTCAATTGATAAAGGCACTTCCGCAGTTATGCACACAACTAGCTTCTTTGAGAAAAATGCAAACGTTTTTTTTTTTTTTTTTTTTTTTTTTTTTTTTTCTGTTTTTAGACAATAAAAATCAAACGATTATTATCTAAAATATTGAGCCGTAATATTAAAATCAAAAGGAAATAACATTACGTACCAGCCTTTCATAACCACTTGGTTGAGTTCCTTCAGTGATAAGAATTCCGCTAGCGCTCTTTTGTCTTCTTGCACTAGCAATTACTTGCTTAGATCGTCTTTCCCTAAAAAAACAAAGTAAAGAACAATTATTTCCAAGAAGACACCGGTTAATCACTACATAATCGGTAGTAAATTAAACAAAGTAACTACCGATTGTGCATAATCGGTAGCACGGGCTCTACATTATCTACCGATTGTGCATATGGACACACATACAACCGGTAGTTACATAAAAAGATTAACTACCGATTATGCCTAAATTTTGGTCCAGGAATATAATCGGTTGTTAATGACAAAATATAACTACCGATTATGTAGTAATTTTCAGAATCGGGAGTTTAACCCTATACGAAACTACCGATTATGCCTAAATTTTGATCCAGGAATATAATCGGTAGTTAATGACTAAATATAACTACCGATTATGTTCGATGTTCATGAGCAATGAAGAACACTAACATAATCGGTAGTTAAATACAAACACGAAACTACCGATTATGACATATAACCTAAAACCCTTGATATTCTATCCTCGATTTCATCTTAAAGCAAAATAAACACAAATAATGGTAAACCCTTACCTTGTTGGAGCCCTTACATAGTGCTGGAGAGGCTAATTGTCGGAATCCGTCTCTGTATCTAGATCATCATCTTCGTGTTCTTCATATTCCTCACTATGTTCTTCAACAATCTCTCTATTTCTTATTCTCTCGGCAAAATTCGGCCAGTTAGTATTAGCAGGTTGACAAGTTGTTTGCTTTTTTCGAGCCATCTTTTAATTATAATTACGACGATGAATTAGTTTACGATTAATCGGTTAAAGATGGAATGATTTAGCCACAATCGGTAGTTTGAAAACAAGAGAAGAAAAAGAGAAAACAGGCTCAATCGGTTGGAATAGAATGATACAGATTTAGGTTTAGGTTTTTAAACTTTTATTAGTGAAAGGATTAAAGGTATTTGTTTGATTACTGAGAGGGTATATAAGTATTTTTACATACCATTAGGCTATCCCATAATCATTTATATTAGATGAGTTTAAAATAGTCGCCCCAAATTAGTTTTGAGTAGCCCTTAAAAACGCGAGGTAAAAATAGCTCCGGATGTTAAAAGAGTAGGTTGCATTTGTTGGGAAGCATGTTCCGAAGAGAATTTACAGATGCACCGTAGCTGTGCGGCTTGTGCCTCCTTAGGGCCGGTGTCCGCTTGCAAAAGAATATTGATTTCTGCACTGTAGACCGCCATAGATCTCGGCATAGGCCAATAGTGCGTTCTTCTCGCCAATGTGCTGGAGTTTTTGGGTCTCGAAACCGCCTCGGATTGCAAAAACTACTAAACCCTTCCTTCCCAAGTAATATATAGCCCCCCCTCTCCCATATAAAAATCATAGTACTCCCCGTTATACGTCACACAAGAACAAAATCGAAGTTGCAAAATTCTTAAACTCGTCAATTTTTATTCCCTGTTCCCAAATTCTCCATCAATGGCTGTTTCCACCGGTTCATCCTCTGTTTCTGATTTTCAACTGATTGGTCCTCCATCAATCCATCGCATCCTTCATCACCAAAACAAAGCGACGGGGATGATTCCACAGTCCCTGATTCATCTCCTGCTTCAGCTTTCATAGATCTAATGGTTTCAAATTTCAACAATCTAAATACAAATTCTCCATCTCCTCCTCCCTATCTATCGCATCTCAGAGGATTCACAGAGAATGGATCAGCGACATATGTTTCAAGTGATAATCGGTTACGTGATTTCTTCTTCCATGTAGTCCCGATACGCCACACGAAAGCGTAACCCAAAGATTAGAATCAGCTTGGAAACATGATTCCTTGACAGCTTTGAAGTTGATATGCAACTTGAGAGGTGTGAGAGGTACTGGTAAATCAGATAAAGAAGGGTTTTATGCTGATGCGTTATGGCTTCATAAGAATCATCCTAAAACCCTAGCTAGTAATCTCAAGGCATGGACGATTTTGGGTATTTCATGTTAGAATTTGAATGTGCCAATCGTTTAAGTGTTAGTTTGTTAATTGATTTGGTCATTGGGGTTAACTAGGATTAGTCCTAGTATTTAGGTTTTAATAACATATTTTAATTTAGTATTAGTGGTTCCTAAAATATAGGAATTAATGTTAGTTATGGAGTAGTATTAGGGTTTGTAATATGCCTATTTAAGGATGTTTTGTTTTAATAAGAATCAACCGAATTTATAATAATATCTTCTTCATATTTTGTTTCCATATCTTTTCTAAAACCTAACAGTGGTATCAGAGCCAAGTTGATCATGTGGAAGCAATGTCAAATAAAGGAGCTGCACTACAAACACATGTTCCAATATTCAAAGGTGAAAGTTATAAATTCTGGTCAATTAAATTGAGAACAATTTTTATTGCATTTAATTTGTGGGATTTGGTAGAAACTGGTTATGATGAAATTGATCCATAAAAAGCAACTCAGGCTCAGAAAATTGAGTACAAAGAGAAGGTGAAGAAGGATGCTAAAGCACATTCAGTTATACAGGAAGGTGTAGATAACACAATTTTTCCAAAGATTTCTTTATGCAGTACAGCAAAAGAAGCATGGGATGTTTTGAAGGAACAATTCGAAGGTACTGATAAAACGATTATGGTAAAGCTACAAACCCTTCGTCATCAATTTGAAACTTTTTCTATGGGAAATACTGATTCGGTTCAAGTTTTTCTTGATAATGTTATCAAGACTGTTAATGCAATGAAGGCTTATGGTGGAGCAATTTTTGATCAAAAAATTATGGAAAAAGTATTACGTTCTCTTCCTCACAAATATGATCATGTTGTTGCTGCTATTGAAGAGTCAAAGGATTTGTCAAGATATACTTTTAATGATCTTATTGGTTCTCTTCAAGCACATGAACAAAGATTAAACAAGTTGGAAGATGATGTAGAATTTGAAGAAAAAGCATTTTGGGTAAAGAAAGGTGAAAATCAATTATGCTTAATTTGTAAAAGAATTAATCAAGCTACTGATAAATGTTATTTTAAAGAAAGCAACAAAAGAGCAGTGTAATGCTTCAACTGTAAGAAATTCGGTCATATCGAAAAATACTGTCATGAAAAATCAAAAGAGGAGAATGCTAATTTCTATGGGAGCCATTAATGATGAAGAGGTAATTTTACTATGATGATGATGATGATGATGATGAATGATGATTTAATGGTTGACACATTCAGGGAGGCTGTTAGAATTTGAATGTGCCAACCGTTTAAGTGTTAGTTTGTTAATTGATTTGGTCATTAGGGTTAACTAGGACTAGTATTTAGGTTTCTGAAGATGGGAAACGTGTTTATAAAAATCCAAATCAGAAGAAAGTGAAAGGGGTACCGGAGTATTCGGATTATGAAGATGATGACGAGGAGGAGAAAAAGCCAAAGAAGAAGAAGCAGAATAGGAAGGAGAAGGGGATAGAGGTATCAAAAAGAGCACTCGAGAGGTATAATAATGATACTGAGTATAGAAACTTACATGATAGAGTTTCTGATATTTTTGCTGAGTTTTTAATTTCTGATTTGAAATATTTGAATTCTGGTGAAACTGGAAAGATTAGTTTAGCCTCTAAATGGTGTCCGTCTTTAGATTCGTCTTTCGACAAGGCTACTCTCTTATGTGAAAGTATTGCTAGAAGAATTTTTTCCCTTAGTTCGTTTCCTGAGTATGAAGGTGTTGAGGAAGGTCATTATGCTTATAGGATTCGTGATAGGTTGAGGCGAGAGTATTTGGTTCCCCTCCGTAAAGTTTTAGAATTGCCTGAAGTTTATATGAGTTGTAAAAATGTGGGAGTCGTTGCCGTATAATCGTGTTTCATCTGTTGCTATGAAGAAGTATTAAGAGTTTTTTTTTGAAGAACACGATAAAGAAAGGTTTAATCAGTATTTAGAGAGTGTTCAGAAAGGAGAGACAAAGATTGCTGCTGGTGCATTGTTACCTCATGAGATTATTGCTTCTTTGGACGAGGAGGAGGATAAAGATGCTGATTGTTATGTTGCGGAGCTGCAATGGAGACGAATGGTAGATGACATGTCGAAGACTGGAAAGCTAAGTGATTGTCTTGCAATTGCAGATGTGTCTGGTAGTATGATGGGGACACCAATGGATGTTGCTGTGGCCCTTGGTTTGTTAGTGTCAGAGATGAGTCAAGATCCATGGAAAGGAAAACTTTTCACCTTCAGCACTAATCCTAGTTTCCACAAGATTGAAGGTGACAATCTGAGATCGAAAACAGATTTCATCAAAAGAATGGACTGGGGAGGTTCAACAGATTTTCAGAAGGTGTTTGACCAAATATTGCAAGTGGCAGTTGATGGCAAACTGAAGGAAGACCAGATGATAAAGCGGCTTTTTGTGTTCAGCGATATGGAGTTCAACCAGGCTTCAACTCCGGTGTTGGCTCAACAGAAAGGTGTGGCAACGCTTAGTGGGTATTGGAACAAATTGATGAATCTTTCCCTTGAGGGTGATCTCGGTGAATTGACACCCATTAGAGTGATGGAAAAGGCAATCTCTGGGGAGGAATACAGTAAACTTGTTGTAGTTGACTGATAACTAGTTTTTGAAAGCAAATTTGCTCCGTAGGATCGTTATTCTCTGATTTTAATTTTTCAAATCATGCAGTTTTCTAACAAATAATAAAAGCAATTTTAAATATCGAAATTCCCTTAGATGAGAAGTTTCTCACAGAAGTTCAATAAATTTTTATCTTATTGTTTAAGGATTATCAAAGGGATGAATGGCAGTTGATGCAAAATGTTATAGCAATCTCTCTTTTCTTCTGCCTTTCGTGAAACCAATATTAAGTTGCAGACCTTGTCTTTGATCTTTGATTCAGGAAAGCAGGATAAATGGTATCAAACACAATCCTTACAAATACATACTCAACTCCCTCAAGCTTTTGGAATCGATCTTATCCCCTCTTCGGAGCAGGAGAGAGAGAGAGTATTAACCAAATTGGAGTCGGAGTAGGGAGCCTTGAGGCTACTAGCCATTGCTTGAGAGACAAACGAATCCGTCTCAATGCAATTTTCACTAAACTCGCTAGATCCTCCATTTTTAATGTCTAATCAGAATCCAAATCCAGTATATCTAGTTCACTGAAATTTCTGTTCATACGGTCTGGCTATTGACCTTGCTATGCCTAATGCTTCTGGTAAATTTCCATCATACTGCGAGTGCAAATGTGGCAACTACCAGGACCCCTTAGGATCACCCGCTAATGCTTTGTGGAAGACTAATATCGCAATCCTATATGAGTAACCAGAGACAGATTTTAACAGCCTACCAAATAAAAAAAATGTATGTATTATGTACCACTACTTTAAATACCATAAGAAACTATGATCTGGGTACAGAAAGTGCAAGCTAAGCAGTCAAAATACTTACAATAAGCTCTGATGACAAGGCCTGTTAGGCGCCAAAAATGAATCCTGGTTAGCAAATAATGACTGCAGAAATAATATATCAAATAGTTAAATCAATTATATGCCCAAAGCTTTCAGCCGTGCAATATGCATATAGAAAAACATCTGTTCTGCAACGTCATTGACAAAAAAAAACATTGTACCAAACTTAAGAGGACTATGGTTGTATTAACTTTTGTATTAGCTATCAAGTTTGTATCTGTGTATGTGACTGCATGAATGCCTCTGTGTTTCTAATATTGTACGCCGTCATTGTCATTTCAGCCATATAAATTTGACTATGATGCAATCAAGTTCAAGCCTTGAATTTGTGTTCGCAAGTTCCACAACGTAAATGTTTCCCATGAAGATATATCCATACCAGACCATAAAAAAGTAGGGTTTTACTAGAACTTGCGAAAAGCATGTTCAATCTCTTATCACGTCTCCGAAAACCTATGGAACAAAATACGCTGCCTGTGTGGAGCAAGAAGTGTCAAATATTTTTACATATATACTCTTGGTTTAACAAATAACCCATGGATCCGGTATTTAATGAGGAAAAACAACCATACTTGAACACACAGTAGAATCTTCATCCAGGAGCCCAACCTTCCAAAGCAACCTCAAGGAGGCTCCTGCAGATCCATACGCCAGCATGATATTCATTTCCATGAGGTGATAAGCATGGGTACTATTATTACATGAGAAGATATGAATTGTATGAATAACGATAATAAGTGTTATAAACACCTTGTAAAGTCTCAGTATGGAGCAACACAAGTCTTTAACAGAAAATGCCGTTTCCTTCGTAAGACAGAACCCTAAGCGAGCTGCAATTCCGGTTGCTCGTAGAATGCGACCTTCAAAAATCAAGATACTGACAGTAGGTGCTAATCTCTTGGCAGTGGTTATAGATACATCAAACCCACAGTTAATGAACAATAAAAGAAGGAGAAAATAAATATTTACCACAATCCTCCTGGAAAGAAGTATGTGCAAGTATCAAGGTCCAAACCTACAGAATAAAAGCATAACCAGCAACTAGATATGTACAAGTTCCAGGGAGAAGAAACTACTAGAGATACATGCACACTTTAGCTTGTTTTAAATCTTCCATGCCCCCAATATAGTCATAAACAACATTTGCATATAGGTCAAGCATCAACCTATATTGAAATGTCGATAGAATTCAGAGACTACATCCGCAATGAAAATTAGAACCAATTCAGACCAAAACTTACCCAAGACACAAATAACTGTGCTAATCCCTAACTTCAAATAGAAAATATAAAAAATCAACTACCCATTAATCATGAAATCCCGTTTCATGGAATCCTCAAATAAGGTAATCCTGCTCGCTGCAACCACGAGGTTTTCTCAGAAAATTACTAGAGCTGGACTATTTTCTACTAGAAGTGCTAAAACTTGATACCTCTTGTACCCGAGAATCACAATTTTGTCAATACAACTCTAGAAGAAACACTATTCCAACCATCGAGTACAGAAGAAGACAAACCTCAATGAATCAACATGCACATGCCAGATAGGGAACCGTCGTCCAACTATATCACACCGCGAAAATGCTTTCACTACCTATATATAGCAATAAAAGTTTAACATAGTCATTCCAACTATTAAAGTAGCGTTGCTATCTTATTTGAAGTGTTTGAACCAACACAATAATAAACATGAAAAGTGCAAGCTACCTGTCTAAGCTCAGCCGAAGTTATAGTATCAAAATCATTGGGAATTTGCTTTAAAATGAGATCCCTCGCACAACCTCCAACTTAATAAACCTCACATCCTACTGATTTAAAATTTGCATATGATTGATACCATTGCTATAACTTGCTTGACAAGCTCAAAAAAATTAATGAAGGAGTAGCAAAAAAGAAGGTGAAATTACGTATCTTTTCTTTTAAACTTCTTGAGAGCAACTTTTGTTGGTTGCGAAATCGTGGAAGAAGTAATGTTAAGTTCTTTAGCATTTAAATTCTTCCACTTCATTGCCACAACACCAGCATAACTATTCCAATACCAAAACATTCAAATCCATATCAAATAATAGCTAAAAAAAGAACACAAGAAAACCAATACTTCAAGTATTCAGATACACACATGACACATCAACACTAAGAACAACAGGAAGATTGAAAGGAGCCGTACGTCAATACCCACCACCAACAACAGAATGGCTTTGGGTATCATGGCAATTTCCCTGGCTTATGCTGGTTTTGCGACCGCCACCAAAATCAGAAACCACCGCAAACCCAATTGCGTCCATGGTTTCTGTTGGCTTCACCACCACTGGCACCAACCAACACCAAAAACAAGGTTCTGGGAGCCATAGGGGTATCCCCAATACCAACAATAATTAAAAGGCTTCTGGAGCCACCATAGGTCATGGGAGGACAACTGCCCATGGTCTAGGCTGGCTCCAATAACAATAAAACAATTCTGGAGCAAGCATGGATCACTGGAGGCCAATTACCCTTATGGCCTATGCTGCCCCTGATACGAACAACAATCAAGGCCTCTAAAGCCAGAAAAGGTACACACCAAAAAAAAAAGGAACAAATTTTAAAACTCACCTGTTTATGAGAAGTTCACTATCGCCATCATCATCATTGAAGGAACCTTTTTGTTTGGATAGGGTTGTTCCCAGTAGAGTCTTAACTGAGAACCTAAAACATCCAAAAAAAAAACAAATCACAATAGATCAAAATCACTCCTTTTTAAGAAAAAAACGAAACCCCTGATTAAATTTAAGGATAAAAAGTTTACACAAATTTGGACCGGAAAAGGATAAATAATGGCGTGGCGCCTATCACAATTGCATAAAATGGCCTTGAAAACAAAAGGAACCAAAACAAGTATAGAAAGCCATAAAAGTATGACATATATTGCCTCCATCTCTCAGGTACTTTCTTGTCGAAGTGATGTGGCACCAGTGTTGTGTGATGACACTTCTCCAAAGGAGAAACAGCAAGAAATCAGAGACTTGATGTGGGAAAAACTTTGTAACTGCCTTGTATCCACAGATTGTAAACAAGGTATAAATAATGCACGAAGTTTCATCAGATATCACTCCGAGTTAAACTGTTTTAGATCGCACTATAAACATTAACGGATATATAATGATCTCTAGGTAAGGCTCCATGAGTAGACCCTCCAGTTGATACTTATGCAACTGCAACACAAAGAACCCAGTCAAGATAGTGAAGCAGATTTGTTTGTGCACAAAAAATTTCAACCTAAAACAATGAGAGGAAGAGCATGTCAGTATCATCATCCAATTTATAGACCTCCAATCTCTAAAGGCTATTCAATTTCAAAAAATAGTCGCAATAACATTAAGTTACAGTAAAACATCTGAAGCAAAAAAAAAAGACATATACAATGTCAATTAACACAGACTATTGTCATCTTTAAACTCATAGATCACCAAATTCTTCAGGCACATTTACAGAAAACTGCTTATGGCAACAAATCCACATCAGCATTACTGATTCCACACCTAAACAATGTCGATTCCGTATACGAGCTACAAACACAAACTAGCTCTCAACCATTTTAACAAAGAAACTATAAAAATGCACACTTCTTGAGTTCAATAATAAACCCTAGCTTACGCAAAACTCCCGAATTAATCGTTAACCCGTTTCAGTTTCTCTCGGCTAACAACCCTTACTTAAGCAATAATAAAAATGTTTGAAATGCTAAGTAAATAGTGATGAAATGAGATAGAGACTACAGAAATGGACTTACAATGGATCAAATCTTGTTAACAGCAGAAGAATCAACAACACGACCATTAGAAATAATATTGCGGGGGTATTAAATCCTTGACAACATGTGTTCAAGTAATATGAAAGTGTATCAAATTATGATGGAACGAGAAACACTGAATCAAAACTCTTTGAAGAGTACTTAACCAGACATCTAAAATAATGATAAGTATTGAAACGGACATCTGAAACAGGCACCATCGATGCATGATCGACACGTGGGTTATGGAAAAGCATGGAAAACTGCTCGAAACAGATAGCTTTTGTTGCATGACTGACACACAAGTTGCGGGAAAGCCTGACACAGTAAAGGGAACTGACAAACATCGATGCATGAGAGACACGTCTCAGCTGTACAAGTTGCGAACAAAAGAAACTGAAGCATGATAAGTCACTTTCAATAGCCACATGTCAGACATGCCATAATTCTAATAAGACCGCAACGTTCATCCAAATCCAAAAACCACAACTTGAGTACAATTCCGCAGAGGAAGTGCGGGATACAAAGCGAGAAACTAAGGGAAATACAAAGTACGCAAATCAAGTCTTACGGGAAATACAAATAAGTCTTGCTGGATACACTTTGCTCCAAAGACTGGATAAGAACAAATAGGTGGAAAGTTAGATTGGAGGGCTATAAATACCAAACTCTCAAACAGGAATTGGGACTGGAAAAATTTGGGATAATTAGACATAAGGAATATGATCAAAGCAAAGAGTTTAGGTATGAGTCTTGTGTTAATTTTTTGTTTAGTTCAATTGTTCTTTGATTAACTTGACTTTAATTATGTACATGATATCTTTCTGTAACATAAAAACATGAATAAAAAAATAATCTAAATCTTTATCACCCGTGGATGTAGACAATTTGATTATCGAACCACGTTAAATCATTGTGTTGATACTTGTAGTAATGCTTTGTTCAAATTTTGCTATCATGTTATGCTTTCATTTTAAGAAACTTGATTTTATTATGTTTCTAACTTTGATGATTGTGATCCAAAGACGCAAGGTTTTTGGTAATCACAGTTTGGCGCTAGAAACAGGGATGGGTAAAGGAATTTATTCTACCTGTCCAAATCTTCATTTTAATACCTTGAATTTTATTACGTATGAAACCCCTTATTTTCAATTAGGAGTTAGTTTCTTTTTAAGTGATATTTCAAAAATCCTACATATAGTTTTTCTTCAAAACTTCTCATCTGATGTTTATATGGAATTAACTGATATAATCATATATAAAACTTCTTTGACAAATACCTACCCTTATATTAATATATTTTTTGATTACCTTATATGTTTTGTTAATCATAGGTTTGAAAATTTTGTTCATAAACTTCCACCAAAATATTATGTTTTATAATAATTTTGCAAATGAATTAAGCGTGAAGCCATTAAATTTATGTATCTCTGATTCAATTGTTTGAATGAATTAAAATTGTACTAAAACTATTTAGTTTTGATTCTTGTTAAAACAATAAAATAAGCCTTGAATTGAATTCCTGAATTTGCTTCTGATATGTTCGCAAAAAATGATTTGATGAACTTATAAAACCTGAGTTAAATTGGAAAGTAATCTAGCTATTATGTGGTAAATTAGATTTTAGCTAAAATGTTTCTATCAGTCAAATAGTTTCATATACATATTACGGATGTTAAAGATCTATGAAACACATATCTCATTATCTGAACTCTTTTTAGAACATTGACAAAGAAACTTCTACGACAATACAAAATTAAACAAAGCAGATATTGTAATATTTCAAAAGAAATTACGTAAATGGAAATAGTTGCAAATAGAACCTTGCAAGAACAAGGTGGTAATATAAGAGATTTTGGAAACCAGACAATAGAGACTCTTCTAGAGAGAAAAATAGTAGAAGAATCCCAAGGACCACAACCCTTGGATGCTCAGGCAAATATCTCGGTTAATCAATCAATTAATCAACCACATGAAGAAACATCGCAGAACAGGGTTGACCCCATTAATCAACTAATTGAAGAAATCAATGAAATGCGCAAGGTTCAGAAAACATGTACAGAAAAAATTGCCCTTTTAACTCGACAAAACCAAATGCTTAGAAATAAAGCCCAACAAGATGCGGAAGCATCTGCTACCAAGATACAAGGTCAAGAGGCAAGCTCAAACAAACCCACAAAAAGTAAAGCAAGAATTAATCAAGATTAAAGGGTGATGGTAGTGGAACCCGCACAAGATACAAATTTTCACTCGAGACAAAACATGATAACTTAGTGATATGGACTGGATTTTGATGATTTAGAGCCGCAAAACAACAGATGGCAAAAATATTTAGAGGACTTGGAACAAATGAGAGCATAAATCAAAACTTTGAAAAATAAACAGAAAGGAGGACGACTTGAAGAAGTGATAAAAGAGGCCAGTAGAACACCATTGGCCTCATACCTTGCGCATGTGTCTATCCCGCATAAGTGCAATATTCGCATCTTTGAATGTTATGATGGGACGAAGGATCCAGCAGCTCACTTAAAATAGTACAATCGCAATATGACCCGTTGGGAACAGAATGATATTATCATATGTAGATATTTTCCTTCAAGTTTGAAAGGCTCAACATTAACATGGTATGATAATTTACCAGAAGGGTCAATACACTCGTATGCTCAACTGACCCCTAAATTTTTGGAAACCTACATGTATAATAAGTCAGCAGACGCTAGGATGGACAAGTTATTTTCCCTTGCGTCTTGGACAGAGGAGACCATCTGAGACTACACAGATTGATGGCAGGCGATCTGTCAATCAATAAGGAATGTAACTCCATAAATTTTTATTAACTGCTACAAATGGGGGATAGCCAACCGAACGAGCCCACTTTTTGTAGATATTCATGGGAAAAATCCAAAAACCGAAGGAGATCTTAGGGAGATTATTGAGAAATATGCAAGGTTGCAGGATATTCAAAAACAGCATCCGAGAATAATTTCCCAACACCAGAGGGTTGCCAACATGGAAAATTTTGTAGAACCATCAACAAGTTCCGTATAGAGGGTTGCGGGAGAAAATCCTGATATTGAATCCAAACGAGGTAAGGAAGATGATGAAAGAAAGTTCAACCGCCAATTTGAGGATCGATTTTTCACTAAACTCAACACCCCTTACTCACAAATTCTAAATGCAATTAAGAACATGCAAGATTCTCAATGGCCATGGAAAAAAGGAAATGAGCCATCACACACATAGAATTCAAAGGATTATTGTGAATATCATTGCTATCAGGGCCATCCCACAAGCAGATGCAGAAATTTGAAGTTGCAAGTTCAAAAATTGATCGATATGGGAGAGCTGAAAGAATTTCTTTCTTTGCCCAATCCTCCACCAAGGCTCAATATGGGAAAAACTGTAAATATTCCACAAAATGACCGAACTATTAATATGATTTCATATACTGAATCGGGTCAATCATCTATGAATATAGCTATTGAAAAGAAGCTGCGTAAAAGGGTTCACAGTCACGAAGTCTTCAAAGTTGCGGGCAGAGTTACAGAAACATGGGAAGAATGGATGGCTTCCCCGTTAACTGTTTCAGCGGACGAGGTTGATCAGGAAATTGAAACACATAATGATCTGCTGGTGCTTACTCTACCAGTATCTAGATGGAATGTCAAGAAGATCCTCATGGATGGGGGTAGTTCCCTTAATGTGTTATTTTATGACACCTTCTAGAAATGGGATTAAAAAACAATCAGCTTACACCTTCTTACTATACAATCTATGGGTTTAATGGGATAGCCTCAAAACCAACTCCAACCTATATCCTCGTTGCAATACTGATTCGGAAATTGTTGTACACATACCCCTTCAATGTCAGGTCGCTGTAAAAACATGGGACACCCTTATGACTAACCTATCAAATCATGCAAATACCACCCATATTACTCCAAACATCCTTACCTCCAAACAATACTCCCACAACTTTTACAAACAAAAGCCTATACCTCTATCATTACCTCGTGTTTTTTTTTTGTCCTTCTGGATAGCCATAAATGAACTAATATATTGCCAAAGCAACCAAAACCAGAAAATATTATACAAATGACATTGAAACTTCAACATGAGTTCACTTAGGCAGAGGAGATCCTAACTAATGTGTTACCCGGTATGCCGCCATCTGTAAAATCAATAAACACCACACGATCAACAACAATCAACTTGGAAAGTTGGGTTAGCCCTAACCTAGATTGGATTAAGATAAATACGGATGGGGAGGCTAGAGGACACCCTGGAACTGCAGATGAGAGCTTCATATGCAGGGATTCATCGCCAAGAACTGTGGTAGCGGTGGTGCAACTTTTGGGGCATCACCATTACGCTAGTAGTTGAGATATGGGCCATGCTTATGGCATCAAGAACGATGATTGAGAAGCAATGAACAAAAGTACAATTTGAAACAGACTCGGAAAACCTGTTTCGATTCATAGACCCTGATTTTGAACCACCTTGGTATATAGCTGGAATGATTATCGAAATCAAGCATAAAACATTTCAAATTCCGCAATGTACTTTCCAGAACAACTGTAGGGAAGGAAATCAAACATCAGATGGTCTAGCGAATCATGCGGAAGATAGAAGTCAATCGGGAAACCTCTTTACAACAATTCGAGACCATATGACCTCGTCATTTTTAATTGAAATTGTTTTAGTGACTCTATTGGTATGACATACACCCGTGTAATCGCTTTTTAATCTGTTTAATTCACTTCATGTTACAATTCACCTACTAGTATCCACATGGCAAGAACAAATTCCTTGTGAACTTGCACACTTGGAAACTTGCGTTGCCAAATCAAGAAATACTCCACTTTCTATTCTATCATATCAAACTAGGGAAATACATGATAGCGGATAAATAATAAAACCGAAGAAAACCAAACTGATTAAGAGAGAACCGAACCAACTTGTTTATTAATGGTTTGGTTTTGGTTTAAAATCTTTAAGAACTGGTGTTAATACTTATGGTTCTGGTTTAACAAAAAACCGAATCGAAAACCGATGGGAAAAACCGATTAGTATCAGTAGATACACATCCTAAATTTAATCTCTACCTTTGGATCAATTATACCCCTCCTCATTTCAATCCCATAATCCATTCTCTTCCCCACTTCGTTTGACACCATTTCCGTCAATAGTAGTAGCCGAGAAACTTAGAAACACCATCACCCACCATTAAAGCCGTTAATTTCTGACCCGACACACATGTTAAATCCAACCCGGATTTCGACTTGGACCGTTGAATAAACAGGTCGAGTTGGGGTTGTCATGTCTGACCCTATCATAAAACGAGCCGAGGGCGGGCAACCCATGGGTTACCCGCCAACCCATCAAATTTCTTAAGATTTCGTAGAAACTGGACATTTAGGTTCTCATAGTTTGCCTCAATAAAATCAGTTTCCCAACCATCAACATACTAGCGTTTTCACCAAACTAATTTTCAATTGTAATATTCAATACCCATCTGCAATCAAAGATAAAATTTTCTTAAAAATTTATATATAAAATCATTTAACATCACTGAATTCATCAGAAAAATTAAGATCTTTATATAACTAGATCTTGGTACCAGTTATCATCAGAATCTTCGTTATAAATTACTCATACATCAAATTGATTTCATATCTAACCAAGCCTATAAAACTTAAATCTTATATCCATCGAATCACCAACACCAAATGGTAAGTATAGCAGTTGCCGATTACAGCAAAGATCAGTACCCATTAGACTTTATGAAGATTTGATTACTAAATAAATCACACCCTACACTAAAATCAGTACCCATTAGACTTTGTATCTCACATACAGTGTTAGAAATAAGAAATGATATTAAAGTATATAAAGGCAGCTACTTGGACTTGGTGACTATTAATTTCAATCACTGAAATATATAGTCTGGAGCGAGGGAAAGACGGTTGGAAGAATTAGAATCCTAGAAATTTAATTGTGGGGTAATTTAATTTTTAGAATTAAATTTAAATTAAAAAAATTAACATTCGGTTAAAGTAATTTAAGTATTTTTATTTGAAGCTTGATATAGGGGCTCCAAAAAATTGGAGGGGATCCAAGTGGAGGCGAGCTGACCCAATTTTACTATAAGGGATGTCCTAGAGGTTTGGTTAAATATCGATTTTACCCTTATGCCAATTAAAACCTAAACACCCTTAACATTATTCATAACTTTCAAAAACTAAACCAAAGAAAAACCCAACCGTAATCCATCGAAATTCATCGCCGATTCGCAAAATTCTTCGTCGATTAAACTCAACAATTCGAGATGAAGAAGCATACTAAAGGCGTTAAAGGTAGTAGTGATGGAAATCAACCCTGCTCCTTTCAACCTAATCAAGAGATTCAAGAAGAAATCGATAGTGAAAAGCAAAATCAATCACCGAAAAATCCAACAATGGTGTATCTAAGGTATTGAAGAAAACCCATGTTATTCTTAGAACTTGTAATTGATTGATTCGCATGTTTGATTGTGTTTTTGGTTTAAAAATATTGGACACAGTTGATATTACGGTTGGGTTCGTGTGAA
The DNA here is from genome assembly GCA_023531435.1 of Papaver californicum. Lineage (NCBI taxonomy): Eukaryota > Viridiplantae > Streptophyta > Magnoliopsida > Ranunculales > Papaveraceae > Papaver > Papaver californicum. Next base: position 6,362,999 of record JAJJMC010031210.1, on the reverse strand, counting down.
AACCCAACCGTAATATATCATGTTCTTAACATTACGGTTGGGTTCCTGTGAAAACCCAACCGTAATATATCATGTTCTTCATATTACAGTTGGGTTGTTTGCAATACCCAACCGTAAATCAAAGGGAAGAAGATGAAGAGTTAAGGATATTACGGTTGGGTTTCAAAATTGAACCCAACCGTAAACAATTTGCGCCATTTTTTAAAAACAATTTACGGTTGGGTTTTGAGCAAAACCCAACCGTAACATTAGCGCACACAAAATTTTTGTTAGATTATTACGGTTGGATTTTAAGAAAAACCCAATCGTAAAAATAATGTGCACATCAGGCTACAGGTGTTTTACGGTTGGGTTTTTGTTAAAACCTAACCGTAAAATAGTGACAAAATTTTCAACTAAAAATTTACAGTTGGCTTTTGAGAAAAACCCAACGGTAAATAATCCTGTGTAGTCATTTTTTTTTTAGTTGAAGTTGAATTGCTTGGAAATTATCTAACTTGTATTGCTTGTGTGTTGTAGGAAGAATAAGAGGGGTAACAATTTAACACCAATTTCTCACACTCCAACCACGGAAAGCATTTAGGGCTTCAGAAGAGAGGCGTGAGTAAGACCCATAATCCATCTTTTGAGGTAGGGGGTGGTAGTGTTCTTCAAATTGCACAAGAGGAATATAGTGTGTTCCAAGGCTTGGGTGATCTACCAACACCTAGAGGTTCTCTTGTGATTAGAGAACCACCACAAGAGCAACAACACGAGGAAGAAGAGAGGGACAGAGAACAACATGTCCCTCAAGGAAAAGGTAAAGAAATTCCCAAAGAAAATGGTTGCCAAAGAAATTCCCAAAGAAAAGGCCGAACCTCAACTGTGGCCTAAGAGGAGGAATGGAGGACTTTGGGGTGAGGCCCTAGACAAATCTGCAATATTATTTGGCTATCCACATTCATGGGCTGCCAAAGTTGCTGCGACCAAGGTATTAATCTAAACACTTCTCTTGTTCTGTTAAATTTTTGTTTGTTAACTTTTGTAAGTAAAACAAATTTGTTTTTATTCTTTGTAGGATCATACACAGGCGATCAAGAAATTGGTTCGTCAAAGGGCTCAACATTGGCCCTTAACTGATGAATGTACGCCCGTACAAATTCTCGTAAATGTTACCGGGTTAGATCCCGGAATTACCAATTCGATGTGGGAGTATGACAGTGTCATCTGCGCAGCCTTCAGGGAACGTTATTGGCCTGAAACCGATACGTTTCATCTTCCATTCAGCGAGATGACAATAACGCCGGATGATGTCCAATCAATTCTTGGCCTGGAGGTGGATGGTAAATTAGTGTTTGAGGGTTTTAACAACAACATGTCATGGAGTGATCTTTATGCACTTGTGAAAGATACACTTGGATGGGAGAGGAGCGAAGCCGAATCTGAGTTTAAATTGGTCAGTGGAGATAAACCGGGGATGCCAATGAAGAAAGGTCAAGGTATGATCAAGAAAATATTGTTGCGTTCACTAAGGGAGAAGTTTGGAGGAACCGCAAAGTTGGAAATGGCTGGGGTCGTCATAGATGACACCAGAGCTATTCGAACAGCCAGAGCGTATCTGCTATATATGCTCGGCACCATCTTCTTTGCTGACAACTCGGGCAACAGGGTCAACGTTCACTATCTACCGTGGTTTCAGGGTGATCTCGGGATGACGCATCAGTACTCGTGGGGAACTACCACCCTGGCTTACCTACTTGCTAACCTTCGAAAAGCTTCAAGGGTTAGGGGAACTGAGATTGCCGGGAATACCGGTCTGCTTCAGGTAATTTATTGTTTGAATTTCAATGTTTAACTTTAATTTATTTTTTTCGCATTTTCTTATATTAATATTTATTATCTTCATAGGCATGGGTATATGATCACTTTCCCAGACTGGACCTACCGGAAAGAAATTCGTCTTCACCGGGACCCAGGTAAAATATAAAGAAGTGCTCATAGCAAAGATAAGAACTGAAATTGATGCTTTCACGGTTGAAGATGTTATTTTTGATCCTTATGTGAAGATTAGCATAGAGGGTGATGGACATGTTGAGGATTTACGTGAATTGTCGGACGTGGCAGGCTACAACGGCCCTTTGTACCATCTGTTTGGGTACGTGATGTCCAACCCCCTCCGAACTCTCCGTTAATATGGATACGTCCAAACAACGGTGACACGCGAAATGTTTAAATTGTGTGTGAATGGGTCAATGATCGAAGGGCCAAACATCGTGCTAAACTACGAGCCAACGCCTTCGGTCGCGGTTTGGAATAACCGCAATGATCCGAAATACCAAGTCCAAAGAACAGAGTTAACTCCATCTCCGGGCACAAAAGAGGCTGCAGAAGATTACTTGGATTGGTATCGCCATTTCGGTCATCCAACTATCATCAACAATGGTCCTGAGACTATGCCAAACAACACAGAAGATGGTTTCTGGAAGAAGGCATATTTCAATTTGGTACGTACATTATTTTTGTTATTAATGTTTTTAAGATTTATTATTAAACACTCATCCTACTTTTATTTTCATATGTGAATAGAAAAAGAAAGTCGTTGCATTGGCGGACTCTATAAATCCATGCCTAAGCACAATTGATGTGAGGACGCCTGACCAACTCCAAGCTTTGATTAGGGAGCTTCATCATGAAGCCGAGGATGTGCAGCGGACTTTAAAGAGGAGTAGACCCGTTACAAGAGGCGCGACTAGAGATGCGAGTACTACTAGAAGAGATCCGCACGCATCGGATGAAGAGACACATGATGAATCCGAGGATGCGCAACGTGGTGCTCGTACTCGAGGCGGTCGTGCTGGTGCTCGTACTCGTGGCGGTGCTGCTTATCGTAATCTTATGAGCAAAAAAAGACCTCGTCAAAGTCATCAACCTACCCCTCCTCCTTCTCCCTAACTCTATGTCTATGGTTTTTTTTTTGTGTGGGTGAATTACTTGTACCTTTAATGTGAAGTTGGATTTGAAGTTTGAATTTAACTTGCACCTGAATTATAAAAATTAAACTTAAAATTTGTGTATTACCTGTTTTATTTCCAGTTATTTGAAGTTGGAAACCATGCAATGGGAAAAGCAGGTCAAAATACCCAGAAAAATTAGTGTTACGGTTGGGTTTCCAGGCAAAACCCAACCGTAAAACTGGCAAAATGAAAAATGTTGAAGGTTTACGGTTGGGTCTCTAGCCAAAACCCAACCGTAAATTCTACTGGATAACTTAAAATTGGATTCTCTAATTTGTGTGTTTTTCGTTTTTTCTTTGTTTGAATGACCCAATTTACCTTCAATCTAGTTAAAATGATTGAATAAGTTCAAATTTTTGATTTTGAAACCCAAATTTGACCTTAAAACTCAATGCTCCAAAGGAGGGTTTACAGTTGGGTTTCCAGGCAAAACCCAACCGTAAAACTGGAAAAATGAAAAATGTTGAAGGTTTACGGTTGGGTTTTCAGCCAAAACCCAACCGTAAATTCTACTGGATCACTCAAAATTGGATTCTTTAACTTGTGTATTTTTCGGTTTTTCTTTGTTTGAATGACCCAATTTACCTTCAGTCTAGTTAAAATGATTGAATAAGTTCAAATTTTTGATTTTGAAACCCAAATTTGACCTTAAAACTCAATGCTACAAATGATGGTTTACGGTTGGGTTTTAAGGCAAAACCCAACCGTAAATATATGATAAAATTGTAACTAAAACTAACACATCAATTCCCAAGGATTTTACGGTTGGGTTTGCAAATAGAGCCGTTGAAACCTTGTACGACCCATTTTTCAACATAGAGCCGTTACACTTATGGTTTATAAGTGAAATAGTTGAGTACATATCCAACCCATCCATTTTTTTAAAAAATTGAACCTTTATTTTACAACAATCATCTCCAACAAAACTAGTACTCTAACATATTGGAATATGGGTCAACCTGGGATTAAAAATCCAGATTTTTCTTTGGATGAAGATTTATATATTTGCCGCAACTATGTATTATGTTTTCCAAAAAGAGGAGAAGAACGAAGGCAAAGTGGTATAACGAGTCCGAGTTATTGGCAAACAATCATGAAAACTTTTGTTCTGAAACATGCAACCCTTATAACCATGATCACGTCAAGTTGATTTGTCGATATAACACTATACACCGATACGTAGAAGAATTTATGGCATTATTTCGTATTATTGGTCAACTACGACTTAGGGGTGAAACTGAAGATGAGGTGTTACAGAGATCTCTTCAGGAATGGAGGAGATGGAAAATATGGCCCTTTTTATACCTACCTCATTATCACATCCTAAAGGACTTTTTGCTCACTCGCAAACCTATTTATTAGTTCTTTTGTAATGCCATTTGGGTTTGTTAGCGGTAATTTCAATTGTATCCCAGGTTACTTTAATGATTTCATGGGTTGTAATGTGGCCAAAGTAATGATGTTTACATAAATTTTGTGTTTTGAACCCAATTTTGAGTGAATTGAAATTCCAAAAAAAGGTTAACAAGAATATTTACGGTTGGGTTTTGAGTCCAAACCCAACCGTAAACGTGGCTGAAATTTTTTAACATCATTTTTACGGTTGGGTTTGGAGCCCAAACCCAACCGTAAAACTGAGTGAAAATTTGTGTGACAGTTTTACGGTTGGGTTTGGAGTCAAAACCCAACCTTAAAACTGGGAAAAAAATTCTGGAAGGTTTACGGTTGGGTTTTCACTGAAAACCCAACCGTAAACCTGGGTGAATTTTGTAGTGACATGTTTACATATGATATTACAAATTTTTCATTTCCAAAAAACTATATTCATATTATGATTCCTCCAACATACATATGATATTGTTACTACCAATATTAAATTTAGTGAATATTACTATATTATCATTCCGACTCCGAGTCAGAAACAAATGATATGAATTGAAAGGTCGGGGAGGGTTTTAATGCCTTCCAAAGTTCGAAATTTTGCTCGAACCGGTGACACCAACACTTGGCGATGTTACCGCCGTATCTATCCTGTAACGGGGGTAATGGACTTCCTTCTTTCAACTTGAGACCGACCAAATGGCAGTTCTGCACCAGTCCAATCACACATCTTCTATTAGCCAATTATTCGACAAATATTGATCTTGTTGGTGCAAATGTAAAACAATATCCATTTGAGATATAATGGATGACGCAATAGAAAGCGTTGGCGAGGATTTTGCCACATATTGGCATGCTCATCCAATACTCGCTAGTGCGATTCTTGTTGCCTATTAAACGCCTTTCGAACACAATGAACTCCTTGTTTAACAACGACTCTCCATCTCTATATGCACACATCATTGACTTGTATAAATCCGGGTAAGAGCGTAGTTCAACCGCTGACTTATGCCTTACATAAGTTACTTCATCCATACCCAACCCTGCTGCTCCGCTAAATGGTCCAACTTGTTCGATGAATACATGGTATCCACAATTACCATCACCAGCAACATCGTCGGTGGCCTTTATGTATGGACGAAAAAAAGCCGGAAACGATGACATATAATTTTCAAAAATAATGTGCTCGGTTCGGACGATTTTTCCATTCTCAATTCTTGAAAAGTTAGATGGAAATTGCATCAATCCTCTTGCAATCCGGATCGTATGTGGCTCTTCAACCACTAATGTATTGCCTTTAACTTTTTCTTTTCTTCTTGCTAATTCTTTCATACTAACTCTTTTTTTTCTTCTTGTTAATTCCTTCATACTTACTCTTCTTGAGTTTGGGTGTGCAGGAACTTTTCCCTTGGCACCAAGTTCAATTGTTGAACTTTCTTGAGTGGGAACCGCGGGACCTTTTCCTTTAATATCTACTAGACTTGGTCCCCCTTGTTCCGTTTGACTTCTTTTTCGTTGAGCATCATCCTCCTTCTCATCCTCTGCTTCATATTCCTTTTGCAAATGCTCAAATGCAGAAGGGTTTATTTTCTTTGATTCGTCATGCAATTCCCTAGCTTTTTTGCGTCCCACGGCCCTCGATTCTTTGGTAGAAGGCCTACCTTTTCTCTTCCCTCTAATTGGTTCCTTGACAGCGTACCTTGTGTGCGGAAACACGAAGTAACTCAACTTAGTCAACCAAATTTGCCTTTGCGCCTGATTTAATGTTTCGTATTTCTTGGCTAGAGCCTTTCCAACGTGGGTGTCGGCAACGATGCACCAAAATCTTGGTCGACGATGGGTTCATCGAAAGATAATTGTTTCCAAAATGGATCAATATCTTGAATTGGGATCACACCGTCTTCTTCGTACTTGGGGCATCATATGCCGGCAGGGAAGTCCCAAACTTGACATGTTAGGACAAACACACTCTTCTTCTCCGTGTAAGTTGCCCAATCTATAGTGCTTTACTTCGTACATTATCTTCTCAATCGCAAAATGCGACACCTTATAAGAAATATTTTGGAGCAATGGTTCGTCTTTATAGCTGACGTGTTTTCTAGAAAGGCTTTTTTCAAAAGATTCCTTAACTCTATCAAGGTCACGGAGAAAATAATTGTGCATCGCTTCGAAGACCGTAACAAACCCACCACCACAATTATGAAGCTTCTTCTTCATTCTGTTGTGAGATGACTCCACGGTACTTGTAGCTTGGTTGTCAAAGTGCCTATATTGGTTTGTGAACGCCGCTACAAACTTCTCTTTGTACGGATTCAACCAGTGGTCCATCAAGTAGTTCACAACTCTTGGATAATTACTCCAATGCAAGCATAATATACGAACATTTTCTTCATAATCTTCCTTGGTGATAGACCATGTCAAAGCGTCCCATTCACTTTGGAAACTAGCCCATTTTAGTTCCGCCAACTTGTCGTCCTCCTCGAATTTTTCTTTGGCCGTTTCTTGTTCAGCATCCGGCAATTTCTTAATTCTGTCCATCTCGCTTTTCTTTGTTGGCCGAATAATCGTTTTGCACTTGGTTTTAATATTGTTCCACAAGTGGAACGTGCAAAGAAGATGATGAGCATACCCTTGCAATGACATTCATCAAGCCTTGTTCTTTGTCGGTGATAATTACCTTAGGGGTATATCCTTCAACGTAGAATAATTTAATTTGTTCCAATGCCCACACATAGCTTTCTTCGATCTCGTTTCTCAAGAAGCAAAATGAAACACTAAACGGGGACTTGGTAGAAGTTTGGCCTACAACATTCAAAACTGGGAGCTCATACTTGTTAGGTTCGTACGTGCAATCCATCATAAGCACTTGGTAGGAGCACCGTGCTAACTTTATAAACTTGGGATGAGCTAATATAATATGCTTAATTTCTTTATTCTCATCTTCTTCGTGAAACATGGTGTAGTTTTTCGTCTCCCCCAAGTACAAATGTTGTTGGATCGGGTCCCTTTCTTCCCATTTCTCACGCTTCAACTTGGCTTTGGCGTTGTAGATTGTCTCCAACGTAGAAATATTATTTGAGTTTATTTTCTTCAAGTGTCCGAGTATATCACTGGGTTTTAAACGCTTATCCGTCATATCGTTTACGATGAGCTTTTCTTCCTCGGTGAGCCGTGCCGTAGAAGGATGCGTTAACAAAGTCTCTGGTGGTAGGTGGTTGTGACGACCACATACAACTGTAGACAAGAACCACTTATTCTCGTTGTTGGTACGAAATTGAAGCTTGAAAGGACATCCCGTCTTCTTAGTGAAATTTTTTCGCTTGATCTTCGTCTTTGGTACATACTCAGTACCCTTCTTCGCATGTCTTGTGTATTGTCCACTATACTCACAAACCATTTGAAAGCGGTTGTGTTTTTGTTGGTTGTTACAAACAATCACACACATGATGAGTTTTCCATGTTCTCTAGCCCATTTCTTTGCATCATCTTTTTTATCCCATGTCTACATGGTCCAAGAACAGAAAGTTAGGAGAAAAAAAATGGCATTAGCTATATTGTCGAAAGGGATTAACAACTTATTTATAACCTACCAGGTCGTTCAAATAGTGATCCGTAGTATCTCTAGTTTCAATATCATTTGGAGGAGGCTGATCATACATTGGTTGAGGTACAACCGCGATCTGAACAAAAAAGATCAAGGCATTACGCAACAAAACACTAAAACCAATAAGTTTACGGTTGGGTTAGAAGCGTCAAACCCAACCGTAGAAGCGTCGGACCCAACCGTAATACAACAAAAAAATGTCAAACAATTTTACGGTTGGGGTTAAAGAGTCAAACCCAATCGTAACTAGTGTAATAAATACCCATGCACATAATGAGTTACGGTTGGGTTTGTGGTAAACACCCAACCGTAAAATTGTGAAAATGTACTTTTCCTCCATCAAATGTATAGTTACGGTTGGGTTTCTGAAGACAACCCAACCGTAAACGTGGCGGAGTCACCAACAAAACTCAATATTATGTACCTCATTTCATCAAATATCAGCAAAAAATGACAAAGAGTTTAAGTTAGAGGTATACCTGACTACTCTCGGCAGTTGAATCTTCACTTCAACGACTACTTTCTCCATTTGGTTGAATTTCAACATCACAACTTTCACTTAAAACCTCTCTACCATCCAAACAATCATACATAGTTGGGTCTCCCTCAATGCGTATGTATAATTTAGTTTGGCAATCATACAAGGATTCACCCTCCACAAATTTGCCAATACAATCACTCATTTTGAGTTTTTCAAAATTTTGGGTTAAAACTCTCTTATCTTTCTTCTACTTTTCCCACCAACAAAAAACAAATACAAGACTGATTTATGCATAAAAAATGAAGGATATAGGAGAAGAAGATGATCATTTACGGTTGGGTTCGATGACTCAACCCAACCGTAACTATATTTCCACTAAAAAAACTCATATTTACGGTTGAGTTTCATTACAAAACCCAACCGTAAAAGCGTATGCACTAAAACTAACACTAGAATTTACGGTTGGGTTCTAAGTCAAAACCCAACCGTAATATAATTTGCACTAAAACCACATATTTGTTACGGTTGAGTTTCATTACAAAACTCAACCGTAAAAGCGTATGCACTAAAACTAACACTAGAATTTACGGTTGGGTTCTAAGCCAAAACCCAACCGTAATATAATTTGCACTAAAACCACATATTTGTTATGGTTGAGTTTCATTACAAAACCCAACCGTAAAAGAGTATGCACTAAAACTAACACTAGAATTTACGGTTGGGTTCTAAGCAAAAACCCAACCGTAAATCCTACTGGATAACTTAAAATTGGATTCTCTAATTTGTGTGTTTTTCGGTTTTTCTTTGTTTTAATGACCCAATTTACCTTCAATCTAGTTAAAATGATTGAATAAGTTCAAAATTTTAATTTTGAAACCCAAATTTGACCTTAAAACTCAATGCTCCAAGGGATTGATTACGGTTGGGTTTTATGGCAACACCCAACCGTAAGTGCAAGTTGAAATTGTAAACTTAATTTGGATTTTACGGTTGAGTATTCTGGATAACCCAACAATAATCCCTGAATAGTGACAAAAATTATTGTCACTTCTTTATTTGTGTCTCCTTAAAGTAGACAATTCCAACGGATTTTTTATTTGAAAATCTAGCCGTTGGGTATTTTTTCGCTATAAAAGGAAAACTTTCCTTGTCACTTTCTCATTATTCTCTATCCCTTTCATTCTCATTATAATTCTAGACTTTCCAACTCATTCTCACCATACCCTTTCAACCATTAGAAATGGTTCGATACACGAATGATGAAGATGTTGCAATTGTTCGAGGGTGGCTTATGATGATAGAGCACGCTTACGAGAGAGCCTTCTATAACAACAATAACAACGTTGTTAGAGCTGAAAATTGGATGGACGGTCAGGAGGACGATTCTTGGTGGGAGCGTGTGTTTGAAATGTTTGTGGCATTAGAGGGGAATGGATATCGGAGGACGTGGAGAACCATCAAGAGACGCTTTGAGGCGTTGTATGAAGAAATAGAAAACTTAAAACTGGAAATGAAAATGAGAGTTGAAGCATTTCCCGACGAACCTAGTGTGGAAAGAGTAAGTGTGTCAATTAATAAATCGTTCGTTAAAAAAAGTTTTAAAAAAATCAAACTTATAATTGATTTATTTTTTTCAGCATGTGATGGCTAGGGCGCAGTATAAAATCAAATATGGGAAGGAGTTTACGCATAAGGATTGCTATCGTATCTTGGAACAAAGTTTCTATCTTGAGTTTCGCCGTTATGATTAAGTGTTTAAGTGTTTAAGTGTAATCATCTAATGATCTACTGTATTTCGTTTCCTTTGGTTCTTCCTTTAATGTTAAAAATAAGGTTTTTAACAACTCTGGTATTTGATAAGAAAATGAACTAAACCCAAACATAACTAATTTTCTCTTAAAAACTTCTTCTTACGGTTGGATTCGATGACTCAACCCAACCGTAACTACAATTCCTACTAAAAAAACTCAATTTTACGGTTGGGTTCGATTACTAAACCCAACCGTA
>JAJJMC010031210.1:6315899-6352524 GCA_023531435.1 Papaver californicum | reverse complement strand
AAAATAAATTGTACAAACACCACAACTAGCTTACGGTTGGGTTTCAACACAAAACTTAACCGTAACTATATGATGAAATATGCACTAAAACTAACACTAGAACTTACGGTTGGATTCGATAACTCAACCCAACCGTAACTACAATTCCTACTAAAAAAACTCAATTTTAAGGTTGGGTTCGATTACTAAACTCAACCGTAAAATAAATTGTACAAACACCACAACTAGCTACGGTTGAGTTTCAAGGCAAAACCCAAACGTAACTATATGATGAAATATGCACTAAAACTAACACTAGAACTTACGGTTGGGTTCTAAGCCGGAACCCAACCGTAAATTCTACTGGATTCTCAAAACTGTCAAAATTTGTGTCTCCTTAAAGTAGACAATTCCAACGGATTTTTTATTTGAAAATCTAGCAGTTGGGTATTTTTTCGCTATAAAAGGAAACCTTTCATTGTCACTTTCTCATTATTCTCTATCCCTTTCATTCTTATTATAATTCTAGACTTTCCAACTCATTCTCACCATACCCTTTCAACCACTAAAAATGGTAACTACATACACGAATGATGAAGATGTTGCAATTGTTCGAGCGTGGCATACGATGGTAGAGCATGCTTACGATAGAGCCTTCTATAACAACAATGACAACGTCGTTTCACAAGAAGATTGGCATGAGGATCAAGATACTGATCCTTGGTGGAAGCGTGTGTTTCGAATGTTTGCGGCATTAGAGGGGAATGAAAATCATAGGACGTGGAGAGCCATCAAGAGACGGTTTGAGCCGTTGTATCAACAAATGAACAACTTAAAACTGGAAATGCAAATGAGATTCGAAGCACATCCCGACGAGAACGGTGTGGAAAGAGTAAGTTTGTCGATTAATAAATCGTTCATTAAAAAGAGATTTCAAAAATTCAAACTTATAATTGATTTGTTTTTTTCAGCATGTGTTGGCTATGGAGCAATATAGAATCAAACATGGGGAGGAGTTCAAGCATACAAATTGCTATCGTATTATGGAAACAAGTCGGGTCTTGATTATCACCATTATCTTTAAGTGTAATCATCCAATGATCTATTGTATTTCGTTTCTTTTGTTTTTTCCTTTAATGTACTACTTTAAATCTATTGCAATAGAATGAATAAGTTAAAAATGTGTGTTTTAAACCCAATTTGGAGTATATTGAAAATCAAAAAAAAAAGTTAACAGGAGCATTTACGGTTGGGTTTGGACTCAAACTCAACCGTAAATCATGCTGAAATGCTTAGTGAAAGTTTTACGGTTGGGTCCAATTACTAAACCCAACCGTAAAATAATTTGTACAAACACCACAACTTGTTTACGGTTGGGTTTTGCTATATGATGAAATATGCACTAAAACTAGCACTAGAACATACGTTTGGGTTCTAAGTCGGAACCCAACCGTAAATTCTAATGGATAACTTAAATTTGGATTCTCTAATTTGTGTGTTTTTCGTTTTTTCTTTGTTTGAATGACCCAATTTATCTTCAATCTAGTTAAAATGATTGAATAATTTCAAAATTTTGAATTTAAAATTCAAATTTGACCTAAAAAATAAATGCTCAAAAGGATGTGTTACGGTTGGGTTTTAAGGCAAAACCCAACCGTAACTCTGTGTTGAAATTGTAACAAAAATTAACAGAATATGTTACGGTTGGGTTATAAGCCAAAACCCAACCGTATATTCTACTGGATAACACAAATTTGGATTATCTAATTTGTGTGTTTTTCGGTTTTTCTTTGTTTGAATGACCCAATTTACCTTCAATCTAGTTAAAATGATTGAATTATTTCAAGATTTTGATTATAAAACTCAAATTTGACCAAAAAAATCAATGCTCAAAAGGATGTGTTACGGTTGGGTTTTGCCTTAAAACCCAACCGTAACTATGGGAAAAAATGGTGTTCATCATTTTTCTTCTACTTACGGTTGGTTCTGGTTGAAAACCCAACCGTAACTATTGGAAAAAATGGTGTTCTTCATTTTGTTCTACTTACGGTTGAGTATGGTTGAAAACCCCACCGTATATCTGGGGTGTTCTTGGTGTTACGGTTGGGTTCGACATGAAACCCAACCGTAAGTTTCTCTGAACAACAAAAAATCAATCTTTCAAATCGTGATTTCATCAAATTTGAGCCATAAAAAAATCAAGAGTTTAAGTTAGAGGTATACTCAATGCTACTATGGTTTATTGAATCAAAATCTAGGGTTTAGAAAAAAATGACAAAATTTTCTTAAATTTCATCTAGTTTTTCTTCCCGCCAAACACAAATTCAAAAAAAAAAATAATTCAAATAATTTGATTAAGTCAAAAATTATGTTTAATTAATGATTAGCTTAATTTATTAATTAATTAATTAATGTAATTAAGATTAATTAATCAGGGGTGGTTTAGGCATTGTGAAAATATTATGGATAAGGGGTTTTTGAGTTTTACTTCAAAATGTCTCTATTTCGTCTTATTAGAGGAGCCCCTCCGGGATATTGGAGCCCCTATATCAGCCTTCTTTTATTTCCACTCCAGAAACCAGTTCTATTATTTTAGAGAAAATTGGATTCTAGAATTTTAATTTCATAAAATTGATTTGTCTTATTTGATTCAAGCAATTGGGTACATTTCCTATGAATTGAATTACCCAACCTTTAATTCTTTGAACCGAACCAAACATGCTACTAGTATAGAGTGAGAGAGAAATGAAATGGTACGACAATAAATAAATGGGATAAAGATCGGACATAATATTAGTTTAATTATATAAACTAAGTAATAAACAACCGGTAATCACTATTTGGTGTGGTGGTTAAGGTCAAGGTTTGAAAATTGACCGTTAAAACGGTCACATGTATAAATTCGTGAGACTCACTGATACCCGTGTCTAAAAAAAAAAAGTATTTTTTAGGTATGTTATAACTGTTCTCACGCATGTGATAACCGTTTTTCTAAGATTAATTATTTTTCTTTTTTAGGTAACATTTTAACGTAAGTTTTTTGGGTCGTTTTTTTCCGTTTTCACGCCCGTTTTATCCGTTTTATAGAAAAAAAATATAAATTTTTTATTCAATTTTTTATTTCTAAAATTAAAGATTAAAAATTAAAATTAAAAAAATAAGAATAAATGAATAAAAAAACAAATCATTACAGAATAACCCACTTTGGTTTCCACCAACATGGGCATTCAATTTCTCATGTTTAATATCATCTTTTTGTATGGGTCTATCTTCTTGGTTAGTTTGGGCTGAAGGTGGATTCCATAAAAAACCAAATGCTTCACCACTGTGTGCAACTCAGCTTGGGTTAAGTTTATGTTGGAAATGAAATTGGAATGTAGGGATTTGTATTTTGGTTCCAAATGAAATTTGAATGTAGTGCAAAGAATCCTGCACTTATACTTGTACCTTCTCTAATGTTTGTTGAACATTGAAATTTAAACTATTTGTAAGTATTTGTTGCTTTTGTTTCCGATATGTCCATAAAATACGTTCTTACTTATTACTCCTTTTTATCTGTTTGTTTATTTTAATCTGATTTTTGGAGGTTAGTATGCTTTAAAAGTCATGTTTTGTGGGTTCTTAGATTCTACTTTTACAAGTTAAAACTAATTCATTTACATTTGGTAAATATGTTAATGCAAGTGGATATTTTTCATTGAGGTCTTAATTAGGTCATCAGCAAATGATCAACCACTAGGATTAGAGGTTTAGGATGGATATGCTGTTAAGTCAACTACGTGACGAATCTGCGATGATCTGAATGGTGTTGAAATTGTGCTCACATCCAGTTTGAATGAAACTGATCGATTATGTTAGCGAAATGTTGAGATGATTGTGCATTTATATAGATGTATAGCTTTGAACAATCTGATGTGGTTTAGATGATGTAGATTTTGACTGTTGACTACCAAATTTTATAGCTGTTGAAGTTTAACGATTGTGTTTTGAATTGGTCTTTAAATGAGAATGGGATTACCTCTTAGAGAAATTTCGTGGTTATGGGTTTGAATTTTTTCTTTACATGTTTTGTATGTTCTCTATATGATGATACTTCTATACTTATATTTTATGGTCAATACAATCACTCCGCTTATTAGTACGTACTTACTTACCTACTAGTGAAAGCAATAATAAGTCCAATAAGTAAGTCAACTAATTGAATTGTAGAAAATCTTTGTTCAAGCACATTGAATTTCACCGTTCTTCTTTTTCTAGTCGATTTTCGGATTTAGGTGGACAGACTTTATGGAACCATGTCATGTCTCAGCCCTTTTGTTACTCCAATATCGTACTTACTAGGAAACTATAGTATGCTGTTGGATAAAAATTAATCCTGTAACAAAGAAACAAACCAAACACCAGAAGCTTCGAAAATGTTAACGTTAGCGCAAATATCACATTTTCAGACAATCACTCAAAACACAGATAAGAGGAGTCGCCTGTTCAACAGACTGCCCTTAACTCGATATTTGCCAGATACACCTTAGAAAAGTGTTGCTATACCTTTTAGAGTTGGCAAATCGAATCCAGGATAAAACCTCTTGATACCAACCCAGTTAGCAAGACTCGTTGGCCCGTTGTGAACTTAACAGAAGAATAAGATAAAAATAAATCTATTGCGCACAACAAAGCGAGAAGAGGGGAAAAGACGACAGGATAGTAGCTGCGTCTGGGGTAAATGAAAATGAGATTTTTCTTTTTCTTTTATAGGAGAAGAAAACCGTTTTAGAATTCAAATGGTTAAAATAATTAATTCAAAATATTTAATTCAATATTTAATTCTAAAATTTAATTCAAAATTTTAATTCAAAAATAATAAATTCAAATATTTAATTCCAAACATTTAATTCAAAATATTAAATTCAAATATTAATTTAAATGAATTTAATAAAATGACTCTTGATAGACACACGCTGGCACACGCTAGTTCATGCAAAAACACACGCACATGTGCGAATTTTCCCACTAGCCCATTCCCTTAGTCCATGTCCAATCCACAAATCTTTTCCCTTAGAAGCAACTTTAGTGGTAATATAGATGGACTTCATCCTTGGTTTATCCTATGTGGGACAAACCAAAGGTTTCTCATTCACATAGAAGTGAAAAGTGGATTTGTTATTTCCACCCTAATATAGGCTAGTGACCCTTTGGTCCCATCAAGATAAATTAGGTAACAAAACAATTTTTAGTAATAAATCACTTTTAATTCCAACATATGCTGACTAAGTACACTTTTGGTTTGACAAGGAATGGGTCAAACTTTGATTAAAATGTGTGCCTCAAGGTCAAGGACATGACAAATTAAAATGTGTTACTGTTAAATCCATAATGCTCGATATTCAGCTCCAAATGGTAAATTTGCTATTCGTGACACTAAGCACATGTAACATGGGTTGGCTATATGGCAAATTAACCTTAAATGGTGTTTATTTAGTGTGCTGCACTTGTTTTACTTTAGCAGTCTGTCAAGATATGAATGCATGTACCTGACAAGAAGATTAGTCTTATGTGGAGTATATGTGGTTTTGCATCATTTTCTGTGAACATTAAATTGTTGCCGGCACTTAATGTTCCATTTACTTGCTGCATATGGGAAGTATGGGCTCTGCACTGTACAGTACTTAAAAGACACTTCAAAACTGAGACTAAACTCTTATCAAAGTGAAACGAACCAAAATTGATGTTTGTTTTTTGCTAAATAGGATGCATTGAACAACTTAAGCATGAGACGCACAGCTCGCGAAATAGTCCAAAACATTTGATATTTCCTTTTCTACCTTTTTTTATCTTTCCTTTTCTACCCTTCTTCCTCTACCCTTTCTTAAAGTGTGTCCTTCAAATTATGCATTCTTCCCTCTCCCCAGATTCTCAATCTCCGCAAGAACTCTTTTTAGGTTCTTCAAATTCTCTGATCTCTTCTCTTCAAGTTCTACTGATCTCTCTAATTTTCCAGGTTCGTATCCTTATTACTGATTGGTTTTTTGTTGAATGTTGATCAATTTCAATTTTTTTTATTAAGCTCAGCTGGTAATTAGGGCTTTCAACTGTTCACATTGTTTAGAACGTCAAATTTTACTACTTGTTTGTATGTTCAGAAATTTAGGGTTTTTGTAGTCAGTTTCATCTTGTTTTTCAGTTGAGAAAAGAACCCATGATTCAAAATTTCTCATATAACATTGTTCTAGTAGTAATTTCAGCAGGAAAAAAGAAGAAGTTGTGAGCTCAAAGTGTTTGTTAAATTGGTTGAATGGAGCTAGACCACTTAAATTTGAGTTCCCATATCCAATTCTTGCTTTAATTTTGTGTTTAGGGAAAGAATAAGTCTTTTGTTCAGTGTTGGTGCTGATAAGATTGTTTTTTTTTTTGGGTGTAGAAAATGGTTGATAATGAGAATGGAGATGAGTACTTGCCCAGAGATGCAAAGATAGTAAAAACACTTTTGAAATCAATGGGTGTTTCGGAATATGAACCTCGTGTTATTCACCAGTTTTTAGAACTTTGGTATCGGTATGTGGTGGATGTTTTGACAGATGCTCAAGTTTATTCAGAACATGCTAGTAAACCTGCGATTGATCCTGATGATATTAAGCTTGCCATTCAAACAAAAGTTAATCTCGGTTTCTCGCAACCTCCTCCCCGAGAGGTAAACCTCTTTGTTGCCCCTAATTGCTTATATTTTGTATCTCTTTTAAATTCATAATGAGTGGGTTTGCAAATGCTCGTAGTTTTTCAAGTTAAGATACTTCTTGATCTGAACTTTCTGACTGCTATTTACCTCTATCAGAACAGTTGTAGGGTAAATCGATTGTATAATTTAGTTTAACTCTTTCGTTTTATGAAGCATGCTGAAGTATTCAGTTGATCTGTTAATTAACTAGTATGAAAAAAGATGGAGAAAACTGGCATGGAACAAAGAGATCTTTCTTTTTTTTGCTCAGATGCAACAAAGAGATCTATTTTCTGTGGTTTGCAGGGCCACTTCCATGAGGTAAACAGTGTTCTGCTATTCTATCATGAAAATTGGAGTTTCTATTCTTTTCAGTCACCACTCTTAGTCAAAGAACGGTATTTGAATATAATATGTTTTAGTTGTCGCATTTATTCACTTCAGTGAGGCATGTCACTTTTACAACTAAGCCATTCTTAGATTATCTTTGCATTCCTCTAAGCCTTAACTTTTACAATCAACCAGTGGGCATAGATGTTATTGCTTCATGGTTTATCCTGCCCAGAGCTAGATGACTACGTATCCCAACCGTTTTATCCAGAACTTCTTGTTTTGTGTGTGTGTGTGTCTGAATAACTGTGCAATGCAAGTTAGATCTCACAATTTTGTAGCTCTTATAATTTTCTGAAATCAAAATTTTGACTATCGCTTTGAATGTTCAGGTCCTACTAGAGCTTGCAAGGAACAGAAACAAAATGCCACTGCCAAAGTCAATTACAGGGCCTGGAATCCCACTCCCACCAGATGAAGACACACTGATCAGCCCTAACTACCAACTTGCAATCCCAAGAAGACCACAATCCCAAGCAGATGAAGAAATGGAGGAAGATGAAGATATGGTAAATTCTAATCAAAATTCCAATCTGAATCCACCCCAGGAACAACACACAGATCAGCAACAAAATACTCCTCAAAGAGTATCCTTTCCCCTCACCAGAAAACATCCAGTGTGAAATCTAGGAAAACTCAATGTTTTCAATGCGAAACTCTTCTGTTTACTGCCCATTTAGGTTCTTCTTTATGCAACGTTGTGACTTTACAACATGACCACTGTAATGCTGAGTGTGAGAAGCCTCAAGTAGTACTGGTTCCACCTAACAGTGGTTCAACATCTTGTAAGTTTCTATTCTAAATTTCGTCTATGTCCTTGCTTTTGCCAATGCTGTCAAAGTGAGCAAGCAAGGGTCTTGGTTTGTTAAATGAGTAAGAAATGGTATAGTGTGATTCTGTTTTATAACTAGTTAGAACAAGCACTATGGTGCACTTTTTCTTGGCTGAAAGAGAGGTATAGCAAATCCACGAGGAGAGAAAATGGCAACTACTATGGCCCTTGGCTGATCAGAGGCGGAATCCTGTTTCCGCGTATCTGGCAGAAACTGAATTGTGTGGTTGGATTTGGATTTAGTTGGGACGGGTGATTTAAGATGCAAAAGGTCAAAATAAATAAAATAAATAATGGGTTTCTGTTAAGCCATGGCTTACCAGCCCCATAGTCACAGATGTCTAGCTTCCGTCTGACATGACTTAGTTAACTGCTACTACAATCTATACCCAATTAAGTTTTGAGTATTTTCCGTCTGACATGGTTTGCACTACAATGTGTTATGTGAATGTAGAATAGGATAGTGGTGTTTGTTTATATCGGAAATTATGCTTCAGGTATAACCATGAAAGATGTGGGGGGTCAGGGTTGTTACAGGAGTGAAGCACAAATAAAATGTTATAACGATAGACATATTTTTATGTTTAATTTGTTCCTAATTTTCTGTATTATTAGTTCTTGATTTTATATTTATTTTATGATTTTATGTGTTTATAGGTTTTTGAGAAATAAACATTTATGGAATAATCGGCTCAAAAAGTTGTTAAAGGAACCCAGAAAAAAATACTAAAAGGCACCCACCTGTTGGATTACGGGCACCCCTTTCAAATTCAAATTCCGAAAAGGGCGAAAAACGTTCTTCACGCGAGAGAAAGCATCTGATAAGTTTTGGATCATATTTTCATGGGATTTCAGAAGTTGTTCGAGTTAGATACATGAAGAATTAATCAACCCAGGTCTAAACACATCAACTTAAGTGTTTCCAGCCGGAAAAAAAGCTAGAGAACTGATGCTACTGTCGGTGAAACCTTTTTCAGCCTGGATTTGGATACAATAGAATTTGAGTTGGTTTTAGATAAAGATTTGAGTCCTTATAAGTTAGGGAAAGATTATTATGGTTTATTAATCCTATAAATAGTAAAGAGATTAAAGGAAAATCAAGCTAGAGACGCGAGAAAAAAATTCAGGAGAAAAAAAAAGCTTTCTGCTGGTGATGAAGAAGACGAAGAACATAAGGCTAGAAAAAACAGTCGATGTTTTTGTTGCGTATTGTTTCATATTTTAAAAGCGCCCATGAACCGTACTTTATTGCTACTGTTTTCTAATCTCTTCAGCCACACAGAGAACACAATTTGCAACAGTTATAACCGTATCAAACCTTCTGTGTTGTTTTTATTTCTTCTTTGTAAACACTTTTTAAGCTATGAAAAATTATTTTGAGAGTGTTTCTAACAAGATGAGCTAAACACCATCACTGGGGCGACGGAGAAAGCCATTTTTCCAATAATAAAGTGGTAATTCTTATTTTATTAATTTTTTATAATTATTTTATAATTATTTGCTTTGAATTAAATTTGGAAATAATGATTTTTATCAATTAGTTGTGTTTTCTTTTGATCGGTCATGCTGAGTCTAGAGTTTTGATGTCTCATACTTTTGATTTACAACTAATATTTTCTAACTTTGGAAATATTTAGACTCAGTTGAATATATGAATTGCAAGATAATTATTAATGTTAAATCACTTGAAAAATTGGCTAATGGTGGAATACTTAGTCTCAGTGCCACAATTCTTGAATCAATTCTACTTTAATTTTCTTTATTTTTAGTATTAAAAATTAGGTTTAAAAATCAAATCTTTACAAGTCTGAGTATCAAATCTTTTACCACTATTTCTAAAACACATCAATTTTTGGCGCCGCCGACGCGGACTTGTCTTTAGGTTTAGAGTTTTAGATTTATTTTTAGGTTTTTATTTTTGTTTTTAGTATTATTTTTACTTTGTTCTATTTTACGTTTCTTTGGGTATTTATCTTTTTGCTACAGGTTTTGGATTTTGGATTAAAAGGAAATTGAGCCAAAGACTTTGGTGATTAAAGACTTGGAGTTAAAGTTAAAGCTAAAAGAACGGAAAAGAAGACAATTTTTTTTTATTTTTAATTAGATTTCATTTTTATTTGTTAGGTTTTTTTTTTTTCTCTTTTTAGAAAATTGTATTAAGAAATATTTGATTATTCCTGTAAATTTTCTTTTATTTTTGGATACTTTTGGACTTTATTTGGGGACTTTGGGCATTATTATTATTTTTAAGCCCTACGAAAGGGTAATTTAAATATAAACTGCACGAATCCCCTGCAAGTGGGTTTACTGTATTCCTTCATATGCATATATATTGCGGAACTGAATACGGAATTATTTTCTAGTAAAGGGCAAGAACTGGCCATACAAGATAAGGACTCGGATTTCATCACCGTTTCTTTCTTGCCCGCTTTAGGAACACGTTACCAAACGTGAACCTAAGCTTAAAATTTTGACTAGGAAGAGACGGATAGGGTAACGAGCTTATAGGAAAGTCATTCAAAAAGACTGTATTGGTTACTCTGTTAGCCTAACTCGAAGTTCAGGAAGGTTATTTTAAGTTGATTAGAGCCGCCTTGTAACCCAAGGAAACGTTGCCAAAGAGACAGGGTTATCAAATCTCCTTAGAGCTTATCAAGTTTCTGTTTGACTTAATCTAATTCAGATCGTTCTAAGAGGTTTGCTAAAACTGTAACTAGTTGCCTTTCGAAGGAATAAAAACTGGTTTATAAACAATCTAAGTGGAGTCATCATGCTTTTTGTTTGCTAGATTCAATAGGTTTGATTTGGTTGAGTCATCCTTGCTTGTGATTGTTTAGAATTTCCTTCAATTAGGATTTATTTATTTATTTATTATTTTAGTGTATGCCAAGGCCGCTTGAAATCGTCACTGAGCGAGCTTGGAAAAGAGACACTCTAGGTCGTTTGATTAGTGAAAAACCTAGTAGTTCTGTCCCTGGAAACGAGGACCTCGAAGACTCTTCTTTTGAGGGCTCTGTTTTTGGAAATTTCAATTTTGAGAACTTGACACTGTGTGAAGAAATTACTTCTAGTTCTTTGATAGCGCCAGCAATAACAACTTTAAAAGCTTTATTGAACCCAACTAGGACTTCTCGTCCATCATGTATCAAGTTAGATGAAACTGAAGCAAACTATGAGTTAAAACCTGGGACCATACAGATGCTCCTAATATTCTTAGGGAAAGAAAATGAAAAGCTTTATTTTCATGTTAGAGATTTTGAGGAAATATGTAGTACCATTAGGATTAAGGACCTAGATGACGAATCATTGAAACTTAGATTGTTTACTTTTTCAATAAGAGACAAAGCCAAATCTTAGCTATATAATTTGACTTTTGAGTCAATTGAAACCTATGAACAACTTACATCTGCCTTTTTTTAAGAAGTTTTTCCCTAGGCACAAAACATCATCTATTAGGCAGCAGATTTGCACATTTGCTCAACAAGATGGAGTATCTTTATATATGTATTTGGAAAGGTTCAATGAATTATTATCACAATGTCCTCATCATGGTTTAGAAAAAGTAAGGCTAATTCAGATCCTCTACGATGGTTCAGATTATTCGACAACAACCATGGTTGAGTCTTTATGCACATGTGGGTTTGAAAATAAAACTGTCGATGGTACGATGACATTTTTGAATGAAATAGCCAAAAAAACCCAGCAATGGGAAAACAGTAGGGAGCCCCAAAAAAAAATTCTTCTAAGTAGAGGAAATGTCAATAGGGTAGAAGGTGCCAAAATAACAGCTATATCAAAAAGGTTAGAAGTCTTAGAACTGAGTCAATCTAGTTGTAGAATTGATCCCAAGTCATTTTGGGAAGGACAGACTGTAGAAGAGCAAGCCCATGCTCTTTATAATAATACTAGATTTCACAATCAACAGAAGTTTGGCCCTTATTCAGAAACCTATAACCCTGGTTGGAGAAACCATCCTAACCTTTCTTGGTCCAAGGGACAGAGTCAAGGTCAGTCTAGTAATTCGAAGGTTTCCCCAGGTTTTGGTTATATTAAGAATCCTTCTGGACCTGCATAATTCTCCGGGTCAATGACAGTTGGGTATCAAGGACAACAAAATTTACTGGATAGATAAACTTATCGACCTCAATAAGAACATCCTCTATGACACCACAAGGAATTTTCACAGACCTATCAGCTAATTGCAGTGTTATCTGAGTAAGTTTCAAATCACCAAGTCCTAGCTGGAGGTACACATGGTACGGAAGTAAGTTCACACTGGCTCCTAAGTCAAGTAACGCTTTCTCAACACGGTAGTTACCTATTGTGCAAGAAATGGTTGGGGAACCTGGGTCTTTGTACTTAGGAGTTATATTGTTCTGGATAATTGAACTCACATAAATAGCTAAAAAGGCTTTCTTTGGTACACTAAGCTTTCGCTTTCGCATACAAATATCCTTAAGAAACTTGGAATAAGCAGGAATCTTCCTAATTGCATCTAATAATGGAAGGTTGATCGTGACTTGCTTAAAAACCTCCAATATGTCATTAAAGTTGGATTCCTTTTTTTGTGGGTGCTAACAGTTGTGGGAACGGGGCTCTGGGCACAAAATCTAGCTTATGGGGAGCTACATCAGGCTCATTAGAGACTTTATCATTCTCAACAGTTGTTGGCTCGGAAGGGTGAACTACAGTATGTTCACTATCGGGCATGGTTACCTTGTTATTTACCACTTTACCATTCCTAAGGGTTCTAATTGCATTCACATGATTTGATGATTTCTCACCAGAAGATAATTCATGAACTCCTCTAGGGTTGGGGTGTGGTTGACTAGGGAACTTGCCTTTTTCTCTTTCTCTCAAAGACTCAGCGATTGGACCAACCTGTGTTTCTAAATTGGAAATAGCCTGACTGTTAGTCTGAACGATCTTTTGATTTTCTCGTAAACTTTGATTGACAAACTGCTGAAAATCTTTAATGTTCTGTGTTAATGAAGAAACAGACTCTGCTAAACTCATGATCGTCTTATCTATCGGATTCTGAAATTGTGCCGGACCTGAAGGATTCTTAGTATAACCAAAACCTGGGGGAACCTTAGAATTACTAGACTGACCTTGACTCTGGCCCTTAGACCAAGAAAGGTTAAGATGGTTTCTCTAACCAGGGTTATAGGTTTCTGAATAAGGGTCAAACTTTTGATGATTATCAAATCTAGTGTTATTATAAAGAGCATGGGCTTGCTCTTCTACAGTCTGTCCTTCTCAAAATTGCTTGGGCTCAAGTCCACAACTAGATTGACTCAGTTCTAAAGCTTCTAACCTTTTAGATATAAACGCTATTTTGGCATCCGATTCATAAGATCCTTCTACCCTATTGACATTTCCTCTACTTAGAAGATTTTTTTTTTGGCTCCCTACTGTTTTCCCGCTGTTGGGTTTTTTCGGCGATTTCATTCAAAAATGTCATCGCACCATCGGCAATTTTATTTTCAAACCCACCTGTGCATAAAGACTCAACCATGGTTGTTGTCGAATAATCTAAACCCTCGTAGAGGATCTGAACTAGCCTTATTTTTTCTAAACCATGATGAAGACATTGTGATAGTAAGTCATTGAACCTTTCCAAATACCTATATAAAGATTCTCCCTCTTGTTGAGCAAATGTACAAATCTGCTGCCTAATAGATGATGTTTTGTGCCTAGGGAAAAACTTCTGTAAAAAGGAAGATGTAAGTTGTTCATAGGTTTCAATTGACTCGGAAGTCAAACTATATAGCCAAGATTTGGCTTTGTCTCTTAATGAAAAAACAAACAGTCTAAGTTTCAATCCTTCATCATTTAGGTCCTTAATCCTGATGGTACTACATATTTCCTCAAAATCCCTAACATGGAAATAGAGGTTTTCAGTTTCTTTCCCTAAGAAGATTGGGAACATCTGTATGGTCCTAGGTTTTGACTCATAATTTGCTTCAGTTTCAGCTAACTTGATACATGATGGACGAGAAGTCCTAGTCGGGTTCAACAAAGATTTTAAAGTTCCCATTGCTGGCGCTATCAAAGGACTAGAAGTAACTTCTTCACACAGTGTCAAGTTCTCAAAATTGAAAATTTCAAAAACAGGCCCTCAAAAGAAGAGTCTTCGAGGTCCTCGTTTCCAGGGACAGAACTACTAGGGTCCTCACTAATCAAACGACCTAGAGTGTCTCTTTTCCAAGCCCGCTCAGTGATGACTTCAAGCGGTCTTGGCATACACTAAAAAAAAACTAAAAAAATAAATTCTAATTGGAAGGGAATTCTAAACAATCACAAGCAAGGCTGACTCAACCAAAATCAAACCTATTAAATCTAGCAAACAAAAAGCATGATGGCTCCACTTAGATTGTTTCTAGACCAACTTCTATTCTTTCGAAAGACAACTAGTTACAATTTTAGCAAACCTCTTAGAACGATCTGAATTAGATTAAGTCGAAGAGAAACATGATAAGATCTAAGGAGCTTTGATAACCCTGTCTCTTTGGCACTTTTCCATGGGGTACAAGGCGGCTCTAATAAACTTAAGATAATTTTCTAGAACCTTGAGTTAGGCTAATAATGTAACCAATACAGTCCTTTTGAACGAGTTTCCTATAAGCTCGTTACCCTATCGGTCTCTTTCTAGTCAAAATTTTAAGGTTTAGGTTCGCGTTTGGTAACGTGTTCCTTAAGCGGGCAAGAAGGAAACGGTGATGAAATCCGAGTCCTTATCTTGTATGGCAAGTTCTTGCCCTTTACTAGAAAATAAGTCCGTATTCAATTCCTCAACATATATGCATACGAAGGAATACAGTAAACCCACTTGCAGGGGATTCGTGTGTTGATCGAGAATATATCGTAATGAATCGGTTGGAATACAGTAAACCCACTTGCAAGGAATACATATATGCATATATGAATCGGTTGTAGTCGACTCGGGCCACCGACTCCTGTGTCAGTGTACGAACCCGAAGGGCCGAGACCATATCGTAATTGTCGTCCTTCTCTGTAGCAGTTTATATTTAAATTACCCTTCCGTAGGGTTCAAAAATAATAAAATGTCCAAAATCCAAAATAAAGTCCAAAAAAACTCCAAAAATAAAAGAAAAATTACAGAAATAATAAAAATTCCTAATACAATTTTCTAAACAAATAAAATCTAAAGAAAAATAAATCTAAAAATAAAAGTCTTTGTCTTCTTCTCCGTTCTTTAAGCTTTAACTTTTAACTCCAAGTCCTTAACTTTAACTTCAAGTCTTTAATCACCAAAGTCTTTGGCTTTATTTCCTTTCAATCCAACATCCAAACCTGTAGCAAAAAGAGAAATACCCAAAGAAACGTAAAATAGAACAAAATAAAAAAAACTAAAACTAAAAATAAAAATTAAAACCTAAAAATAAATCTAAAACTCTAAACCTAAAATCAAGTCCGCGTCTCCGCCGCCAAAAATTGATGTGATTTTAGAATAGTAGTAAAAAGGGTTTGATTCTCAGACTTGTGAAGATTCGATTTCTAGACCTAATTTTTAATGACTAAAAATAAAGAAGATTAAAGAAAATTTGATTTTAAATTGATGGGAAGAACTAGGGTTAAGGATTCCACTATTAACCAATATTTCAAGTGATAAAATCTTACAATTCCTATATTCAACTTATTCTAAATATTGCCAAAGTTAGGTTTTTAAAAGAATAACTGTAAATCGAAAGCATGAGTCATCAAAAGTTTAAAACTAAGCATGACCCATCAAAACAAAACACAATTATTTGAGAAAACCCATTTTTTTTCAATTTAATTCAAAACAATTAATAATAAAAGAATTGTAAATAATAAATAGAAGTTACCACTTATTTATTGGAGAAATAGCTTCCTCCGTTGCCCCAGTGATGATGATTAGCTCATTATATTGGAAACACCCTCAGAAATATATTTCATAGCTCAAAAAGTGCTTACAATGGTGAAATACTAGTAACACAGGAGAACAGAGACGCTATAAGCGTTACAGAGAAGTGTTCTCTGCGTTACAAAAGAAGAAAAATGAAACATGAGAAAAGAACGGACTTGAACTGCTTCAGAAATAGGACTGCTTCAGAGGCTGCGTCAGCGACAGTATCAGCGACACTTCTGGAACACCTTATGTTCTTTACCTTCTTCTTCACTAGCAGAACTCGTTTCTTTCTGGAATTTTTCCCGGTGCTTCTGCCCCCTTTTTCTTTGCTTCTCTTTAGTATTGATAGGCTTAGTTAACCCTAGGATACAACTCCTTTTTTCGACCAGATGCATTTCTGCCAGCCATTTTTCTGGCTAAAACTCTCTGTTGACGTGTGTTATGTTATCTTTTGAATGCTGAATCACTTTGGGATAGAAAGAACACGTTTTAAGTCCCTTAAAACTCGGTTGCAAATCACACAAAAGTTTTCTCACGTGAACCATTCTTTTCCCGCCATTTTCGGTTTCAAAGACAAAAGAGGGGGTGCCCCCAATCCAACTTATGGGCGCCTTTATCAACTTTGCTGGGTGCCTTTAGTAATTTTCCCGGGTGCCTTTATCATTTTTGGAGCAGATTTTCCCCAAATTATTAATTTTTCAAAAATACCTACAAAGACATAAAAAGCCATAATAAGTATAAAATCGAACACTATCAAAATAGAAAATCGAGCGCAATTTAGACACAAAAATGTGTCTATCGATTCCCATAGTCGAAGAATTTAGTATGCCAACTAAATAGCTTGTTTAGTGTCTATCCTCAATCGTTTATCTAGGGCTTGGAGTAAAGGTTTTGTGGGTATACCTTTTGTAAACCAGACTATAACTCGTCCGATAGGGACACCTATGGGTTTAAAGGCTTGTTGCACACGCTAAATGCAATCGCGATACCTGCGGAAGTGAGTTAGGAATTTTGTTTCTAGATTAGATTTGCTCGAGGACTAGCAAATAATAAGTTTTGGGGTATTTGATAGACACATTTTTGTGTCTAATTTGTTCCTAATTCTTTGTATTATTAGTGCTCGATTTTATACTTATTGTGTGATTTTATGTGTTTGTAGATATTTTTGAGAAATAAAAATTTGTGGAAAAATCGGATCAAAAAGTTGTTAAAGGCACCCAGAAAAATTACTAAATACACCCAGATGAATTGATAAAGGCACCCACCA
The DNA here is from genome assembly GCA_023531435.1 of Papaver californicum. Classification (NCBI taxonomy): domain Eukaryota; kingdom Viridiplantae; phylum Streptophyta; class Magnoliopsida; order Ranunculales; family Papaveraceae; genus Papaver; species Papaver californicum. Next base: position 6,335,453 of record JAJJMC010031210.1, on the reverse strand, counting down.
GTTGGATTACGGGCACCCCCTTTCAAATTCCAATTCCGGAAAGGGCGGGAAATGTTCTTCACGCGAGAGAAAACAACTGATAAGTTTTGAATCCTATTTTCATGGGATTTCAGAGGTTGTTCGAGTTAGATACATGAAAAATTAATCAACCTAGGTCTAAACACGTCAACTTGAGTGTTTCCTGCCGGAAAAAAAAAGCTAGAGAACTGATGCTACCCATGGGGAAACCTTTTTCACCCTGGATTTGGATAAAACGGAATTTGAGTTGGTTTTAGATAAAGATTTGGGTCCTTATCAGTTAGGGAAAGGTTATTAGGGTTTACTAATCCTATAGATAGTGAAGAGATTAACGGAAAATCAAGCCAGAGACGCGAGAAAAAAATTCAGGAGAAAAAAAAACTTTCTGCTGATGAAGAAGAAGATGAAGAACATAAGGCTAGAAAAATAGTCGTTATTTCTGTTGCATATTGTTTCATATTTTAAAAGTGCCCATGAACCGTACTTTATTGCTACTGTTTTCTATTCTCTTCAGCCACACAGAGAACACAACTTGCAACAGTTATAACCGTATCAAACCTTCTGTGTTGTTTTTATTTCTTATTTGTAAACACTTTTTGAGCTATGAAAAATTATTTTGAGAGTGTTTCTAACAAGATGAGCTAAACACCATCACTGGGGCGACGGAGAAAGCCATTTTTCCAATAATAAAGTGGTAATTCTTATTTTATTAATTTTTTTATAATTTTTTTATAATTATTTGCTTTGAATTAAATTTGGAAATAATGATTTTTATCAATTAGTTGTGTTTTCTTTTGATCGGTCATGTTGAGTCTAGAGCTTTTGATGTCTCATACTTTTGATTTACAACTAATATTTTCTAACTTTGGAAATATTTAGACTCAATTGAATATATGAATTGCAAGATAATTATTAATGTTAAATCACTTGAAAAATTTGCAAATGGTGGAATCCTTAGTCTCAGTTCTTTCCACAATTCTTGAATCAATTCTACTTTAATTTTCTTTATTTTTAGTATTAAAAATTAGGTTTAAAATTCAAATCTTTACAAGTCTGAGTATCGAATCTTTTACCACTATTTCTAAAACACATCATATAACATACATCTAGGTATTTTATATTTTACAGGAGGGAATGGTAGCTGGCAGCTAGTATGATGTTGGTAAGCACTGTGATGCTGGCATTCTACATTGTGGACAATACATGCTGAAATATGTCCCAACAGAATATTATTTCCATTTGGGTTTAATTTACTTTTGGGACTCTTATCATCACTAATTGGTTTTCTAGGAGTTTCCTGAGATTGCATCTTCTGATATTAGAGTCAGTCTAGCTAGCCACATGTTGTTTATCGCTGTCTTTTGAATATGACAGTTCAACAATTGCTTTGATAGTTAGCCACCTTTCCAGTGGCAATGTCGGATTGTACTAGTACACTGAACCTGATTTGTGAATATTTTTTTAGATAAACAGGAAAATTTATTGAAGAAAAACTAATAAGGGTCTGGCATATCATGCCCACATAAAAGATCATCAATCCAAGGAGTAAAATTATTGTACTCCTCTATTATCCGTTTTTCACTTCTCACTCTTTTAGAGATGGTATCAACTAAGTGATAACTATCTCTATTTACATGAGAAACTTTCCAAAAGCTAAAACTACTTAACAAAAGTTCTATTTGCTGAGTAGATTTCCTATTCTCCCAAATAACAAATAAGGAATCCAAATTAATAGATTTCACCACCAGTTTTGCATCTTCTATCACATGAATATTCCTGACATTTTTCCCTTGGACCCAGTTCAGTGCCTCCAGTATAACACATTCTCCCGCTTGTGAATCCATCACTCCAGCTGCATAAGTTCCTTTGACACCTCCATATTCACATGTGTGTTTACAAAGCACCATGTCAGTGCCACAATCATTAGTTAATAGATCAACTATCCACATATATTCTAACCACTTCATGGTCATTCTGTGTATTATCCTCTGTCAAACTAGTATGTTGCTGACTTATATATATATATAACTAGTTGTATGATATTCAGAATGATTGAAGTTAGAAGATGAAAGTTTTCTAGGGACAATGCTTGATGGATTGATAAATTTATCTTAAAGATGCATTCACATCTTTCCTTCCATATAATCCAGCATCCTACAATAGGAGCTGATCTCCAATTGTTGAGCTCGACCACACCTGCATTTTCCACATCCAGAAACCAGGACATAACCCAATCCTTGACAGTCTGACAATGATCAATTATTTGGTCTATATTGACAATAAGAGACCTCCAAACTGCCTTGGCATGACTGCACTTAATTAACAAATGATAAAGGGTCTCCTCTCCAGAATTGCATATACTGCAATGAGATTCAATGAAATTGTTGTACTGGGATAACCTTTGCATGCTAGGGACTATATCTTTAAGACACTTCCATGTGAAGAGTTTTACTCTGTGTGGCATCTTCATTTTCTAAAGAGCTTTCCAGACTGTGCTCCTTATTGTACTAGTAACCACTTGATTTGAACCCTTCTTATGTCACTTTATTATAGGCGCTTTTGATAGAGAAAAAACCATCTTTGCTTGGATTCCATCTAATAATATCTTCTTCCTAATTAGAGAAATGCATTATTTTTATTTTTTCCACAACTTCAGAATTGAACATGGTGTTAAGTAAAGGAATATTCTAGCTGTTGGTGTTAGGAACAATCAATTCACTAACGAAGACATACTGCAAGTGTTCTTGCTGTAAAGGGGTGACTCTGAAATTCATACTAATAACCCATAGGTCCACCCAAATTCTAGTAGCTTTACCATTGTTTACATTCATACAATAATTTTGTTGAATGAATAGATAAATCAAGCTTAATGCCTCTCCAAACCTAAGAAGTATTACTTTTTTTCTGTACTTATATGCAGGAAATCCTCATTTTTGAAGTAATTGACTTTAAGTACTTGAACCCATAAATGATCAGACTGAAAGCATACTCTCCAAGCAAATTTAGTGAGTAAAGCATGGTTTAACATCTCCAGATCTCTGAAATCTAGACCTCCAAAATCTTTAGAAATGCAAAGGTTCTGCCAAGCAATTAGATTTGCTCCTCTATTGGTTTTATATCCACACCAAAATTTTCTCTGTAAAGAGTCCAGTTTTTTTATGAGCTTCTTTGGCATCTTGAAAGTACTCATTTGATATATAGGCACATAATTCAACACAACTTTCACCATTGTAGTTCTCCATCTTGATTTAAAGTAGAAACTTGCCAACCAGCTAGTCTTCTTTCAAAAGCAGTTTGAATTTCCTCAAACGAAGCAACTTTAGGTTTACCTATTAGATGAGGAGATCCAAGATATTTCTCCTTTTTGTCCATATGCTCGACACCCATGATATGACTTAGAGTGTTGCACCTCAGGATCCGTATTATTATTGAAGAGTATAAATGACTACTTAAAAGTAATGACTTGACCAGATTGTGAAATAAAATCCTGCAAAACTTGAAGAAGATGATTCACACTGGTTAAATTAGCTTGAGTGAAAATAAGACAATCATCTGCAAATAACATATGATTAATTGGGGGTGCTCCTCTTGCAGCAATAATACCTTTAATCTTTTTATTTTGATGAACAACTATCAGAGTTCTAGAGAACCATTCCATAGATAAAATAAAAAGAAAAGGGGACAAAGGGTCCCCTTGTCTAATACCTCTTGATGAGGTGAAGTCATCACATGATGAGTAATTAAGAAGAACTGACAGAGTAGTGGTGCTTATACATTGGTATATTAACTGACACCAATCATCTGAAAAACCAAAATTTTTGAGAACCTTGATAAGAAAAGGCAATTCAAGTCTATCAAATGCCTTAGACATATCCAGTTTGAGAGCAATCCAACCACTTTCTCCTTCTTTTCTTTTCATAGAATGAATTAACTCATGAGCAATAATAGTGTTATCATTAATCATTCTTCCAGAAACATAAACAACTTAATTTCTTTCCATATGAGGTTTCATTCTACTAACCAAGATTTTAGAGATAATCTTGTAAGAGGTTTTGCATATACCTATGGGTCTAAATTTAGAAGGAGCAGATGATTTATTCTTCTTGGGAATCAAAGAGATGTAAGTCTTATTCATCTGCTTAAGTAAGTGCTCCGAAGAAAAGAATTTCCTTACCATATCACAAATATCTGGACCAACAACACTCCATTGAGACTTGTAGAAACCAGCTTGAAATCCTTCAGGTCTTAGATCAAACCAATTCTCCATACTTTTAATAGTTTGATGTATCTCTTTATCAGTGGGAGGAGCAGTAAAAGTTTGTTATCTTCATCAGTGACTAAAGTTGGTAGATGATTGTAAAAATTTCTATATTTGGAAAAACAAAAGTACTTATATCTCTAAAATGATTATTTAACAGATCAACTACTTCATCTCTAGAATGAACCCAAATACTGCTCCATTTTTTAAAGAATCAATGTTATTTCTAGCTCTTTTCCTTTTAGTTAAAGTATGAAAGTACTTGGTGTTATTATCCATCTATTTGAGAAAGTTATCTCTTGATTTTTGTTTCATGTTGAATCTGATGCCATTTTTGTAATTCCTTATTGACTTTAATAGCCTTGGGGTATTCTCTTGAGAGTAAGGTTGAGCTTGAATAACAGACAATTGATGTTGAAGATTTTCCACATTTTGATTAATATTTCCAAAATGATTCCTGTTCCATTTAGATAAAGCTATTCTTGTGTATTGTAATATCTTGATTAGTTTGAAAGCTGGAGAACCTTGAACTGACTTTTCCCAGGCCTTTTCTATCTCAGCTGCACAACTCCTATCATGTAACCAAGCGAGAGAAAACTTGAAAGGCTTCCAAAATTTTGGTTGAAGGGCTACTTGTTTTGTGAATATGACGGTTCAACAATTGCTTTGCTAGTTAGTCAACTTTTCAGTGACAATGTCGGATCGTATTAGTACACTTATCTTTTTAAGAGATAACACTCCGTAATGCAAATTAACTCATTGTAAGTTCTGTAGGTCAGTGTAGTAACTTGTATTAAACACATGAATTAGTAGCTTCTGTTTACTAGTCTCCTTTGGGATACTACTGTAAGTCTCTGCGGTAGCCTCACTTTTAACTTTCTGTTTGTGTGCAATAGATGTTAAGATTTTAATTGCTTGCTATGTGTTTCTCCTTAGAATCAATCACTCTTTTGTTTTCCATCTGGCTATTACAATATGTTTATATTTCTTGGCTGCTAATATTTTTATGCTTATGCTTCTGCTGAGATGTTTGTCTGATGGAGAAAATATCTTCTGTGATGTTTGAGGTTCAATGGTTTAGCACTTAATGGTGCAGAAGTGTCCAACTTTGTTTGTTTCTTCCAGTGGAGTGAAATTATGAAAACATCTGTTTTTGTAGTACGAGGAATGCATTAAGGATTGTGACATATCTGTTGAGAGGGGAAGGGAACTCCGCTCTCTTGACTATAAGATGATTCCAAGGGCGTTGACTAGGAAGGGAAATGCTTCTGTGAAGATGGAAAAACCTCGCGGGACTATGCTCCTGTAATTGAGGCTTTTCAGAAAGCTCTTACCGAGCATCGCAATCCTGATACACCGAAAAAGCTTAATAAATCCGAGAAAGCAAAGAAGGACTTGGAGCAGCAAGAATATTTTTACCCTAAGCTAGCTAATGAAGAGCGTGAAAAAGCTATGTTCTTTCGCTCTTCATTTGGTTGTATTATCAGTACTTCGGGACTGGTTAAGATGAGCTGCTATGTAGTAATGTAGATATAACATTGCTTCACGTATATAGGTTATTGTTGGATTTTTATATTTAATTGACGCGCCTAGTATCTGTTTGTCACAGACATCCATTTCTTTGTTCTCTCCAGTTTTATGGCTAGTTGGCTACACTCTCAGTTGACTTGAATCTCATTTTTGTTATATGTTGGGGGTCTGCAGGTAATGAGTTTTTCAAGCAACAAAAGTACCCGAGGCTGTAAGTCACTACACAGAAGCTTTGAGAAGGAATCCCAAAGACCTAAAGGTATTATTGTCTTTTGATCTTAGTTTTCTAAAAAGATTTCTCAAGACCGTGGATCCCTCTTGCGCATACTAAACCACCTTGGTAAATAATTGGATTGATTATCGAAATAAAGTACAAAATATTTCAAATTACGCAATATACTATCCAGCACAACTACAAGAAAGGAAATCAAGAATTAAATTATCTGGCGAATCATGCGACAAAAAAAAGTCAATTGAGAAACCTTTTTACGACAATCCAAGACTATATGACCTCGTCATTTTTAATTCAAATTGTTTTAACAACTCTATTGGTATAACATATGCTGGTACAGTCGGTTTTTAATTTATTTAATTCAATTTAGAGTGTGATTTTATGTATACTTCTTAACGAGTGTGTGCATGTGATATTTTAATCTTAACCATTGATTTAATACAACAGAGTTATACAATAAGGGTAGAGATTTTAAATATGGAAGGTAATAAAACCATCAATTAACTAACTAACCAATAAACATGTTAAATATACATCGTTTAGAGGAGTGTGCACAAAATCGGATCATGTTCGAAAAAAAATCAGATCAGACTCGCTTTACAATTCACCCACTAGTATCCACGTGGTAGAAACAAATTCCTTGTGAACTTGCACAGTTGGAAACCTGCGTCGCCAAACCAGGAAAGACTCCATTTTCTATTCTACCTATCCAAATACCAAACTGAAAGTCTACAAGAAAGGAAAATTCACGACCCTCGAAAGAACATTCCAGAACCCCCCGCCTCCTTCTAAAACATAATACTTCCTACTCCTAGAACCGTCTCCTCACTCTTTATAACCTAAAAAACCACAAAACAAGTCTTCAAAAACTCTGAAAAACCCATCGTCTCTCTCTATTCAAAAACCTCTTTTTCTTTCATAGCACCACCTCCGTCCATGGCGGAAGAAGCGAAAGCGAAAGGAAACGCCGCTTTTTCAAGCGGCAATTTCACTGAAGCAATCAAGTTTTTTACACAAGCAATCGAATTAGCACCAACAAATCATGTCTTATACTCAAACAGATCAGCAGCATATGCATCACTTCATCAATACGCTGAAGCTTTAACTGATGCTGAAAAGACTGTTGAAATTAAACCAGATTGGAGTAAAGGGTATAGTAGATTAGGTGCTGCTTTAATTGGTTTAGGTAATTTTGATGATGCTATTTCAGCTTATAAGAAAGGTTTGGAAATTGATCCCAACAATGAAGGTTTAAAGTCTGGTTTATCTGATGCACAAGCGTCTGCTATGTCTAAATCGAGATCGAGTTCGAGTTCAAATCCGTTCGGTAAGATTTTTGATAGACCCGATTTATGGGCTAAGTTAATGGCTGATCCATCAACAAGGATGTATTTGCAACAGCCTGATTTTGTTCAGATGATACAGAATATTCAGAAGAATCCTGACATGGTGAATATGTACATGAATGATCAAAGAATGATGGCTGTTCTTGGGGTTTTGTTGAATATTAATATGAGAACGGCTAATCCTGATGAGATGATGGACAAGGATGGTGATATGGGGATGGGGGCTGCTGAGTCTGAGTCCAAGATTCTGCCTGAAAAGAAGCAGCCGCCGCCTCCGCAACCAAAACAGAAGGAGCCGGAGCCGATGGATATTCCTGATGAGGAGAAAGAAGCTATGGAGAAGAAAAAAGAATCCTTGAAAGAGAAGGATCTTGGTACTGCTGCTTACAAGAAGAAAGATTTTGAGACTGCTATTGAGCATTACTCCAAGGCTTTGGAACTTAATGACGAAGATATTTCTTTTATTACTAATAGAGCTGCTGTGTACTTGGAGATGGGGAAGGTATGATCTTTTGTTGTTTCTTGAATTGCCCCTTAATCTTAAAGTTGTTTATTATTTTGTTTGCTTGGGTTGGTTAATTTCAATGTGATCTTGTTGAGCATGTGTACGTTTTAGGGCATAAAATGTAGATGTTTTAAGTGGATGGTGTTGTTAATGCCTTCTGTTAAGTTGATTTTGGGGTGGTTATATTACTTGTACTGGGAATATCAAACTGAACACGGTTTGGGGGTAGGGAATAATGAGCAGGTTAACTGTTTAGTGGATATGTGACTTAGTTGAGATGGTTGGGAATTTGGTAGTGGGGGTTGTGAAACTTATATAACAATATAACTTGAAATATTCAGTATAAATCTTGCACTTCAATGTGTTATGTGAATGTAGAATAGTTATATTGGAAATTATGCTTTAGGTATAACCATGAAAGATGTGGGGGTTAGGGTTGTTATAAGAGTGAAGCACAAATAATTTGTTGTAACCTACATCAACTTATTTGGCATGGTAGTTGGTAGTCAGCATGATGTTGGTAAGCACTATGATGCTGGCATTCTACATTGTGGAAAGTACATGCTGAAATAGCAGAAAATTATTTCCATTTGGGTTTAATTTGCTTTTGGGATTCTTACCATCTCTAATTGGTTTTCTATTAGGAATTTTTTGGGACTGCATCTCTGATATTAGAGAGTCAGTCTATCTAGCCACATTGTTGTTATATTGCTGTTTTTTTGAATATCATGGTTGAACGGTTGCTTTGCTAGTAAGTCACCTTTTCAGTGGCAATGTTGGATTGTATTAGTACACTGGACTTGTTATCTTGTTAAGAGATAGCACTCCAGAATGCAAGTTTGCTCGTCGTAAGTTCTGTTGGTCAGTGTAGTAACTTGTACTAGCAGTTTCTGTTTACTAGCGTCCTTTGGGCTACTACTGGAAGTCTCTGCGGTAGCCTCACTTTTAGCTTTCTGTTTGTGTGCAACAGATGTTAAGATTTATATTGTCTGCCATGCACTTCGCCTTAGAATCGATCGCTCTTTTGTTTTCCATCTGGCTACTACAATATGTTTATATTTCTTGGCTGCTATTGTGTTTATGCATGTGCTTCTGCTAAGATGTCTGTCTGATGGAGAAAATGTTCTCTGTGATGTTTGAGGTTCAATGGTTTAGCACTTAATGGTGCAGATTTCCAGCTTCGTTTGTTTCTTCCAGTGGAGTAACATTACGAATTCACCTGTTTTTGCAGTATGAGGAATGCATCAAGGACTGCGACAGAGCTGTTGAGAGGGGAAGGGAACTCCGCTCCGACTATAAGATGATTGCAAGGGCGTTGACTAGGAAGGGAACTGCTTTTGTGAAGATGGCAAAAACCTCACAGGACTATGCTCCTGCAATTGGGGCTTTTCAGAAAGCTCTTACCGAGCATCGCAATCCTGATACACTGAAAAAGCTTAATGAGGCCGAGAAAGCAAAGAAGGATTTGGAGCAGCAAGAGTATTTTGACCCTAAGTTAGCTGATGAAGAGCGTGAAAAAGGTATGTTCTTTCCCTCTTCATTTGGTTGTATTATCAGTACTTCGGAACTGTGTAAGATGAACTGCTATGTAGGCATGACATTGCTTCACGTATATATGTTACTGTTGGATTGTTTATATTTAATTGATGATCCTTGTATCTGTTCCTCACAGACGCTCAGCTCTCTGTTCTTTCCAGTTTTATGGCTAGTTGGCTACCCTCTGTCAGTTGCTCTTTCAGTTGAATCTCATTTTTGAAATTTTATATGTTGGTCTGCAGGTAATGAGTTTTTCAAGCAGCAGAAGTACCCCGAGGCTGTAAGTCACTACACAGAAGCCTTGAGAAGGAATCCCAATGACCCAAAGGTATTGCTATCTTTTGATCTTAGTTTTCTAAAAAGATTTCTCAAGACAGCTTTCTCAAGGCCGTGGATCCCTCTTGTGCATACTGGTATAGCTTGTGACATTTGTTCTGTTCCAACGCAGGTTTATAGCAACAGAGCAGCATGCTACACTAAGCTAGGAGCCCTGCCTGAAGGTCTGAAGGATGCGGAGAAGTGCATTGAACTTGATCCAACATTCCCCAAGGGTTACACCAGGAAAGGAGCAATCCAGTTCTTCATGAAGGAATACGACAAAGCACTAGAGACATACCAAGAAGGACTAAAACATGACCAGAATAACCAGGAATTGATGGACGGTGTAAGGAGGTAAAATACTTGATGCTGCATTTATGTATTTTTAACACAAAATTTTACTTTTTAATAATCATGTACAACTTCATTCTTATGTTGATGTTTTGGAATGTCGTTGCAGATGTGTGGCACAAATTAATAAAACAAACCGTGGTGATATCAGTGCTGATGATTTGAAGGAGAGACAGGTGAGAAGTTCTGTTATTTCTTCCTTCTTGTCTAGTAGTCATATCGAGAGAAGAGATTCCTTGTAAGTACTTTGTTTTCAGCTTGGATAACAATTGTGTCACTATTTTTATGGTGCAGGCAAAGGCTATGCAGGATCCAGAGATCCAGAATATTTTATCTGATCCTGTCATGAGACAGGTATGTGAACCAGCATCCGTTCATCTAACTTCACTGAAGTTACCCACCATTTTCTAGATTTGTATTTAACATGCTAATTGCTCTCGAGGTGCTTGTACATATTCACGTCTAGTTATTGACATATGAGCTTAGGCATCTGGATACATCTCTTTGAATGTTTGTTTCAAAGTGGTCACGTTGTTGATGCTAAAGTAAATCAGAGTTGGAGTGGGTCTTTGTCGAAGTGGGACAAAAAACTAGCGCATGATATTCTCTGAGACAACGTTTTTACTGATATAGGAGCTTGTTGTCTGTGTATGACAGGTGTTGAGTGACTTCCAAGAGAACCCTAATGCTGCACAGAGTCATCTGAAGAGCCCTGAGGTCATGGAAAAGATCCAGAAGCTGGTCAGTGCAGGGATCGTTCAGATCAAGTAAATGGACAGAAATGGAAAAGGGGGGCCCAAGGGGAGATCACAAAAGTAAAAAGGATAGTGATAATTAAAATTGGACATGTAAGGGGTTGAGATTTGTGTTTTTTTTTCTCTCTCTTTCTAAAGATACTGTGATACCCATTGGTAACACTTGGGAATGGAGTCCTGATTTGATTTAACTTCTTTCTTTGCTCCCCTTCTCTGGTAACTTGTGCTGATTATGACAACTTTCTGGCTCTTTCATGCGAAGCCCTGTATTGATGATTATTGTTACACTGCGCCTTGGATGTCCCTTATGTTAGTGTTGGTTTTCAATTTTCAAAAGTGTAATCACTTAAAAGGGTAGTGTTGGATCGTGTGTTAGTCTTGGTAATTGGTCACTTCACTAGTTATCTGTATTACGTATGATTGATGTTCTACGCGGGCAAAGCTTGTCCAACGAACTTGAAGGCCAGTTGTTCCTGCAAAGTGTATGTTTTACGCTGGCAAAACTTGTCCAACGAACTCGAAGGCTAGTTGTTCATGCCAAGTCTAGCTTGGCTAGTAACACATTTTTGTGCACTCCTCAGTTTGATATGTTCGGCAATGATTCTTTTTCAATGTTAATATTATTGCGAAATTGGGTCTACTATGATCATTTTGTTTTGATGTTCCGTAGGATGGAACCTAAAAGACCCCAAATGGGTGGCGCATCCAGAAAGAGTAGACGTACAGAGAGAGGCCAAGAGACGGAGGATCACCCCGAGGGAATAGGCCAAGAGACGGAGGATCACCCCGAGGGAATAGCATTACGGGAGCATATTTAAACCAATGACCATCTTTTCAGGACCAACATCTTTCAGGACCAACACACTGCTAATTTCACTAAGCCATCAGCTTTTCTATACCCAAACAACAAATAAAAAATAAGCATCATGAGTTGCGTATAATCATCATATTAGGACCGTGAAATCATGCCGTTATCTTCACAAAATCTTTCAACTTTTGTAACGCTCGAGTACATTAAGAGTCAAAACGACGAAAAACTTTACGTCTTTTTCACTAATTTCAACTAAAGCCTTTGATCAAGGTCTAACTCGGATATCTTATTCGGAGATTACTCCTTCCAAATCTGTACTACTGTTCTCTGATAAGCAAAATGTTACCCCCATAGAATTCATTTTGCTTGCATGTATCCAACTTTAAGTGAAGTAACATGCAGTCCTGCACCATATTTGTAGGGTACGTGAACCGAGTTTGACGATTCGAGAGAAAATTTAGCCTCATTACTATCATGCAATCAACTTTTTCCAAATCATATTTTGGTTTAAAAGTTAGTGAATCATCTACTATAATACATCTTGTTTCTTTTTCATAAACCCTTCATTTGACTCCAATTATAAATAGATGAAATTTGATGATTAAGTTTTCAGAGGGAGAATCAAATTCATCAAACATGTCGCTTTTGTTGTTGTTATTGGTTATGGTTATGGCCACGGTGAAGGTGACAAATGTTTGTGCTCAAGGAAATCCTAATATTTACAACATAAAACATAATTATGGTGATGCTTTAAAGAAAAGTATATTGTTTTTTGAAGGTCAAAGATCGGGGAAACTACCATCTTCACAGAGATTAAGATGGAGAAAGGATTCTGCTATTCATGATGGAGCTGATGTTGGTGTATGTATATCTTTCTCTCTCCCCACCTTTTCTTTTCTTTAACTATAAGGTAAAATAGATTACAAATTTTATCTCTTTCAACAGGTAAATGTGTTTTTTTTTTATTATCATAAACCCCAATTTATTTATTTTTGATCATTAAAGCAAAAAATATAAAAAATAAAAAATAAAAAATAAAATGCGACGCCTGAGAGATTCGAACTCTCGCGGGGAAACCCCATGTACTTAGCAGGCACACGCCTTAACCACTCGGACAAAACGTCGCTTTGTTGAGTATCAAGACTTAAGTTTTTTAAACATTAGTAGTAAGAATGAAGGAGAAAATCTTGACAATAAGAATGAAATAACAAGTGCTAGCAAACAACTCCTGAAATAGTTGCACGGTGCAACCCAGCGGTGTGTTGTATGGGATGTGATCTTAAGCAATTTAAGCATAGATATGGTTTCTACAGGGCATGTGCCGTGATCTCCTTAGGCTTGCTATAGCATCTAGAATTATAGCGTGTGAATTAGAAATCATTTTGGTCATTCGTCAAAGTTTGATAGGAATTGGATTTCCATACATGGATTAAGAAGAATGAAATGTATGCAGGTGAATTTGGTTGGAGGTTACTACGATGCAGGTGACAACGTGAAGTTTAACTTTCCCATGGCATTCTCAACGACAATGTTGGCATGGAGTGTGATAGAATTCAGCAAGTTGATGGGTACAGAGCTGAAATATGCATTAGAAGCAGTTCGATGGGGAACGGATTACTTACTAAAGTGCACCAGTAACCCGGATTTGATTTATGTTCAAGTTGGTGATCCATATGCGGATCATAAATGTTGGGAGCGGCCTGAGGACATGGATACTCCTAGAACAACGTACACCATTAGAAAAGATCTGCCAGGGTCTGAAGTTGCAGCAGAGATGGCTGCTGCAATGGCTGCAACTTCAATTGTTTACAAGAACACTGATCCTGTTTATTCCGCTAAGCTGCTGAAAAGAGCTATCAAGGTACACGTATTTTTATTCGTAAGATCAATCTCTTTTGTTCCAATAAATTTCGAAGACAAATTAATCAATGTTTTTTCTTTGTTCGGGTGTTAATACAGGTATTTGAGTTTGCTGATAAACACCGTGGATCATATAGTGATAGCCTTAAAGAATGGGTTTGCCCTTTTTATTGCAACTATAATGGTTACCAGGTAAGCTTAGTGCACATTCCATAGCTACAAACTCCCGTCAGCCCAATTTTTCTAATTTCATACACCATTCCTGAGTTTTTTGTTTGCGTCCGGTACCTCTTGCAGGATGAACTGATTTGGGCAGCAGCATGGTTGCATCGCGCTTCAGGCAAGCGATTTTACTGGAATTATGTGATGACCAATAACCGTTACTTGGGAAGAATATCAGAATCCCGCGTAAACAAATCCATTTCTCCATTTTCAACATCTGGAACATTAAAACCGGGTCTTAACAAAACACCACGTTCTCCTTTTTCAAAATTTCGAGAAGCACAACCCGGTTCTGCAGGTTCGCATAGGAGTGCTGGATATGGTAGATTCGGAGTAAGAGAACCTAATGGTTTATATAGTGGCGGTGGCATTTTTGCTGAATTTGGATGGGATGCAAAATTTGCTGGAATCAACATATTCTTTTCTAAGGTATGTACATAATTAGCTAATTCATCAGCAAAATTCTGATTACTCTTAATCTCATCCTAAACTTTTTTTTGTTAAATATTTGCAGATGCTTATGAAGGGTGAAGAGTACTACGTTGATCCATTTCGATCCAATGCAAATAAGTTTGTGTGTTCTGTTTTACCAGAATCACCATCCAGAAGTGTCGAGTATTCACCACGTGTGTATCAACGCGACGCCTAAAACATCGGCCATCATCAAACTTATATAAACTAATGTTTGTGCACATATGTATCAGGTGGGCTACTATTCAAACCAGGAGGGAGCAATATGCAACATTCAACAGCTCTTTCCTTTTTACTACTAATCTATGCTCGTTACTTGAAACATGGAAATGATATCATCCATTGTGGTAATAATGTTTCTGCCACTTCTTCCAGGCTTATTGAGCTCGCCAGGAACCAGGTAATAACTTAGAACCTCAAACCATCAAATTTATAAAACAAATGAGTAGTCCCTCAATTCCCTCCCATCTTATTAACTTGTTCTGGTGAAGGGGCAAGGGGCTTGTTGTAAACGGACATTACAACAAGGCCAAGAGAAAAACAATATTAGGCGCTGTTACAGCTTTTGCTTCAATCACCTTAAGTCCTTACCGATGTTTTAGAAAAGTACAACTTAAAGCAGTAAAATGAGAGTGTAGTTGTAAAAGCAAAACAGGAACAACAGAATAATTAAGCCTTTTGTTTTAGGTCCCATTCGATTGTATTATTACTCCATGGCCATCATTTTGCACATTGCCGAGCCAGGAATACTCATAATAGGTACAAAGAAAACTGACTTTTTAGGGACAAAATGCACGTGTTCACTAAGGTATACAGAGTCATGGCCTATGCAGGCTAGGCCCATGCGCACAACCAAACATTGTAGGATCAAAATTCCAATCTTTCCGTGCAACAATTTAGGTGAGAGAACTCTTTTTGAGAACTGCTAATCCTCCAAAAATCTTGCAGGTTGATTATATTCTGGGAAGCAATCCAATGAAGATGTCATATATGGTTGGGTATGGCGAAAAATATCCACAAAGGATACACCATAGAGGATCATCATTACCATCCATTGATCAACATCCAAATCCTATTGCTTGCGGTGATGGAACTCCATACTTCGCTACAAACGATCCAAATCCGAATCCATTAATAGGAGCCGTTATTGGTGGGCCTGATATCAATGATGTGTATGCCGATTCGAGAGCTCAGTTTGTTAATTCAGAACCCACTACTTATATAAATGCTCCTCTTGTGGGTTTATTAGCGTACTTCAAGGCTCATCCGGTTAGATAGCATTTTCTTGATTTTCATATATACCAGTCTCATCAAAAAATTGTAAACTGGATTTACCCAAAAATAAGGAGTCCTACTGTGACGAGGTTATCTTGGTAACAGCTGCCTCCCAATTAGTGTGCACCTCTTGAACTTTGGATATGCACACATCACGAAATAAATTTTAGAATATAAAAATATTTTAAGTATTTTATTATATTTCCTTTTTATCTTATAAATCCCTACAATCTATGTTATTTAGTTTAAAGTCATTCTAATAAATCAGTGATTTTTTAGCTTGTGAATAATTTCTTTTTTCTTGCTTTCATATTACTGTATATTAATTAAATACCTATAAAAATAGACCTTCTAAATATATTTTTTACTTTTTAAAAATTTTATCCACTTAAAGATAGATTACCTTAATATCCTTCTTTATACTCCCTCCGATGCATTTTAGATGACGGCACGAAAGTTCTCATGCGAATTAAGAAATGAAGGCTGATATAGGGGCTCCCATATCAATAGAGGGGCTCCCAGTTGAGCCGAGGTGACCCAATTTTACGATAAGGGATGTCCTAGGGGTAAAGTTAAATGTCCATTTTACCCTTATACCAATTAAAACTCAAACTCTTTTAAAAAAAATCATAACTTTTAAAAACTTAAACAAAAGAAAACCTATCAAAATCCAACCGTAATCTCCCTCGATTCATCGGCGATTCGTAAAATTCATCGACGATTAAACTCAACTCAACAATTCGAGATGAAGAAGCATACTAAAGGCGTTCAAGGTAGCAGTGATGGCAATCAACCCTACTCCTTTCAACCTAATCAAGAGATTCAACAAGAAATCGACAGTGACAAGCAAAATCAAGCACCGAAAAGTCCAACAATGGTGTATCTAAGGTATTGTAGAAAACCAATGTATTCTTAGAACTTGTAATTGATTTATTCGCATGTTTGATCATGATTTTGGGCAAAAAATGTTGCACACAGTTGATATTACGGTTGGGTCCGTGTCAAAACCCAACCGTAATATTTCATGTTCTTGAGTATTACGGTTGGGTTATTTTCAATACCCAACCGTAAATCAAAGGGAAGAAGATGAATAGTTCTGGATATTACGGTTGGGTTTCAATAGATAACCCAACCGTAACTAATTTGCGCCAATTTTTAAAAACAACTTACGGTTGGGTTTTGAGAAAATCCCAACCGTAACAATAGCGTCCATAAAAATTTGGTTTGAGTATTACGGTTGGGTTTTTCCTTAAAAACAACTTACGGTTGGGTTTTTCTCAAAACTTAACCGTAAAATATGGGAGAAAAATTACGGTTGGGTTTTGAGAAAAAACCCAACCGTAAATTTTCCTGTGTAGTGAATATTTTTTTTGTTGAAGTTGAATTGCTTTAAAATTATCTAACTTGTATTGGTTGTGTGTTGTAGGAAGAATAAGAGGGGTAATAATTTAACACCTATTTCTCACACTCCAACCCCTCGCCACGGAAAGCATTTAGGGGTTCAGAAGAGAGGCGTGACCAAGACCCATAATCCCTCTTTTGAGGTAGGTGGTGGTAGTGTTCCTCAAATTGCAGAAGAGGAATATAATGTGTTTCAAGGCTTGGGTGATCTACCAACACCCAGAGGTTCTCTTGTGATTAGAGAACCACCACAAGAGCAACAATACGAAGAAGAAGAGGGGGACAGAGAACAACATGTCCCTCAAGGCAAAGGTAAAGAAATTAGAAAAGAAAAGGCAAAGAAAAGGGTTGCCAAAGAAATTCCGAAAGAAAAGGCTGAACCTCAATTGTGGCCTAAGAAGAGGAATGGAGGACTATGGGGTGAGGCCCCAGACAAATCTGCAATATTATTTGGTTATCCCCATACATGGGCTGCCAAAGTTGCAGCGACCAAGGTATTATTGTAATTACTTCTCTTATTCTGTAAAATTTTTGTTTTTTAACTTTTGTAAGTAAAACAAATTTGTTTTTATTCTTTGTAGGATCATACACAGGCGATCAAGAAATTGGTTCGTCAAAGGGCTCAACATTGGCCCTTAACTGATGAATGTACGGCTATACAAATTCTGGTAAATGGTACCGGGTTAGCTCCCGGAATTACACATTCAATGTGGGAGTATGACAGTGTCGTATGCGCAGCGTTCATTGAACGTTATTGGCCTGAAACCGATACGTTTCATCTCCCATTCGGCGAGATGACTATAACGCCGGATGATGTCCAATCAATTCTTGGGCTGGAGGTGGAAGGTAAATCTGTGTTTGAGGGTTTTGACAAGAACATGTCCTGGAGTGATATTTATGCACTTGTCAAAGAAACACTTGGATGGGAGAAGACCGAAGCTGAATCGGAATTTAAATTGGCGAGTGGAGATAAACCGGGGATGCCAAAGAAGAAAGTTCAATCCATGAGCAAGAAAATATTGCTGCGGTCACTACAAGAGAGGTTTGGAGGGACCGCGAAGTTGGAAATGGCTGGGGTCGTCATAGATGACACCAGAGCCATTCGAACATCCAGAGCTTATCTGCTATATATGCTCGGCACCATCTTCTTTGGTGACAACTCGGGCAACAAGGTGAACGTCCAGTATCTACAATGGCTTCAGGGTGATCTCGGGATGACCCATCAGTACTCGTGGGGAACTGCCACCCTGACCTACCTACTTGCTAACCTTCGAAAAGCTTCGAGGGTCAGGGGAACTGAGATTGCCGGTAATACCGGTCTGCTTCAGGTAATTTATTGTTTGAATTTGAATGTTCAATTTTAATTTATTTTTTCTCATTTTCTTATATTAATATTAATTATCTTTATAGGCATGGGTATACGATCACTTTCCCAGACTGGCTCCTCAAACAAGCGTTGATGTTAATGGACCTACGGGAAAGAAATTCGTCTTCACCGGGACGCATGCGAAATATAAAGAAGTGCTCATAGCAAAGATGAGAACAGAAATTGATGCTTTCACGGTTGATGATGTTGTTTTCGACCCTTATGTGAAGATTAGCATAGAGGGTGATGGACATCTTGAGGATTTACGTGAATTGTCGGACGTGGCAGGCTACAACGGCCCTTTGTATCATCCGTTTGGGTACGTGATGTCCAACCCCCGCCGAACTCTCCGGCAATATGGATACGTCCAAACAACGGTGACACGCAAAATGTTTAAGTTGTGTGTAAATGGGTCGATGATCGAAGGGCCAAACATCATGCTAAACTATGAGCCCACGCCTTCAGTCGCGGTTTGGAATAACCGCACTGATCCGAAATACCAAGTCCAAAGGAATGAGTTAACTCCCTCTCCGGGCACA
Organism: Papaver californicum; assembly: GCA_023531435.1. NCBI lineage: Eukaryota > Viridiplantae > Streptophyta > Magnoliopsida > Ranunculales > Papaveraceae > Papaver > Papaver californicum. The sequence continues at coordinate 6,316,659 of JAJJMC010031210.1, read as the reverse complement.
AAAGAGGCTGCAGAAGATTACTTGGAGTGGTATCGCCATTTTGGTCATCCAACTATCATCAACAATGATCCTGAGACTCTGGCAATCAACACAGGAGATGGTTTCTGGAAGAAGGCATATTTCAATTTGGTACGTACATTATTTTTGTTATTAATGTTTTTAAGATTTATTACTAAACACTCATCCTACTTTTATTTTCATATGTGAATAGAAAAAGAAAGCCGTTGCATTGGCGGACTCTATTAATCCATGCCTAAGCACAATTGATGTGAGGACGCCTGACCAACTCCAAGCTTTGATTAGGGAGGTTCATCATGAAGTTGAGGATGTGCAGCGGACTTTAAAGAGGAGTAGACCCGGTCCAAGAGGCGCGACTAGAGATGCGAGTACTACTAGAAGAGAGCCCCAAGCATCGGATGAAGAGACACATGATGAAGCCGTGGGTGCGCAACGTGGTGCTCATACTCGAGGCGGTCGTGCTGGAGCTCGTACTCGTGGCGGTGCTGCTCATCGTAATGTTATGAGCAAAAAAAGAGCTCGTCAAAGTCATCGACCTACCCCTCCTCCTTCTCCCTAACTCTATGTCTATGGTTTAATTTTGTATGTGTGAATTAGTTGTACCTTTAATGTGAAGTTAGATTTGAAGTTTGAATTTAACTTGCACGTGAAAATTTATTTGATTAATTTTTTTAAGTTGGAAACCATGCATTGGGAAATCCCGATAAAAATACCCAGTCACATTAGTGTTACGGTTGGGTTT
>JAJJMC010031210.1:6151433-6305899 GCA_023531435.1 Papaver californicum | reverse complement strand
AACCCGAGTTGACCGAGTCAACTGCCAGTCACGGGATCGGGACAGTTCCTGAATCAACTGTGAACTCTAGTTCACGTGAAATTTCGAGTTGTTTTGCTTCCAAATTGATACACAAGATAGAAGATATTGATACAAGACTAAACACATCGATTTGGAGTGATTTAAGCCGGAAAAAGAGGTTCCCGAAGTGAATTTGGCCGGAAAAAGGAATCACTCTTTGATTCGGATTTGGGAAGATTTTGGAGTGTTTTAAAGAGTTCTATTAGTTTTAGAACTCTCCCTAGGGTTTGTAGAGCCTATATATATGAAGAGAATCCAAGAGAAGCAAGTACGAAAGCCTAGAGAATAAAAAAAAAAGAGTCGCCGGAAACTGGGCAGTGATCCGGCGCCGACCGGCCAACTGTTCTTCATTGCTGGAGCCAGAGAAGACGATCCTGCAACACTTATAAACGTTGCTGTTCCTGTTTCGTTTTCCTTCTTCTTTCCTGTTGCTTATTTCCTTTGTGTAACGGCTGTACCTTCACCTGTAATGCTTATAAGCGTATCTATTCAGCTGTTTTACACCTATTTTACCATTGTAAGCACTTTTTGAGCAATGAAATCAACTTTTGAGCAAGTTTTCTTCACCATGGGCTAAGTCTATTTACTGGGATGATGGAGGAGGTTTTTCTCTCAATTTTATGTGGTAAGTCTATTTTTAATTAATTATTTATAATTTTTTTATTATTATTTGCATGGATTTAAATTAGAAAAAAATGGTTTTTTATTAAATAGTTGTGTTCTCTTTTGATGGGTCATGCTTAGTTAATTACTCTTGATGTCTCATGCTTAGGATTTACAATTATTCTTTTAGAAAACATATTTTTGGCAAACTTGAATTAAATTGTTAAAAAGAATTACATGATTAATCACATGAATTGTTAGAAATAACTGAATCTTGATTCCTAGTTTTCTCCATATTTTCTAAAAAATATTCTCTAGTTTAATTTCCTGATTTTTATTAGTTTAGATTAAGTTTAATATTTTCTAAAATCATTACCTTCACAAGTTCGAGAATCGAACCTCTTTTTACCACTATATAAAATTACATCACCAACTTGTCGTCCTCCTCGAATTTTTCTTTCGCCGTTTCTTGTTCTGATTCCGGCAATTTTTTAATTCTCTCCATCTCGCTTTTCTTTGTTGGCCGAATAATCGTTTTGCACTTGGTTTGAATGTTGTTCCACAAGTGGAACGTGCAAAGAAGATGATGAGCATCTGGGAATACCCTTGCAATGGCATTCATCAAGCCTTGTTCTTTGTCGGTGATAATTACCTTAGGGGTATATCCTTCAACGTAGAATAATTTAATTTGTTCCAATGCCCACACATAGCTTTCTTCGAGCTCGTTTCTCAAGAAGCAAAATACAACACCAAACGGAGACTTGGTAGAAGTTTGGCCTACAACATTCAAAACCGGGAGCTCATACTTGTTAGTTTTGTACGTGCAATCCGTCATAAGCACTTGATGGGAGCAGCGTGCTAACTTTATAAACTCGGGATGAGCCAATATAATATGCTTAATTTCTTTATTCTCATCTTCTTCATGAAACATGGTGTAGTTTTTCGTCTCCCCCAAGTACAAAAGTTGTTGGATCAAGTCCCTTTCTTCTCATTTCTCACGCTTCAACTTGGCTTTGGCGTTGTATATTGTCTCCAACGTAGACACATTATTTGAGTCTTTTTTCTTCAAGTGCCCGAGTATATCACTGGGTTTCAAACGCTTATCCGTCATATCGTCTACGATAAGCTTTTCTTCCTTGGTAAGCCGGGCCATAGAAGGATGCGTTAACAAAGTCTCTGGTGGTAGGTGGTTGTGACGACCGCATACAACTGTAGACAAGAACCACTTATTCTCGTTGTTCTTACGAAATTGAAGCTTGAAAGAACATCCCGTCTTCTTAGTGTAAGTTTTTCGCTGATCTTCGTCTTTGGTACATACTCAGTACCCTTCTTTACATGTCTTGTGTATTGTCCACTACACTCACAAACCATTTGAAAGCGGTTGTGTTTTTGTTGGTTGTTACAAACAATCACACACATGATGAGTTTCCCATGTTCTGTAGCCCACTTCTTTGCGTCATCTTTTTTATCCCATGTCTACATGGTCCAAGAACAGAAAGTTAGGAGAAAAAAAATAGCATTATGACAATTGTCGGAAGGGATTAACAACTTATCTATAACCTACCAGGTCGTTCAAATAGTTATCCGTAGTATCTCTAGTTTCAATATCATGTGGAGGAGGCTGATCATTCATTGGTTGAGGTACAACCGCTACCTGAACAAAAAAGATCAAGGCCAAGCGTCAGACAAAACACTAAAACCAATAAGTTTACGGTTGGGTTAGAAGCGTCACACCCAACCATAAAAGCGTCCAACCCAACCGTAGAATCGACGGACCCAACCGTAATACAACAAAAATAGCCAAACCAGTGTTACGGTTGGGTTTTCAGCCAAAACCCAACCGTAACAAGTGCAGTAAATACCCATGCACGTAATAAGTTACGGTTGGGTTTGTGGTCAAAACCCAACCGTAACACTGTGAAACACAACTTTAGACAAACACAAATGTATAGTTACGGTTGGGTTCTCAAGAAAACCAAACCGTAACTTATTAGGTGTAACAAAAAAAACACTGTTATGCACCTCATTTCCTTAAATATCACCAAAAAATGTAAAAAGAGTTTAAGTTAGAATGATACCTGACTATTCTCACCGGTTGAATCTTCACTTTGACGATTACTATCTCCAATTGGTTTAGTTTCAGCATCACAACTTACACTTAAAACCTCTCTACCATCCAAATAATCATACATAGTTGGGTCTCCCTCAATGGGTATGTAGAATTTAGTTTGGGAATCATACAAGGATTCACCCTCCACAAATTTGCCACTAGAATCACTCATTTTGGGTTTTTCAAAATTTTGGATTAAATCTCTCTTATCTCTCTTCCACTTTTCCCACCAACATAAAACAAATACAAGACTGATTTAAGCATAAAAAATGAAGAATATAGGAAATGGAGATGATCATTTACGGTTGGGTTTCAAGAAATAACCCAACCGTAACTACATTTCCACTAATAAACTTATGTTTACGGTTGGGTCCGATAATTAAACCCAACCGTAATATAATTTGCAACAAAAAAACATATTTTTACGGTTAGGTTTCATTACAAAACCCAACCGTAAATGATCATCGCACTTAAACTAACATTAAAATTTACGGTTGGTTTCTAAGCCAAAACCCAACCGTGATATAACTTTACAAAACCCAAATTTACGGTTGGTTTCTAAGCCACAAATTTGTTACGGTTGGGTTTCATTCCAAAGCCCAACCGTAAATTATCCTCAAAAGTGACACAAAAAAAAACAATTCCAACGGTTGAAAATCTAGCCGTTGGGAATTTTTTCCCTATAAAAGGAAACCTTTCCTTGTCACTTTCTCATTATTCTCTATCCATTTCATTCTCATTATAATTCTAGACTTTCCAACTCATTCTCACCATACCCTTTCAACCATTAAAAATGGTTCGATATACGAATGATGAAGATGTTGCAATTGTTCGAGCGTGGGTTACGATGATAGACCACGCTTACGAGAAAGCCTTCTATAACAACAATAGAACGTTGTTATAGCTGAAAATTGGATGGACTGTCAGGAGGACGATTCTTGGTGGGAGCGTGTGTTTGAAATGTTTGAGGCATTACACGGGAATACATATCGGAGGACGTGCAGTACCATCAAGGGACGCTTTGAGGCGTTGTATGAAGAAATGGAAAACCTAAAACTGGAAATGAAAATGAGAGTTGAAGCATTTCCCGACCAAACCAATGCGGAAAGAGTAAGTGTGTCAATTAATAAATCGTTCTTTAAAATTTTATTAAAAATAATGAAACTTATAATTGATTTATTTTTTTCAGCATGTCATGGCTAGGGCGCAGTATAAAATCAAATATGGAAAGGAGTTCAAGCATACAGATTGCTATCGTATTTTGGAACAAAGTTTCTATCTTGAGTTTCGCCGATATGATTAAGTGTTTAAGTGTTTAAGTGTAATCATCTAATGATCTACTGTATTTCGTTTCCTTTAGTTCTACCTTTAATGTTAAAAATAAGGTTTTAACAACTCTGTTATTTGATAAGAAAATGAACTAAACCCAAGCATAACTAATTTTGTCTTAAAAACTGCTTTTACGGTTGGCTTCCATGACTCAACCCAACCGTAACTACAATCCATACTACAAACATTCATATTTACGGTTGGGTTATATTACTAAACCCAACCGTAACAAAAATTGTACAAATAAAACAACTAGGTTACGGTTGGGATTCAAGGAAAAACCCAACCGTAACAATATGGTAAAATGTACACTATTACTAACACTACAAGTTACGGTTGGATTCGGTGACTAAACCCAACCGTAACTACATTTCACTGTAAAAATCATTTTACGGTTGGGTTCGATTACTAAACCCAACCGTAAATAAATTATAGAAACACCACAACTATGTTACGGTTGGGTTTCACCTCAAAACCCAACCGTAAATTCTGCGGGATTCTGAAAAATGTTTGAATTTCCGTCTCCTTAAAGTACACAATTCCAACGGATTTTTTGTTTCAAAAATCTAGCCGTTGGTTCCTTTTTCCCTATAAAAGGAAACCGTTACTTGTCACTTTCTCATTATTCTCTATCCCTTTCATTCTCATCATAATTCTAGACTTTCTCATTATTCTCACCATACCCTTTCAACCACTAAAAATGGTAAACACATACACGAATGATGAAGATGTTGCAATTGTTCGAGCATGGCATACGATGCTAGAGCATGCTTACGATAGAGCCTTCTATAACAACAATAACAACGTTGTTTCACAACAAAATTGGTATGAGGGTCAAGATACCGAAGAATGGTGGAAGCGGGTATTTCGAATGTTTGCGGCATTAGAGGGGAATGTAAATCATAGGCCGTGGAGAGCCATCAAGAGACGGTTAGAGACGCTGTATCGACAAATGAACAACTTAAAACTGGAAAAGCAAATGAGATTCGAAGCAAATCCCTACGAGAACGGTGTGGAAAGAGTAAGTTTGTCGATTAATAAATCGTTAATTAAAAAGAGATTTCAAAAACTCAAACTAATAATTGATTTGTTTTTTTCAGCATGTGTTGTCTATGGAGCAGTATAGAATCAAATATGGGGAGGAGTTCAAGCATACAAATTGCTACCGTATTATGGAAACAAGTCGGGTGTTTGATTATCGCCATTATCTTTAAGTGTTTAAGTGTAATCATCCAATGGTCTATTGTATTTCGTTTCCTTTGTTTTTTTCCTTTAATGTACTACTTTAAATCTATTACAATAGAAGGAATAAGTTACAAAGTTGTGTTTTAAACCCAATTTGGTGTATATTGAAAAACAAAAAACAGTTAACAGGACCACTTACGGTTGGGTACGATTACTAAACCCAACCGTAATAAATTCACAACTTGTCTACGGTTGGGTTTTAAGGCAAAACCCAACCGTAATTCTGTGTTGAAATTGAAACAAAAATTAACATAATCTATTACGGTTGGGTTATAAGCCAAACCCAACCGTAAACTGTACTGGCTACGGTTGGGTTTTAAGGCAAAACCCAACCGTAATTATGTGTTGAAATTGGAACAAATATTAACAGAATTGTTACGGTTGGGTTATAAGCCAAAACCCAACCGTAAATTCTACTGGATAGCACAAATTTGGATTATCTAATTTGTGTGTTTTTCGTTTTTTCTTTGTTTCAAACACCCAATTTACCTTCAATCTAGTAAAAATGATTGAATTATTTCAAAATTTTGATTTTTAAAACTCAAATTTAACAAAAAAAATCAATTCCCAAAAGGATGAGTTACGGTTGGTTTTTCCTTTAAAACCCAACCGTAAATATGGAAAAAATGGTGTTCATCATTTTCTTCTACTTACGGTTGGGTCTGGTTGAAAACCCAACCGTAACTATGGGAAACAAGGTGTTTATTATTTTTTTTCTACTTACGGTTGGGTCTGGTTTAAAACCCAACCGTAACTTTTCACAAAAGATGGTGTTCATCATTGTTCTTTGATTTACGGTTGGGTTTTGTTGAAAACCCAACCGTAAATCTGCGCAAAAATGCTGTTCTTCGGTTTTCTTATGGTTACGGTTGGGTTATACATGAAACCCAACCGTAAATTTTCTGAAAAACAAAATTTGAATCTTTCAAATCGTGATTTCATCAAGTTTTTCTTCCCACCAAACACAAATTCAATTTTTTTTTTCATATCATTTGATTAGGTAAAAGATTATGTTTAATTAATCATGATTAGTTTAAACTAATTAATGTAATTAATATTACTAATCAGGGATGATTTGGGTATTGTGAAAATATTATGGATAAGGGGTTTTTGAGTTTTACTTCATAGTGTCCCTATTTCGTCTTATTATTGGAGCCCCTCTGTTGATATGGGAGCCCCTATATCATCCTTCTAAGAAATAGGGAGAGAGAATTTTTTTTCCATATACACCTTTGAGAAATTTTTTCAAACATAAATTATTTTTAGTGCATTTAAAAATAAACTTATAGATTATTTAAATTCTATGTAGGATCTAACAAGAAAGAGGAGAGAATAAACACGGAGTTAATAAAAGACTACATTGATAATAATTTGGTGTCTTATAAAAATGATAACTGGTGCCTTTTATAGGCATCACAAACCTTAAGACAATTTCCTAAAACTCTACGATTTTTTTATAAGGATACTACTTCTAAACTTAAACCTAAGCCTAAACTAGGAAACTTATTCAAACTAAGAAACTCATCATATATTGTCAAACTTCTAATAATGTAGGACCAATCTCCACACGCCCCCTCACGTGTAAGGCCAGTCATTCGGCCTAACACGTGGACCTATATGCGAGTGACCAGTCATTCGGTCAACATGCCCCCTCACGTGTAAGGCCAGTCATTCGGCCTAACACGTGGATTTTCTCCTGTAATGTTAACTTCACGAACTTCTGAAGCTAACAATACCTGCGATGCAACTCCTTCTGCACCACCTACTTCATCTGTAGGATTTTTTTTTCTCACCTACTTCATCTCTAGGATTTTTCTTCTCACCTACCTCATCTGTAGGATTTTTCTTCTCACCTACCTCATCTGTAGGATTTTTCTTCTCACCTACTTCACCGTAGGATTTTTCTTCTCACCTACCTTATCTATAGGATTTTTCTTCACCTACTTCACTGTAAGATTTTTCTTCTCACCTACCTCATTTGTAGGATTTTTCTTCTCACCTACTTCACTGTAGGATTTTTCTTCTCATCTTATCTCAACCTCAGTTATACTTCTCTTTCTCTCCCTCAAGTTGGAGCACGTAACAGAGTGAAGTATCCAACTTGAAAGAAATTAGAGTTATTGACTTGTAGGAAAAACATCAAGAACAAAAAAAATTGTATTTTTTTTTAGTATTTTATATGATTCTCCTTAACTAAAGATACTTAACATACCTAAAACACTAAAAAAAAACATGAATTCTCTAACTTTGTCTCTCTCCTGGCTCTGATACCATATTAAATTCTATGTAGGATCTAACAAGAAAGAGGAGAGAATAAACACGGAAGTAATAAAAGACTACATTGATAATAATTTGGTGTCTTACAAAGATGATAACTGGTGCCTTTTATAGGCATCACAAACCTTAAGCCAATTTCCTAAAACTCTACGAATTCTATGTAAAGATACTACTTCTAAACTTAAACCTAAGCCTAAATTAGGAAACTTATTTAAAGTAGAAAACTCATCATATATTGTCAAACTTCTAACAATGTAGGACCAATCTACACATAGATCTAAGATAAAATATTCTAGTATTGTTAGTAGTTTTATAGAAAATATGAAAACTACAATGCGGAACAAAAAAATAACGTAGGTCCTCATCTAAACTGGAATTATGAAAACTATAATTTTTTAGCTTTCACTGCATGTCATCAATTTTTCACACAACTAGCTTATGTTGGCTCAATGCTTATCCTAGGGATTATGCTTCAAAAAAAAGAGAGAAAAATCCTAGGAAAGTAGTTGGCTAACTGTATGGCACTGCAAATTAGCCCAATATTGTCTTAACCTTCAAATCATCCTGCTAAGCCTTTTGAGGATATTTTTTGATATTCATCGATATTGTGCATGCCAATCGCTGCTATCCATGCTAACACCAAGGATTTAGAAATGATATAGTGATGGTTGATTTGGACCATTTGGTCAGGCTAACACCAAGTTGATACAATTAAGTTGAATTTTGTTAGCTGACACTGCTTGTAACAATTGGAGGCAAATCGTTAATGACTTCAGAATATGTTAAGAGGTTCACTATATATCATATTTGACTCCTGCATATAAAAATTGCTTATACAGATGAGATGTAGATAAGAACTGGTGCAATTGGATTACGGTCGTCGGTTTGGTATAAGTAAATTTCCCAAATCTGTTTTAGCGTTGCAATGTTGTTTAGTCTGGTATAGATTATGCATCGGCATTTTGCAAGGTCTTTGTTGCAGTATATCTCTTTCTTATTCTCGTCCTCTGAGTTTTGCATAGCAATTCTTTTTTGTTCCGTATTAATCGCATATTAGATTTGTGCCCGTAATAGTATTACACACCGGATATATTTAATTTTTTATAGTAGTTACCTTCCGATCAGGTTTTTTCTTTTAATAAAATTGACATTGGATTCAATGAGAATTTTTAATTTGGTGTGGTAGGACTTTACCCGGACCCATCGTGATGCATTAAACTTTGGTTGTAGATTCCATGATATCATCTTTAAAAGGATTTACAATTATTACCAGCTTATAATCAATTAATAATCTTATGGTTATAATGTTATAACTATCTTTTGGTCACCGTTCCATCGTAAGGGTGCGATTGAGTTAGTCTTTGCCTAAACACCCCAAGCTAAAATCAGATCACGGAGAAGCCCCCAGTCTCATTAAAGCCCAAAACATGATTTCTAAGGCTTGTCAGTTCCAAGGAACTGACAAAGCAATTCCAAGTCTTTCATAAGCAAGCACGGAAGAGAAATGCATCTTCCCATTTCATCAATTTGAGTATCACAACTATAGTTTATGAGAACATCCATCAAACATCAACAGAATATTATATAAGGATTAAAATAACGAAAAATGAGGTATGAGCTTATCAAAGAATTCGACGTTAATGCATCAGCAGATGATGATTGGAAGTTTACTCCTAATCTTCCTAAACTAATTATCGATTTACTTCCCAGTATGTTTGAGATTTCATTGAAGGAAATGGTGGTTTAGTTGTTTGGTACCAAAACGCAAACCAGTGCAAACCAATATAAAGTAAGGCAGTCAATACACCTACACCACTAAACCTTAATATGGCATTAACATAAACCAAGTTAGTTGTTAATGAATTTGGCAGATAAAAATAGAAACCTCAATGGTAGCAGTATCCGCTTCACCCACAATCTCAGCTTGGGATCGGACTCCAAACTTCATTTCTTCTCTTGATATCTACAGCTTCTTCTAGAACTCAACCTGCCCTGGTTCTTCTCTGTGTTTTCATAAATGGCTCCACACTGGTTGCACGTTGGAGGTCACACAAATCAATTCCTTCCCTACAAACACGATGTTGACACAAACCAATCATTGATTCAATAAAATTATTCAATAATCATCAAAAACCTAATTTTACAACAAGAAAACATTAGAAAAATAAATACATGAGATACTGAACTATTCACGACTATCAAAACCCATAGGGTTCTTCATCACAGGATGAGAAGTCTTCTATCGAGAAATAAATAATGTACTACTCGTTCATTAGGATACTTTATTCGCTCAAAGGAACGCCAGTTTTACAGAGAATGCACTATCAGTGGCACAGTCGACTTCGTCTTTGGAGCTGGAGTAGCCTTATTTCAGAAAAGATATAATTGTAAGAAAATCGATGGAGGGATAATCAAACATGGTTCTAGAAAGTGGAAAGGACAGGATGGATGATTCAGGTGCACTAATCCTCCAAAATTGCAGCATTAAGGCAGATCCCTTGTTGGTTCCGGTTCGGTTCACACCAAAGTCATACTTGGGAAGGCCGTGGAAAAGGTTCGCTACACACATTGTCATGTTCACTCAGATCGACGATCTAATTGATCCAGCAGGCTGGCATCCATGGGACAATACTAGCTTTGCTTTGGACACATGTCTTTTCACCGAATTCAACAACAGTGGCCTTGGCGCAAACTTGAACAAGAGAGCGAATTGGACTGCTCTGAAGACTGCTCTTGTGGGCTTCTTAGCCTAATTCAAGGCTCATCCAGTTAGATAGTATTTTCTTGATTTTCATTAATGATAAGTGCATAATTTATATTGAGTATCATTTTTTTACATTTATTTGTTAGATTTTACGTGAATTATTTTGTATTATTATTACTTTTTGTATGTTATATCTTTTGTAGGTTATATCTCTAACAAAATTGGAAACATAGTGCTTTGAAGGGAGAAATGCCAAAATTCCAGTGGTACTCAGTCGAATCCAGGATTTCTACCCACCATGTCGAAGAGAACAAGAAAATGAAGCCAATAACGAAAGAATGAAGTCATTCTGACTTCATATGAGAAAGTTATGAGCATTTGAAGCGAGTCAAAGTTGCGAAATTTCTGAACACACAGAATTACTAAAGGCACCCGCCTGAATTACTCAGGGCTGACAGCATCTGAAAAGTGATAAAAACACCAGCTTCGTGGATAAGGGCCACCATCATCTACTTCCATTTAAACAGCGAAAAACCTTCGTCTGCGTTTCATCGAACGAACCAGTTTATTTCTAAGCTTCATCACAGCGTCTAACCAAACTCTTATTGGTTGGGAGCAATGGTTTAAATGATGAGTTCTCAACATCACGAGGATTCAGTAAAGATAAGAGAGGTGCTTTGGATGTGGTCGTTGTTAATGGTGGCTGCATGAAATAACAAAGAAGACGAGAAAAGAATCCGATGGATGCTGTTATAGACTGTAAATCGAAATAGGAAGAAGGAACTTCACTGCCATGTAGTTCGTGGGTTTCTGTGAAGTTTTGACAGCGAGAAAGATAGAAAAGAAGATGAATCTGTATTTTTGGGTTAGGTGAGTTCATCCTGTGATGGTGATGCTGTAATGGCAGGTTATGGAGCTGTTGATACTCGAATATGGTCTGTGATGATTTTGTGTTGCTGCTAAGTGCCGAGATTTAATAAGGTTCATAGAAGGTAGCAATTAACTCGAGTTGGATGAACTCGAATCTGTTGCAAGACAAAACTCGAGAATTAATGGAACTGTTATAACGAATGGGTGTGATTGTAACATGAACTCTTTATGGACTTGAGATAGATGCTGGTAGCGGTATGGAAGATGCTTTTGGATGCAAACTGATGGTACTGCCATTAATGGTGTTCGGTGATGATGTGAGTCTGTGGAGTTTGAAGAGTTCGGAAAGAGATGTGGTTACCGATGGTATGTGATGTTTCAAGTTGTTGTTGCTGCAACTTGAAGTCAAGAGAAGTGAAGGTGATATTCGAGTGACAGTGGTGAAGGTTTGAGCATGGTTCGAGTTTTAGAGGAGTAGGGAACCTAGTTTCCTGTTGCTGAGAGGTTGAGTTAGACAGGGAATAAGAGGAGATTACCGATAAATATGGAACTGAGTTTGTGAAACTCAGATAAAGAGAAAATGCTCGATGGGACCTGCGAGAAAATATTGAAGGGGAAAGTGAAAAGCCAGAAGAAAATAATTTTCTCTGGGAGCAAAACCAAAAGCTCAGATAAAAAAATTATTCTCGACGAAAAAGCCATCAGAATGCCGTAAGGAAAGAAAGAAAAAATAAAAATAAAAATAAAAATAAAAATAAAAATAAATAAAGACCGAGGAGAAAGAAAAGGGACAATTCGCTGGGCCCTAGTCAGGGTTGCACGAGCCTGTTGTCTATAAGGTCTAGTTAGTAGAACTTTGTTCACGTTGTGGCTAGTTCTTGGTAATATAGGCGACCAATTTCGACCAGGATTTGAACACGTGCATTTTTTTTTGGATATCCATTATGAACTAATTTTTTTATATTGACCAAGTATGTAACCTAAAGTCATGAACATATTATTCGATTGATGCATTAATTTTATTATTCATTTTTTTGTATATCGTTCAAGTTTTACTAAGCGTAGTAATTATTTGATTGTGTTCAATTAATACAATTAGTTATTTCGTAATTTAAGTCACAAATTAAATATCTTAATAACTTTTCTATAGCTAATTAAGAGTCTTAGGTAATTTTATCAAGACCCTAATAACTAGTAGTAATTTGTGATCACTAGCGGTGAGAATCGTGAAGGAAGTCACAGGTAAAACTTGACCTAGGTTGAATATACCACGATTGTGTTGTATTGCCTATGAGTAACCCGTCTCACAGAATTTAAAGCTTTCTTCAAGTTGAATCTCCTAGCGGTAAAGCATTATGTTATTTGATAGAAAAGAATTCATATATTAGCGATTGCAATATTTGTTGATTTGTGGAGACGTAACGAAGTGTTGACACCGACTGAGGATACTTTAGGGTTATTGGTAACATGAGAGAGTGAATGGCGATATTGATGTTTGATTGCATAGCATGTGTTAAGATGGACGGTGAATTCCTTAACCAGTTCTCTCTTATAATATATTTTTAAACTTTTTAGCTTAAGTTTTAGTTTAAATTACTTTGAACAACAAAATCCCCCCTGTTTACGATAGTTTTCAAATACAATTAACAACTCATATCTCCCTGTGGATCGATTTTTTTTCTTATTGCTATACTCTTATCTATAATTGTGAAGTGAAAGAACTTGAAATAATTTTGCTTGACTGATAACCGACCAAATTTTGGCGCTGCTGTCGGGGAGGCATATCGGATTGTATTTTGTTTTTGATTTCTTATTCTTAGTTTTTAATATAGTTTTGAGAATTGTTTTTCAAGTACTTATCTTATGGCTCCTAAACCGAGACCGAAGTTTAAACTTTTCTGGTATCCACAGAGTGGAATAGAGACTAGGAGAAGAACTATACTGAAATACAAACAAGAGGAGTCAAGATGCAAACCGTACACTCAAGGACTTAGCTTCTCACAAGATGGATACATAACAATGGTGTATTAAACAACATATACATTTGAGATCAATCCAGGGTTGATCCGTGAGCTACCAAAGTTTCATGGAATGACTAATGAAGATCCAAAAAAACATTTGATAGATTTTCAAAACATAGGCATGGACATGCCACCAAAGGATATAGATGCATATGGGGTTATGTTACGAGCTTTTCCATTTTCTTTGATGGACACTGCTAAGAAATGATTTTATTATTTACCTTCTGGTAGTGTTACAACATGGAATGGGTTGAAGAAACTTTTCTTAGAAAGGTATTTTCCTGCATCAAACGCAACTCAGATTCGTAAAGAGATTTGCGACATTAAGCAGATGGCAGAAGAATCATTGTATGAGTGCTGGGAACATTACAAGAGATTGGTGGCTAGATGTCCGCATCATCAATTCAGTGATTTTTTGATTATCTAGTACTTCTATGAGGGTTTGCAAGCAAGTGATAGGAATCTTCTCGACGGTGCAGGTGGTGGTCAGAATCTTCTCATAACCTTGGGCAGAGAGTTAATTGAGAACGTGGTAGCAAATTCTCAACAATTCTCAAGTTATGGGTCAGAATCATTTGTCAAAAGAGTCAATGAAGTGACCGAAGTCTATGAACTTCGTCAGCAAATGGGCAACATGGCATTAGTGATGCAACAAATTGTAGCCGTGGTGGTACTAGGATCTACCCAAGTTTATGAAGAGGGCCATGATCAAGTCAATGTTATTTTCCCAAATCAGCAGAGATAACAATATGATCCTTATTCTAACACTTACAATCCAGGATGGAGAGATCATCCCAATTTCAGTTATGCGAACAAGCAAACAGCAGCTCCGGGGATGGTTTTCACTCGTCTTAATAGTTTCCAACAATAAGCACAACAGCCACAACCAGTTCAGAACTCAGAATCATCAGAGAAGCTTGCTACGATGAAAAAGTTAACCACAATGGTGCAACAAAATCAACAAAAATCAGATGTTAATCAATAGAAAACTGATAGAGAAATCAGAGAGTTGCAAACACAGATGAGCACTATGGCTTGTAGACTGAATCATCTAGAAACACAAAAATAATGGGAAACTCCCTTCTCAACCCCTTAATCCAAGGGAGAAGTCAATCCTGTGACACTGAGAAGTGGTACACGAACTGTGCAACCAGAAGAAGCTGAGAAAAACAAAGACCCTAAGAGTCCGGTTTTGGAGACAGAGATTACCTACTCTTCCCAAATCGATGAGGTACCTAACAAAAACTCTAAACCTCCTGTTTATATTTATGTTCCTCCTTTGCTTTTTCCTCTCAGGTTTGCTAACTCTAAAAAGGCGGAACACGATAAGGAGATCTTAGATATTTTCAGGAAGATTCATGTGAATATTCCACTCATAGATGCAATCAAACAAGTCCCCACGTACGCAAGAATTCTGAAGGATTTGTGTACCAATAAGAGAAAACTAACCGACAATGAGGTAATGAAGGTGGGAGAGAATGCCTCAGCTATCTTGCAAAAGAAGCTCCCACTCAAATTTAAAGATCCTGATAGTTTTGATATTCCTATTATCATTGGTAACACTAAGTTTAATAAGGCTATGCTTGATTTAAGAGCATCAATAACTGTTATGCCTGCATCTATATATGAATCTCTCAATTTAGGTCCTCTGAAAGAAACTGGAATTACTTTACAGCTAGCTGACTGTTCTAATGTATACCCCATAGGTTTACTGAAGATATGCTTGTGCAGGTGAATCAACTAATTTTTCCAGCAGATTTCTGTGTTTTAGAGATGACAGAGGATCAAATGATGCGTCTCTACCCTTGTTGCTTCGACGACCTTTTATGAGCACATATATAACTAAAATTGATGTGCATAATGGGACGTTGACTATGGAATTTGATGGAGAAGTGATGTCTACTCTTGCTTTTCTATTGATATTATTGATGACTTAGCCTAGAGGATGTTTGATTTGAGTGGCGCAGATGCTTTAGAAACAGTGCTAGCAAAGCCACTTGATAAGGGTTTGGAGTACGGTGATGAGATTAAAGATACCATTGGTTCTCTTACCCCATTACAAGAAAAATCAGTAAGTGAGAATGTTTCTTACATTTCTTTACCAGTATCTAATGAAAAGTTATTTCCATCTATCATGCAGACTCCGAAACTAGAACTAAAGCCTCTTCCTGATCACCTAAAATACATTTATTTGGGTGATAATGAAGACTTTCCGGTAATAATTTCGAATGCACTAACTGAAATGCAGGAACGAATACTTTTTCGGGTATTGATGGAGTACAAAAAGGCTATAGGATGGAAAATTGCTGATATCAAGGGAATAATTCCTTCTACATGCATGCATAGAATACTACTTGAGGAAGGAACAAAAGCTACAAGGGAGGCTCATCGGCGGCTGAATCCTCCGATGATGCAAGTAATAAAGAAAGAGATACTCAAGATTTTAGATGTGGGAGTTATCTACCCCATTTCTGGTAGCAAGTGGGTGAGTCCGGTACAAGTTGTACCAAAGAAATCGGGCGTCACAGTGATGCAGAATGATAAGAACAAACTTGTCCCAACTCGTGTGCAACCGGTTGTAGGGTTTGTATAGATTATAGAAAACTCAATGCAACCACTAGAAAAGATCACTTCCCTTTACCTTTTATGGATTAAATGTTGGAACGTTTGTCTGGATACTCTTTCTACTGTTTTCTTGATGGTTATTCAGGTTACAATCAGATTGCTATAGCACCACATAATCAAGAGAAAATGACTTTTGCTTGTCCGTTCATAACATTTGCTTACAGAAGGATGCCTTTTGGTTTGTGTCACGCACCCGCTACCTTTCAAAGGTGTATGGTGAGTATCTTTTCAGATTATGTTGAAAATATTATCGAAGTTTTTATAGATGATTTCAGTGTGTATGGAGATTCGTTTGACTTGTGCTTGGATAACCTTACATTAATTCTTAAACGATGTGTTGAGACTAATCTTGTGCTAAATTGGAAGAAGTGCCATTTTATGGTAACTCATGGCATTGTTTTAGGCCATATTATATCTTCTAAAGGCTTGGAAGTTGATAGATCTTATTTGTGCTCTTACTTCTCCCACTACGGTAATGGAGGTTCATTGTTTTCTTGGTCATGCAAGATTTTATTGCAGGTTTATCAAGGATTTTTCTAAGGTTGCATCACCATTATGTCAATTATTGCAAAAAGATGTGGTATTTAACTTTGACGAGAAGTGTTTGGCGGTATTCAATCGTTTGAAAGAACTTTTGATAACAACCCCTATCATTAGACCATCAGATTGGAGCAAGCCTTTTGAGATAATGTGTGATGCCAATGACTATACGGTCGGTGCAATATTGGGACAACGTACTGGAAAGTTACCTCACGCCATTTATTATGCTTCCAGGACGTTGAATGAGGTACAATAAAAGTATACGACCATAGGGAAGGAGTTACTAGCTATTATATTCGCATTTGGGAAATTTCGTTCTTATTTGTTTAGTACAAAATTTATTGTGTATTCTAACCATGTAACACTTAGGTATCTACTTGCAAATAAGGAAGCAAAACCAAGACTTATTCGATGGATATTGATTCTACAAGAATTTGACATAGCGATTAAAGATAAGAAAGGCATTGGGAATACAGTTGCAGATCACTTGAGTCGTCTTACTGTAAAAGAAAAAACTATCCCGTTGTGTGAAAGTTTTCCAGATGAGCAATTATTCTCAATAAAAGTTGCGGAACCATGGTATGATGATATGTCAATTATTTAGTTTCTAAACAAACCCGAAAAACTTATCTCGTGCTGAGAGAGACAAACTAAAGACAGTAGCTAATCAATACATATGGGATGATCCATACTTATGGAAGCATTGGTTAGACTAAGTAATATGAAGGTGCGTATCCGAATCTGAGTTTCAGTCTATATTATGTTTTTGTCACTCTTATGCCTGTGGAGGATACTTTGGGTCCAAGAGAACCACACTTAAGGTACTTGAGAGTGGTTTCTATTGGCCCGCTCTGTTTAAAGATACATATATATTTTGCACTATTTGTGATAGATGACATAGAACATGCAATCTAGGTGCTCGAAATCAAATGCCACAAACTCCGATACTCTTTATTGAAGTATTTGATGTTTGGTGAATTAATTTTATGAGGCCTTTTATTAATTATTTTGGTAAATTTTATATCCTACTTGCTGTCGATTATGTCTCAAAATGGGTGGATGCTAAAGCCACCCCAACTAAATGATTCTAAAGTGGTTACAAATTTTACTATAGAACATATTTTTGCAAGGTTTCGAACTCCAAGAGCCATTTTAAGTGATGGAGGATCACACTTTCGAAACAAGTTCTTGCAGGGCTTGTTAAAGAAGTACAACACCACTCACAAGATTGCAATACCGTATTATCCACATACTAACAGGCAAGCAGAAGTTTCTAATCGAGAAGTGAAATCCATCTTGGAGAAAACCGTGAATCCCACAAGAAAAGATTGGAGTTTGCGACTTGATGATGCATTATGGGCATATAGGACCACATACAAAACACCTATTGGGATGTCTATTTTAGGCGTGTATATGGTAGATCATGGCATCTTCCAGTTAAAATCAAACATAAGGCTTTCCGGGCTATTCAGCAGTGCAACATGGATATGGATGGTGCAGGAAAGCAAAGGAAACTTCAATTGGGTGATCTTGAAGAAATTAGAAGCATCATATGAAAGCTCACGAATCTACAAGGAAAAGACTAAGGCTTTTCAATGATTTCTTGAAAACAATTTATTGTTGGAAAAAAAGTTTTGTTGTTTGATACTCGTCTTAGATTATTCCCTGGTAAGTTGCGTTCCCATTGGAAGGGACCTTATGTTATCACTAATATTTTTTCTCATGGTGCAGTAGAAATTCAAAATTTAACCCCAGGAAACGAATTCAAAGTGAATGGTCATTGCTTGAAGCCGTACTATGAGAACTTTGTTCTTGAGAATGTGGAAGTGGTACAACTTGTTGATGCACTCCCTTTGGAGGATTAGCAGGCGTCCAAGTCGGGATGACGACGTTAAACCAAGCGCTGAATGGTAGGAAACCCATTGGTTTTATATTTCTATCTTTATATTTTGAGTTTTATTTTTCTTATCTTTTCATATCATTAGTAGGAATTTCCCACCTTGAATATTACATTAGATAAGACAATTCACATTAAGGACAATGTATAGTTTAAGTGTGGAGGAGTGGTTAAGCATTTAGATTTTTAGTATTCGCTTTTGTAGGGAATTTTTAAACTTTTTATACATAATTGCATGAGAACCTCCAACTTTTAAATATTTTAGAGTCACTTAGTATACTTCTATCTAAGTTTACATACGAAGTTCTCACCGAAATAATTGAACTTAAAAGTAATAGAGAACGACATTCAGGTTTCTTAGTTGTTG
The DNA here is from genome assembly GCA_023531435.1 of Papaver californicum. Lineage (NCBI taxonomy): Eukaryota > Viridiplantae > Streptophyta > Magnoliopsida > Ranunculales > Papaveraceae > Papaver > Papaver californicum. The sequence continues at coordinate 6,287,251 of JAJJMC010031210.1, read as the reverse complement.
AGAGGCAAGAGATGACAAAAAGGGACTTAAACCGCCGGTAGAGAATACAATATTATGGAGATGATCAATCATTAGTGAAGACTATCTATTGTTACATCAAGTGAGGCACCGAACCTTCAATTCTTTGTAGCTGTATGAAAGTGTGCTTTAGAGTGTGTGTCATCATACGCAAATTCCATGTAGAATGATGAGCTACCCATCTTTGCACCAATTTCAGCACTACTTTTTGATCTCTTGATTGATATTTCTTCAATCACGAAGGTGCCATCAGAATTGCTAACTTACAACATCTCTTGTAATCTTGTTTGTAGTTAGCACCATTCTCCCTCGACAACAACAGGTCCATAGAAACACCATTATCATCAACAAGCGAAGCATCACAAATTCGAAGAAAAGTTAAAGACGTTCAAGGTTTACAAGCAATGGTGCAAGAAAGAGCAAATTTCATATTCAAGTGAAACAACAAGACAAAGAGCAAAATTATATATACATGTTGAAGACTTATGTATAAGAGCGAAGGAAATCAAAAGCTGAGAGTTAATGAAGTTTATGGTATCGAGACGATACAAGTTGTGAAGAATCAAGTGGAAAATCCTTATCCCACAACCATAGTAGTTTTATTGTTTATTTTATTTTTTGCAGTTTGTATTCTATTTTTTCTTTTTATTCAAATTTTTTTTGAAAAAGAAACAAAAAAAAAATATATAGATATGTAAAAAAAATAAATCGTTTAGTGTTTGTTTGTTTTGTTTGTTTTTATATTCATTCAATAAGGCCGTGGAGAAGAATTTTTTTTAAAGAAGTTTCAAGTAACGAGGAATTGAGGTAAAGAATTACAATTGTCAAGACTCTACGAAGTTCCAGAAATCATCATCAACAATTGAAGACCGAAAACCGAAGACCTTTTCATTGGATGCTGTGAGAGTGGTGCTAATTGTAGATCGGGCGACAAGGTAAGTAGCATTCCCATCCTCACATATGGGTTGATTTCCTTTGTTAGAGATTATCAGAAAAAAAAAAAAACGGGTTCCTTTTGGTCCCACGTTTCTATGGCATAACATTATCATATAATTCAGAAGGTTACTTTTCTTTCCTACCATTCAACATGTGTAGGATTTCTATCTTCATTCTTGCCTGCACACATCAGAACCATAAATTGCGTCTTTTGAGTGCAACTTTATAAAACCCTATTGGTGAGGCATAAGTCGAGACAAAATGCTTATTCGATCGCTCTCGATGCTGGATTATTTCATAGGGTGGTTTTATCCTAACTCAATTAAGCATGAGAATAATATTCTTGTGAACCATCACGAGACTATAACTCGTCCACTAGGGACACCTAGGGGTTTGAAGGCTTGTTACACATGCTAAATGTAATCGTATCCTCAACGAAAGGGAGTTGTTGTATTTTAGTGTAGTTAGGTTAGTTTGGATTCGTAGTTTGCTCGAGGACTAGCAAAAGGGAAGTGTGGGGGAATTTGATAAGTGCGTAATTTTCATGTTTTGAGTATCATTTTCTTACACTTATTTGTTAGATTTCATGTGAATTACTTTGTATTATTATTACTTTTTGTCTATTATGTCTTTTGTGGGTTACTTCTCTAAAAGAAGGTGAAATGGAGTGCTTTGAAGGGAGAAATTCCAAATCCCCAGTGGTACTCAGTCGAATCCATGATTTCTACCCACCATGTGAAGCGAACGAGAAAACGGAACCAATGACGAAAGAATAAAGTCATTCCAACTTCGTATGAGAAAGTTATGAGCATTTGAAGCGAGTCAAAATTGCAAAATTTCTGAACACGAAGAATTAATAAAGGCACCCTCCTGAATTACTCAGGGATGACACCATTTGAAAAGTGATCAAAGCACCAGCTTCGTAGATAAGGACCACCATCATCTTCTTCCATTTTAAACAGCGAAAAACCTTTGTCTGCGTTTCATTGAACGAACGACTTTATTCCTAAGCTTCATCATCACGTCTAACCAAGCTCTCATTGGTTGGGAGAAATGGTTTAAATGATGAGTTCTGAACATCATGAGAATTCAGTAAAGATAAGAGTGGTGCTTTGTCTGTGGTCGCTGTTAATGGTGGTTGCATGAAATAACAAAGAAGACGAGAAGAGAATCCGATGGACACTGTTATGGACTGTAAATCGAAATAGGAAGAAGGAACTTCACTGCCATGTAGTTCGTGGGTTTCTATGAAGTTGTGAACAGGGAGAATAATGAAAGAATGTTTTTCTTTCATTATCTTGATTCAGAAAAAAGAAAGGGAAGCATCTTATATGCTTCAACATTAGAAGATACAAATGAAGGAAGAGAGAATTATATGCACTTAAACATGTGTGCGTTATTTTGGAAAGAAAATATGCAGCATATATGATATGCAATAATCAAGAGGAGATATGGTGAAGATCCTGTTGCTGTGGTATCTTGAGAGATATGGTGTTGACCTGGAGAATATCTCCTCTTGATGACTTGAGTGATTCTGGAGGATATCCAATATTCTGAAGGATATCCGATACTCCCCCTCAAGCTGGAGCATGTAGGTTGCGCATGCCCAGCTTGACAAGTAAAGACTCCAGTTGCTGTGATCCCAGCGCTTTTGTGAATAGATCAGCAATCTGCATCTTAGTGTTGATGTAGAGTGGTTTTATCTCTTGCGACTCAACTCGTTCCTTGACGAAGTAACAATCCATTTCAACATGCTTCGTTCGTTCATGGAAGACCGGATTATTTGCAATGTGTCTAGATGCTTGGTTGTCACAATAGAGGGGCGTAGGCCCACTTTGTTCTGCCCCAAGTCCTTTTAGGAGACATCTCATCCATAGGACTTCACTAGTTGTGGTAGCCATTGCCCGGTATTCTGCTTCGGCTGAAGACCGTGAGACAACGGATTGTTTCTTAGATTTCCAAGAAATTGGTGCTCCCTATAGAAGTAGAAGATATCCAGTTCGTGAACTTCATGTGATGGGACAACCCAACCAGTCTGCATCGTAGTATGTGACTAAGTTTGTTCCTCCATCCTTTGGAAAGAAGATCCCTTGTCCTGGAGTAGCCTTTAGGTATCGCAAGACTCTCATGGAGGCATCAAGATGTCTCTGTTGGGGATCAGAGACGAATTGGCTTAGGACGTTTACAGAGTATGTGAGATCCGGTCTTGTGGCTTGGAGGTATAACAACCTTCCCACTAGTCGTCTGTACTTGCTCGCATCCACACGGACATCTCCATCGTCATTCTCAAGTTTTAGGTTTTGCTCCATAGGGAAGGAACGTGATCTGCATCCTAGCATTCCACTATCTTCTAGAATGTCCAGGGTGTATTTTCGCTGGCTTAGGACTAATCCATCTTTCGTACGTACAGCTTCAATTCCAAGAAAGTACTTCAGAGGGCCGAGATCCTTGATGCTAAACTTGTTATCAATGTGGGATTTTGTTTCTTGTATTTTGTCATGGTTATTTCCCACAATGATAACATCGTCGACATATATGAGAGCGCCAACAAAAAATTTCCCTTTCTTGTAAATAAAAAGTGAGTGGTCCGCAAAGGATTGTTTGAAGTCAAGTTCGAGTAGGGATGAAGTGAATTTTTGATACCAGTTCCTCGAGGCTTGCTTCAAACCATATAGAGATTTTTGCAGCCTACATACCTTCGTTCCTCCCCCTTTGTCATAGCCTTGTGGAATCTTCATGTAAACTTCTTCATGCAAATCTCCATGCAAGAATGCATTGTTCACGTCGATATGATGAATGGTCCATTCCTTCTTAACGGCTATGGAAAGTAGGCTTCTAACTATGACAAGTTTGGCTACTGGAGCAAACGTGTCGTGATAGTCGACACCCTCCATTTGTGTGTAGCCCTTGGATGATCACGGCGGGGAGGGGGGGGGGGGCAAGCCAAAATAGAAAAACTCACATTGGTTTTAGGGATAATCAGGCTCGAACTGATGACTTCCACCACGTCAAGACGAGTCTAGCCTTGTACCTCTCTATTTCACCGTTTGGCTTATACTTGATTTTGTAGACCCACTTCGAGTCTATGGCTCGCTTCCCATAGGGCATGTCTTCTATGGTCCAAGTCCCATTTTCTTCGTGGGCGTTTATCTCCTTTTGAATGGTATCTTTTTAGTTTTTGTCCTGCATGGCTTGCTTAAAATTTCTTGGCTCATCATGGGAGCTGATGGCAGCCAAAAATGTCCTGTGCGAGTCAGAAAATTTGTCATAGGAAACAAAATTCGTTAAGGGACATACCGTTGAGGAGTGTTGATCGGAAGTGGGCTGTGCATAGTCTATGGATGGGGGGAGTCGTACATCGTAGTCATTGAGGCGTGCAGGTATGAATCGGGTTCGTTGTTCTCTTCTTATCCCAATATTGTTGTCTTGGGATTCTGTGCCTTCAGTACTAGAGATAGCCGGCCCATTGTATTCTATCGAATGTGGGCCTTCAGAGAAGTCGTTTACTGCGTCGTTAGGGCTTAATTCCTCAATTTCGGCCCGCTCAAGAATGTTGAGATGATCTTCATTTGCTGTAATTTGCCTGTTGGGCTCATTCTCTGATTGATCATCTATAAGTGGATATTGGAAAATTTCTTCTTCTTCGTGCACCCTCTCTTTGATTTTTGTGGCAAAAGGAAATGTGTTTTCTGCAAATTTGACATTCCTGGATACGACAATTTTATCGTGTCTTGGATCGTAGATTTTATATCCCTTTGTGCCATTTGGGTAGCCCATGAATACACCTGGTTTTCCCCTTATTTCAAATCTGTCGCCTTTGGTCTCGAAACTCCAATAATAAGCCATAATCCAAGAATTCTCATATGGTCATAAATTGGCTTCTGATCATATAATAATTCATATGGAGTCTTGTTGTTAGTTATCTTGGAAGGGAGTCTGTTGATGATGTATGCCGCAGTCAGGATGCATTCTCCCTAAAATATGATTGGTAAACTAGCCTCAATTTTGAGGACTCGTGCCGTTTCGAGGAGATGTCTCACAACTCCATTCTGCTGTGGAGTGTGTGGGCAAGTCGTCTCTAACATGATTCCTTGTTCGGCATAGAAATCGAGCATGCTGTTTGAGGTTAATTCCCCGACATTGTCATATCTTATCCTCTTAACGTTTCTTTCAAACTGTGTTTTGACCATTCTGTGAAAAGAAACTAAGCACATGCTTGCTTCATGTTTGTATTTCAGTAAAAAGACCCAAATAGCCCTACTATAGTCATCAACTATGGTAAGAAAGTAGCTTGCTTTAGAAAAAGAAAGCGCTCGATACTTTCCCCATATATCGCAGTGTAATAATTCGAAGGCAACACTCGTTTTAGTAATACTAATAGGAAAAGGTTGCCTTTTCATTTTTGATTTAACACATGAATCACAAATGTATTTATTTCCTTTGAAGGAAACATTATTAAGAAAGTTTATTTGGGATAATTTTCCATCACCAGCATGTCCTAATCTCTTGTGCCACATATCCACCATTGTCATCATGGCTGTTCTTCTGCTTCTAGACATCCCCATTTGATATAGACCATTTTTGCACTTACCCGCTCCAATCAATCTCCTCGAACGCAAGTCCTGTATGAAAAAAAAATCAGAAAAAAATGTCACTGCACACTTTAAGTCCTTTGTAAGTCATCTAACAGACAAGAGATTACAAGTGAATTTAGGAACGTGCAAGACCCCTTTTATTTGCATTCCATTTTTCAAGGTGTGACTACCCCTTCCGTTAACTGGAATGGACTCACCATTCGGAATAGTTACCGGTGCTTTGTGATTTAACACAAATTTTTCGTCGAGAATGTCAGTTCTGTAAGTCATATGCTCTGTGCACCCTGTATCAACTATCCAACTATCATCATGACGAGTTTTACCTGCCATATTTGCGCTGCGTGGAGCTTCATTTGATGTTTTGTTCTCAGTGGCTATATGGTTTAGGAACTGTTGGTACTGGCTCTTCGTCAGATTCAAAGCTGTAACCTCGTCGGAATCACTTGGCACTCCTGCACCGTCAACAGAGATTTCTGCACAGGCTGCCTTTGGTCTGAACTTTGATGACTTGCGGTCGCTGGAAGCCTTTGCTGGCCACCAATCAGGGAAGCCAATTAGTTTGAAACATCCTTCCCTACTGTGTCCTGTCTTGTTGCAGAAATCAAAGTACTCAGGTTGTCTCCCATCCTTCTTGAAATTGTTCATAGTGCCTGGAAAGTCAGAACCTGAAGTATGTCTGTTCCGGTCAGAAAACCTTCCTGTAGTACGTCTGTTATGCTCAGGAAACATGTCTGGAACATGCCTGTTGCTGTCGCTGGTGAGGTTTCTTGCTGAACCTGGAGAGCTTCTCGCTGATCCCTGGAAAGCAGCCGCTTCAGAAATGGTTCTTCTACTGCCGATAATTGTTCTTTGCTATTCATCCTCCGCGACTAGGTGGTAGGCAGTTGACAGCAACATAATGGGTTTCATGGCAAGTATTTGTGTTCTAATGATTGTGAATTCATTGTCCAAACCCATGAGAAAGACATACAATCGTTCCTTTTCTTGATGCTCATTAAATGTTTTTCCGATAGCGCAGGTGCAACCACTACAGATGCACTTAGGAGTTGGGTGAAAGGCTTGTATTTCGTCCCACATACCTCTCAATCTTGTGTAGTATGCCGAAACAGTCATCCCATCTTGATCTTGTGTTGGAGATAGACTGTTTAAGTTCATATGCACGCGGCGCACTCTCTTTTCCGAACCTTTCTTGAAGGTCTGACCATATTTCTGCAGCGGAGTTTGCGTATTTCACACTACCTCTGATTTCCTTTTCCATGGCTGTTGTGAGCCATCCTTTGATCATGGCGTCACATCGTTTCCAGGCCATGTGGTTTTCATCTGTTTCTTTTGGTTTTTTGATATCTCCATTCACAAAGCCAATCTTGTTCTTAGCAAACAAGAAGTTTTCCATCTCTTGAACCCAGTCAAGGTAATTGCTGTCAGTTAAAAGATCGTTGACATGCAATTGCCTCGGATAATCAGACGGATTGAGATAGAAATAGCAGCTGTGGTCAGTCACGTTACCATTAGCCCTCTGAGACACATTGCTTGTGTTCTCGTCACTCATGTTACCTACTCTCAAAGAGATTGATAGATTTTTGAATTAGTATTGAGCATAAACCTGCTCTGATACCATAATGGAAGAATGTTTTTCTTTCATTCTCTTGATTCAGAAAAAAGAAAGGGAAGCATCTTATATGCTTCAACATTAGAAGATAAAAATGAAGGAAGAGAGAATTATATGCACTTAAACATGTGTGCGTTATTTTGGAAAGAAAATATGCAACATATATGATATGCAATAATCAAGAGGAGATATGGTGAAGATCCTGTTGCTGTGATATCTTGAGAGATATGGTGTTGACCTGGAGAATATCTCCTCTTGATGACTTGAGTGATTCTGGAGGATATCCAATATGGAACTGAGTTTGTGAAACGCAGATAAAGATAAAGTGCTCGATGGGATGAGCTGCGAGAAAATATTGGTGGGGAAAGTGAAAAGCCAGAAGAAAATAACCATCGAGTAAACCCGGGAGAAAACCAAAAGCTCAGATAAAAAAATTATTCTCAACGAGAAAGCCATCGAGAACAGCCGTGAATAAATCACGGAGGAAAGAAAGAAAAATAAATAAATAAAAAAGACCGAAGAGAAGGAAAAGGGATAATTGGGCTGGGCCCTAGCCTGAGTTTCACGAGTGTTGGTTATAGGGGATTTTAGGCTCAGGCATAAATTATTATTATTACTTTTATTGTCAAGTCTAAAATATTTTCCGGTTTCTGTGACACCTATAAATATTTGAAATTATGAAAAATATCTGAATAACTTGTTATGTATCATATTTTTTCAGGGTTATAATTGGTACCCAAACTAGAATATAACATATCTAAAAATCCGTGCCTTGGAATTTTACAAATTTTATCTTATTGGAAAGCTTTTAAAGATATTTTTTACGAAAAAATCGAAGGTATTTGTCATTTTAGACAAAATTTTAAAAATTGGATACATAACCATTATGCAGCCTCCATAAAAGATGCATACCACATTATCCAACCACCACAAAGGATGCATAAAACATTATGCAATCATATTTTGGTTTGTGCATCCACTAATTTTCCTTTGCAACCACTAAAGCGATGTATATGCCTAAAAAATCATTCCAACAAAAAGAAGAAGATGCATAACAAATTATGCAACCACCACAAATGATGCATAACACATTGTGCAACCATATTTTGATTCATGCATCCACTAATTTGGTTATGCAACCATTGATTAAAACGGTGTATATGCCTCGAAATAACATTCCAACAAAAACAAAAGATGCATAATGCAATATTATGCAGTCATTTTTGTAGCTGCATAACAGATTATGAAGCCATTTTTTGGTTGATAACAGTGCTAACAACAAAATGGATGCATAATCAATATGCTGCCATTTTCTCGACTGCATAACAGATTATGCAGCCTTTTTTGCAGCTGCATAATATATTATGCATCTATTTTCTCGATTGCATAACAAGTTATGTGTGCATTTTGTAGCTGCATAACAGATTATGAAGCCATTTTTTGGTTGATAACAGTGCTAACAAAAAAAAGGATGCATAATGCAATATGTTGCCATTTTCTCGACTGCATAACAGATTATGTAGCCTTTTTTGTAGATGCATAACAGATTATGCATCCATTTTCTCGACTGCATAACAAGTTATGCAATTATTTTTGTAGCTGCATAATAGATTATGCAACCATTTTTTTGTTAATAGCAGTGCTAAAAAAAAAAGGATGCATAATGCAATATGTGATATAATCCTTATTGAGGTTCTTTAACGACAAAATGATACTGCTCAAAATTGACAAAAGGATTCCAAACGTTAAGATGAAATAAATTTTATTGAGGTTCTTTAACAACACAATTGGTGCAGAAACTAACACAGCTAGACCTGTTAAAACCTAAGATAAGTTATGTAAATCAACTCCACTCAATACAGTGTTCAGGTTGTCATTCATAGAGATGGTGAATGAAATAAGAGCCAAGATAACCTCCAAGTATACAAAACCAACGACTATACGATTTTTCCCTTGTCTCCAAATGATTGTTGTTGTGCAATCTCAGAGTATGTTTTTAGTTCATCATTTATCTCGAGACAGGAACCTAAGAAATGTAAGGTATATGCACCTAAAACCCCAAAACTGGTCGGTTGTCATCCAAACAAAATTAATTCAAGTTCTTACTTCACTAATATAGATTAGAGTATAGTAATAAGAACAAGTTCGTTCCTACATAGAGGCAGGTGATTGTTAATTACTTTCGATTACTTATGTAAACAGAGGGGTTTTGGTTGTGATTATAACTAAATTATACTAAAACAATTAAACGAATATCATAGATAAAGAATACTGGTTAGAAAATTCATCTTCCATCTCCCAACATGTTATTACTAAATTATACTCAACATTCATACACTCTCATATCAATAACCCTAACGCATCCTATCGCAGGCTTACTCCGGCAAAACTCTTATTATCATCAAAGGCGCAAGAGCCACTCATTGAATCCTTTTCAACGAATAACTTGGAACAAGAGACACTCAAGTTTAACCCAATGAAATCAATGGTCTTTGTGAGTTGAGGTTATTTTAAGCAATCCGGCACAAGAGCCACACAGATTCAACCTAGGTCACGCTTCTACACGTAATTGCATGGTAACATCCCTTCATTAACAACTATATTATGCTGCTTATAACAAGGATCTTTCGAAAATTCCGGATCTCAAACCCTAGTTTTGCTATAGATGTCAATGCATGCTCATCTAATTCGCGACTTAAACAAACAAGAAATCCATCATACAAGGTGTTATAGACAGTAGAATATAAGCGATATTGAAGAGATTATGAACATGTGAGAATGAATACTTCAATTAATAAACATGTTATCCAACTTAGGACTACATCTCTAACCAATAAGAAAGGTTTAGTTCATCATGGGTTTCTCAAAATCCATGGAAAACAATTAAGAAAACAAGTAAAGCAAACCCTAGAAATCGTGTTGTTCAATCGTAACTCCAAGCCCTAGCTTCTTGTTCTCCTTGTGTCTTCCAAGTCTCCAAAAGTATCCAAGATCCCTTTCTAGGGTTATGGAAGTCCTCTTATAAAGTCTTCAGCATATCTAGGTGTTAGAGTCCTAATGAGACCATGATACCTTGATTTGGAAGTCAAAAACGTGTCTTAGAAGTGGCTCCGGTCGAGTCATAATCGGTAGTCAAGACACCCTCTTTACCTACCGATTGTAAGAGCTCAAAATATGACTTTCCTGTGTCCAAAACTTGTCATAATCGGTTGATAACTATCCATAATCGTTAGATAACTTTGCCATAGTCGGTAGGCTCGATTTCCGTGTTAACTACCGATATTTGGAGCTAAAAAACGAAGTTTTCCTGTACCCGAAACTGCATATAATCGGTAGGTAATTTTCCCTTGTTATCTCCCGTTTGTGATGCTGAGTGTTTCATTATTTTCTTTCGGCTGTTTTGCTCATAACTTCCTCATACGGACTCCAAATGACCTCGTTCTTTTTTCATTGGCTTCATTTTCTCGTTCTATTCAAAATAGTATTAAGAACTCTTGGATTTGAATGAGTTGAATTTGGTATTTGGCCCTTCTCTATTGTTATAACTTAACTTCCTTGTTCATTTTCGTGTCATAATGAACTCCTTTCTTCTTCTTTGGTTGAATACACTTCAAAACTACTAAGAAAATCATAAACAAACAAAATCAAAGCATAATGATATGAAAACTAACAAGAAATCAATGAATTAGAGTATCCAAATAATGCACCTATCAAATTCCCCCACACTTTCCTTTTGCTAGTCCTCGAGCAAACTACAAATCTAAACTAACCTAAACTCCACAAACTCCATTTCGTTGAGGATACGGTTACACTTAGCATGTGTAACAAGCCTTTAAACCTCTAGGTGTCCCTAGTGGACGAGTTATAGTCTCGTGAGGGTTTACAAGAGGTATACCCACAAAACCTAATTTTTAACTTCAAAACATTCCAGAGCACATGCATCCAAAAAGCTACGAAGACATAAAGTTTCTGCATACTAACAATAAGAAGTTAGAAGTATAAAGAACATTATTCTCATGATTAACCCTTGAGTTAGGAGAAAACCACCATATAAAAGAATCCAGGTTCGCGAGTGACCGAATGTTTCTGCCTCACCAAAAAGATTTTATGAATTTGACACTCAAAAGACGCACTTTATGTGCAGGAAGGAATGAAGATAGAAATCCTGCACACGTTGAATGGTAGGAAGGAAAGGTAACCTTCCGAATCATATGAAGATGTTATCCCATAGAACGTGGGACGAAAAAGAACCCTTTTTGTTTTTCTAGTGACCTCTAATAAAGGAAATCAACCACTATGCAAGGATAGGAATGCTTACTTACCTTCTCACCCGATCGGCAATCAACACCACTCTCACAACATCCAATAGAAACGTCTTCGGTCTTCAACTGTTGATGATGAACTTTTGAACTTCGTAGAACCTTGACAATTTGTAACTCTTTTCCTCAATTCTTGTTGTTTGAAACTTCTCTATAGATTTCTTCTTCCCCACGACCTTATTGATTGAATACAAAAAAAAAATATACACTAAAGCAATGATAAGCATATATATATATATTATGAGAATGAACAGTAAATAAAATGATGAAACTACTATGGCCATGTGATAAAGACTTTACCACTTGATTCTTCACAACATGTATTGCCTTGATATCATGAACTTCACTAACTCCCATCTTTTGATTTATTTCGCTTTTGTACATAAGTATTCAACATGTATATATAATTCTGCTAATTGTATTGTTGCTTTACTTGAATATGAAATTTGCTCTTTCTTGAACAGTTGCTTGTAAACCTTGACTGTCTTCAACTTTCCTTCAAATTTTTGATGTTCCGCTTGTTGATGATGATATGTTTCTATGGACCTGTTGTTGTCGAGAGAATGATACCAACTGCAAACAAGACTACAAGATAGAGTTAGCAATTCTGATGGCACCCTCATGATTGATAGAAATAGCACTCAAGAGATCAAAAAGTAGTGCTGAAATTGGTGCGAGGTTAGGTAGCTCATCATTCTACCCGGAATTTACGCAAATGAAACACTCTAAATGGACAATTGAAGGTTTGGTGCCTCACTCATGGGTATTGAATGATCAACTCTTGTAATACTGTATTCTCTACCGACATTTTAAGTCCATTTTTGTCAGCTCTAGCCTCTCAACAACTAAGCACTCCGAATATAGTTCTCTAATACTTCTAAGTTCAGTTATTTCGGTTAGAACTCCGTATGTAAACGTAGCTAGAAATATACCAAGTGACTCTAAAATCTCTAAAAGTTAAAGGTTTCATGCAAATAGTTACAAAAAAGTTAAAATAAAGTTTCTACCTAAAAGTGAATACTTAAGAATTCTATATACTTAACACTCCCCCACACTTAAAATTTTACATTGTCCTCAATGTAAATCGATTCCTCCAATGTAAAATCAAGATGGGAAATCCTAACATGATATGAAAAAACCATCAAAAGATAAAGATAGAAATACAAAACCAATGGGTTGCCTCCCATTTAGCGCTTAGTTTAACGTCTTCAGTCCGACTTGGCATTCCTTGTTACTCCTCCATAGGGAGAGCATCTACTAAATTGATCTCAACCCTCTTAGGTTCAAACGGTTCATAATAGGGATTCAAACGATGCCCATTTACTTTAAGCTCCTTCCCTGTTAACAAGCTATGAATCTCTACTGCACCGTGAGTAAAAACGTTAGACACAACAAAGGGTCCTATCCAACGAGACTTCAATTTTCCAGGAAATAAATGAAGGCGAGAATTAAATAAGAGAACTTTCTGTCCAACAATAAACTGTTTTCTAGAAATCCTACTATCATGAAAAGCCTTTGTTTTCTCCTTGTAGATTCGTGAACTCTTATATGCATCATTACGAATCTCTTCCAGTTCACTCAATTGAATCTTCTTTTGTTTACCAGCCACATCCATCTCCATGTTGCACTGTTGAATAGCCCAAAAAGCCTTATGCTCGATTTCAACAGGAAGATGACAAGGTTTACTGTACACAAGTATATATGGTCACATCCCAATAGAAGTCTTATATGCTATTTGGTATGCCCATAATGCATCATTGAGACGTAAACTCCAATCCTTCCTTGATGGATTCACCGTTTTCTCTAGGATGAACTTCACCTCTCGATTAAAGACTTCTGCTTGCCCGTTTGTTTGTGGATAATATGCTGTAGCAATTTTCTGAGATATGTTATACTTTTTCAACAAACTCTAGAAGAACTTGTTTCGAAATTGTGATCCCCCATCGCTGATTATGGCTTTTGGAGTTCCAAACCTTGCAAAAAATATGTTCTTTAACAAAATCTGTAACCACTTTAGAATCATTAGTTGAGGTGGCCTTAGCTTCCACCTATTTCGAGACATAATCAACAACGAGTAAGATGTAAAATTTACCAAAAGAATTAACAAAAGGACCCATAAAATCAATTCCCCATATATCAAAAATTTCAACGAAAAGAATAAACTTCTGTGGCATTTGATTTCGAGCACCTAGATTGCCCGTTCTTTAACATCTATCACAAGTTGTGCAAAATACATACGCATCTTTAAATAAAGTAGGCCAATAGAACCCACTTTAAAGTACCTTCAAAGCAGTTATCTTTGCCCCAAAGTGTCTTCCACAAGCGTATGAATGGCAGAAACACAAGATAGAGTTATATTCAGATTCGGGTATGCACCTTCGCATAATTTGGTATGAACAATGTTTCCACAAGTATGGATCATCCCATATATATTGATTTGCTATCTTTTTTAAGTTTGTCTCTCTTAACACGAGACAAATTTCTTGGGATTTTTTTAGAAACTAAATAATTCACAATGTCCGCATACAATGGTTCTGAAACTGCAATTAAGAAGAGTTGCTCATCTGGAAAGTTCTCATATAACGGGATAACTTCTTCTTCTACAGTAAGACGACTCAAGTGATCCGCAACGATATTCTCAATTCCTTTCTTTTCTTTAATTTCGAGACCAAACTCTTGTAGGAGTAGTATCCATCGAATGAGCCTTGGTTTCGCCTCCTTCTTTGTAAGTAAGTACCTAAGTGCTGTATGATCATAAAACACAACAACTTTCGTACCAAGTAAATAAGAAAATTTTTTTCAATGCAAAAATGATTGCTAACAACTTCTTTTCCGTGGTCGTGTTGTTTTGTTGGGCCTCATTCAACATTCTGGAAGCATAATAAATGGCATGAGGTATTTTCCCAGTACGCTGTCCGAAAACTGCACTGATCGCATAGTCACTGGCATCACACATTAGCTCAAATGGCTAGCTCAAATCCGGTGGTTTAATGATAGGGGATGTTATCAAAAGTTCTTTCAAACGATTGAATACCGCCAAACACTTCTCATCAAAGTTAAAAACCACATCCTTTTGTAATAAATGGCATAATGGTGATGCAACCTTGGAAAAATCTTTGATAAACCGGCGATAAAATCATACATGACCAAGAAAAGAACGAATCTCCCTCACCATAGTGGGAGGGGTAAGAGCATGAATAAGATGGATCTTAGATTTATCAACTTCCAAGCCATTAGAAGATATAATATGGCCTAAAACAATGCCATGAGTTACCATAAAATGGCACTTCTCCCAATTTAACACAAGATTAGTTTCAACACATCGTTTAAGAATCAATGTAATATTATCCAAGCACAAGCCAAATGAATCACCATACACACTGAAATCATCCATAAAAACTTCGATAATGTTTTCAACGTAATCTGAAAAGATACTTACCATACACCTTTGGAAGGTAGCGGGTGCATTACACAAACCAAAAGGCATCCTTCTGTATGCAAATGTTTCAAAAGGACAAGTAAAAGTAGTCTTCTCTCCTTGGGTGCTATAGCAATCTGATTGTAACCTGAATAACCATCAAGAAAACAGTAATACGAGTGTCCTGACAATCTTTCCAACATCTGATCCATAAAAGATAAAGGAAAGTGCAAAAAAAGAAAGTATTTCTCGTTCTTTGTGAACTTTTCTAGTTGTTGCATTAAGTTTTCGATAATCAATACAAACTCTCTAACCGGTTTGCACTCGAGTTGGGACAAGTTCATTGTCTTTATTTTGCACTACTGTAACACATGACTTCTTTGGTACAACTTGTACCGGGATCATCAACTTGCTATCAGAAATGGGTTAGATAACTCCCACCTCTAATAACTTAAGTATCTCTTTCTTTAATACTTCCATCATTGGAGGATTCAAACGACGTTAAGCTTCCCTTGTAGGCTTTGTTCCATCCTCAAGTAGTATTTTATGCATACACGTAGAAGGGCTTATTCTCTTGATATCAGCAATTGTCCATCCTATGGCCGGTTTATACTCCTTCAAAACCCGAAGAAGTTTTTGTTCCTTCAATTCAGTTAGTTCTTTAGAGACTATTATCGACAACTCCTCATTATCACCCAAATACATGTATTTTAGGTGATCAGGAAGAAGATTAAGTTCTAGTTTAGGAGCCTGCAAGGCAGATGGCAACAATTTTTTATTAGTGCATGGTAAAGAGATAAATGAAATATCATGAATTGGTGGGTATTGTTGTAACGAATTAAGTTCGCAAATAGCTTCATCAAATTCATCCCCTAATTTAAGCTCGGTTCTTGGATCCGTAAGATCTTTAAAACCTACACTCCTCGTGATAATAGTCTCCAATGGATCATTACTCCCAAAATTAAACATCTGTTGAGCTAAAGAGTCAATAACATCAATAGAGAAACAAGAATGGACATCACTAGGATATCGTATCGCCTCATAAATGTTGAAACGTATTATTTCTCCATCAAATTCCATTGTCAATGTCCCACTATAGACATCAATTTTTGTTCTCGCCGTTCGCATGAATGGACGTCCCAGTAGCAACGGTATAGAAGAATCAATTGATCCATCTGTCATCTGCAGTACACAGAAATATGCTGGAAAGACTAGCTGATTAACCCGCACAAGCACATCTTCAACAATACCTCTAGGGTATACATTAGAACGGTCAGCTAATTTTAAAACAATTCCAATTTATTTTAAAGGTCCTAAATTAAGAGATTCATATATAGATGCAGGCATAACATTTACTGATGCTCCTAAATCAAGCATAGCTTTATTAAACGTCGTGTTACCAATAAAAATAGGAATATCAAAACTACCCGGATCTTTACATTTGAGTGGGAGTTTCTTTTGCAAGATAGCCGAAGCATTCTCCCCCACTCTCATTACCTCATTACCAGTTAATCTTTCTTTATTGGTGCACAAGTCCTTCATAATTCTTCATATTTGGGGACTTGTTTAATCGAATCTATGAGTGGAATATTCACATGAATCTTCTTGTAAATGTCTAAGATATCGTTATCTTGTTCCGCCTTTTTCGAGTTAGTAAACCTGCGAGGAAAAGGTAAAGGAGGAACATAAGTAGAAACAGGAGGTTTAGAGTTTTATTTAGGTACCTCATCGGTTTGGGAAGAGTCAGTAATCTCTTTCTCCAAAACCGGCCCCTTAGGGTCTTTGTTTTTCTCAGCTTCCTATGGTTGTAAAGTTTGTGTACCACTTCTCAATGTCACGGCGTTGACATTTTCTCTTGGATTGATAGGTTAAGAAGGAGTTTCCCACTATTATGTGTCTCTAGATGATTCAGTCTACCGTCCATCGTGCTCATCTGAGTTTGTAGCTCTTTTATCGTATTATCAGTTGTCTGCTGATTTTTCTGCATCAACGTCGTCATATTCTTCATCATGGAGAGCATATCCGATGATTCTGAGTTTTGAGCTTCTTGTGGAGGTTGTACTTGCTGTTGGAACCCATTTGGACGATTAAAAACCGACCCTGGAGCTACAGCTTGCTTGTTCGCATAACTGAAATTTGGATGATCTCTCCATCCTGGATTATAAGTGTTGGAATAAGGATCATACCGTTGTCTCTGCTGATTTGGGAATACTGCATTCACATGTTCGGTTTCTTCTTCATAAGAGGGGATAACCACTGCTGCCATTTGCTGCATCATCTTCTTCATATTACCAATTCTATGCTCTAAATGCGGAGAAGAAGTAACCTCGTTAAACCTCTTGAAGAGTTGTTCTGACCCACGACTTGAAAATTGTTGAGAGTTTGCTGCCATGTTCTCAATTAACTCCCTAGCTTGAGATACTGTTTTATTCACTAATGCACCACCACCTGCAGCGTCGAGAAGATTTCTGTCACTTGCTTGAAAACCCCCATAGAAGTACTGGATGATCAATAAATCACTGAATTCATGATTTCGGCAGCTAGCCACCAATCTCTTGTAACTTTCCCAACATTCATACAATGTCTCTCCTTCCATCTGCTTAATGCCACAAATCTCTTTACGAATCTGAGTCGCCTTTGATGAAGGAAAATATCTCTCTAAAAAGAGTTTCTTCAGACCATTCCAAGTTGTGACACTACCAGAAGGTAAATAGTATAACCATTCCTTAGCAGTATCCATCAGGGAGAATGGAAAAGCTCGTAACATGACTCCATCAGCATCAGTCTCTGTTGGTAGCATGGCCATAACTATGTTATGGAAATTCATCAAATGTTTATTTGGATCTTCATTAGTCATTCCATGAAACTTTGGAAGTTCTCGAATCAACCCTGGATTGATCTCAAATGTAGATGTCATCTGAATACACCACTGTTGCCTATCTAACTTGTGAGAAGCTAAGTCTTTGAGCGTACGATTTGTATCACTCATTGTTTCTTGTTCTTCTTTTACGTCTGAATATGCGTACTCACTTGACGATATACTTGGAGGAAGTGGAGTGTTCACTACCCGAAAAATATCTTTTAGTAAAGTGCCTGATCGAAGTCGTATACTAATGGGACTTGGTCTACTCTCTCTAAGCATTCACGAAAGAAATAGTACCTGAAAAACAATTCTTAAAACTAAATTAAAAACTAGAAATAAGAAATCAAAAACAAAATAACAATCCGCCATGCCTCCCCGGCAGCGGCGCCAAAATTTGGTCGGTTGTCAGCCAAGCAAAATTAATTCAAGTTCTTACTTCACTAATATATATTAGAGTATAGTAATAAGAACAAGTTCGTTCCCACAGAGAGGGAGGTGATTGTTAATTACTTTCGATTACTTATGTAAACAGGGGGGTTTTGGTTGTGACTATAACTAAATTATACTAAAACAAATAGATTTAAACGAATACCAGAGATAAAGAATACTGGTTAGAGATTTCATCTTCCATCTTCTAACATGTTATTAACTAAATCATACTCAACATTCATACACTCTCAATATCAATAACCCTAAAGCATCCTATCGCAGGCTTACTCCGGCAAAACTCCTATTATCATAAAAGGCGCAAGAGCCACCCTTTGAATCCTTTTCAGCGAATAAATTGGCGCAAGAGACACTCAAGTTTAACCCAATGAAAGCGATGGTCTTTGTGAGTTGAGGTTATTCTAAGCAATCCGGCGCAAAAGCCACACGGAGTTAACCTAGGTCACGCTTCTACACATAATTGTATGGTAACATCCCGTCATTAACAACTATGTTATGCTACTTGTAACAAGGATCTTTCGATAATTCCGAATCTCAAACCCTAGTTTAGCTATAAATGTCAATGCATGCTCATCTAATTCACGACTTAAACAAACAAGAAATCCATCATACAAGGTGTTATAGACGGTAGAACATAAGCGATATTGAAGAGATTATGAACATGTGATAATGAATACTTCAATTAATAAACATGTTTTCCAACTTAGGACTACATCTCTAACCAATAAGAAAGGTTTAGTTCATCATGGGTTTCTCAAAATCCATAGAAAATAATTAAGAAAACAAGTAAAGCAAACCCTAGAAATCGTGATGTTCAATCACAACTCCAAGCCCTAGCTTCTTGTTCTTCTTGTGTCTTCCAAGTCTCCAAAAGTATCCAAGATCCCTTTCTAGGGTTATGGAAGTTTTCTTATATAGTCTTCATCATATATAGGTGTTAGAGTCATAATGGGACCATGATACCTTGATTTGGAAGTTAAAAACGTGTCTTAGAAGTGGCTCCCGTCGAGTCATAATCGGTAGTCAAGACACCCTCCTTACCTACCGATTGTAAGACCTCATAATATGACTTTCCTGTGTCCAAAACTTTCCATAATCGGTAGATAACTATCCATAATCGGTAGATAACTTTGCCATAATCGGTAAGCTCGATTTCCGTGTTAACTACCGATTTTTGGAGCTCAAAAACGAAGTTTTCCTGTACCCGAAACTGCCTATAATCGGTAGGTAATTTTCCCTTGTTATCTCCCGATTGTGATGCTGAGTGCTTCATTATTTTCTTTCGGCTGTTTTGCTCATAACTTCCCCATGCAGACTCCAAATGACCTTATTCTTTTTTTTTTCATTGGCTTCGTCTTCTCGTTCTCTTCAAAATAGTATTAAGAACTCCTGGATTTGAATAAATTGAATTTTGTCTTTGGCCCTTCTCCATTGGCATAACTTAACTTCCTTGTTAATTTCGTGTCATAATAAACTCCTTTCTTCTTGTTTGGTTGAATACACTTCAAAACTCCTAAGAAACTCATAAAAAACAAAATCAAACCATAATGATATGAAAACTAACAAGAAATCAATGAATTAGGGTATCCAAATAATGCAAATAATGCAAATAATGCACCTATCAAAAACCACTGAAGACGCACATCCCCTATTTTGTAATATTGCATACGACATTGATAACTGCCCCATTCCTACAAAATAAGAACAAGAACAAAAGAAACTAGAAAATTAAAAACATAAAAAAATTCAGGGATTTCTTTCAATTCAGTTCTTAAAGGCCACATATCGATAATTATATCACATAAGTTGATCATAGTAAGGACGGATCTAGCAGCTATCCTTCTTTTCAAGAGAACCCATTTTGTAAAAAAATCAAAATCTATCAGAGAAAAAAAAATCATTTCTCTCCGTGAGAAAAGAGATACAACGATGGAGATTGAAGACAAAAAAGTTGGAAAAATGCTTTCTTAATGGTTAAAAAGCATGAAAAAGGATTACAAGCATCAATGGGAAGGAACACAATCTCTTGATAAAGCTTTAACCTTTATGTTCATGAATAAGAAATTGTAAAATCAACTTTCTAGGGTTTATACTTGAATCTTCTTGAGTCTCAAAATCTAATATCTTGGGTTTGCGAAATCAGGTTATTCAAAGTCATATTTGATTTCTATAAAATGGGTTTACAAATATGAGATTAGGTTTTTGATTTCTCATAGGTTTAGGTTTTATGTTTGCGTTAATCAGTTGAAGGAAAAAGAGGTGAGGGAGAAGGAGACAGAGAGAAGGAGAAGGAGAATGAGAGAGAGACGGAGGAATAAAACGAAAAAACAAAATTTTGGAAAATATGGGTCTCTCAGAAATATTCACCTAAGAAAGGGGTGTGCGGGTGAAGTTTTCCGCCCGTGGGTTAATGAGTGAAAAGAGTGGAGGAAAAGGGCCTGACAGTAGATTTCACTAAGCTATAAGGTCTAGTTAGTAAAACTTGGTTCACGTTGTGGATAGTTCTTGGAAATTTAGGCGACCAATTTTGATCGGGATTCGAACACGGGCATTTCTATTTTTTTTTGAGACATTTATATAAGAGACAATTTCACTTCTATTTGGAGATCTGTCTATCATCTATTGGAGAAGAGAAGAACAAGGAACTTTGAGAGTGAGATATTTTCTAAAACCTACGGTTTGCTTTACTTTTATATCTTATTAGTTTCTATGGATTTTAAGAAATCTACTAAGCATTCAAGTGGATTAATTTCATTATTCACTCTTTTGCATATCGTTCAAGTTTTACTAAGCGTAATAGTTATTTGACTGTGTTCATGATTAGTTATTTCACATATTTAAATCGCGAATTAAATATCTTAATAATTTCTCTATAGATAATTAGAAGTCTTAGGTAATTTTATCAAGAACCCTAAGAACTAGTAGTAATTTGTGATCACTAGCGGTGTGAATCGTGAAGGAACTCACAAGTAAAACTTGGCATAGGTTGAATATACCACGATTTTGTTGTATTGCCTATGAGTATCCCGTCTCACAGAATTTAGAGCCTTTTTCAAGTTGAATCTCTTAGCGATAAATCATTAGGTTATTTGATAGAAAAGAATTCATATATTAATGAGTGCAATATTTGTTGATTTGTGGAGACATAACGAAGTGTTGACACCGATTGGGATACTTTAGGGTTATTGGTAACATAAGAGAGTGAATGACGATATAGATGTTTGATTGCATAACATGGGTAATGATGAACCGTGAATTCCTTAACCAGTTCTCTCTTATAATATTTTCTTAAACATTTTTAGCTTAAGTTTCAGTTTAAATTACTTTGAACAACAAAACACCCCCTGTTTACAATAGTTATCAAATACAATTAACATCTCATATCTCCCTGTGGATCGAATTCATTCTTATTGCTATACTCTTATCTATAATTGTGAAGTAAAAGAACTTAAAATAATTTTGCTTGATTGATAACCACCAATTAATCATTCTCATAAAAAAATTGTAAATTGAATTTACTCAAATAACTATAATTAAAATAATCATGTTAAGAATTGACTCAGCAGTAGGGGTGCACAAAGGTCGGTTCGGTTTGGTTCTTGGTGGAACCCTGTACCTGTACCTCCCCATGGTCGGTTCTCAAATTTTGTACCTGTACCCTGTACCCTGGGTTCGGTTCCTGTCTTGTACCCTGTATCCTGGGTTCGGTTCCGGGTACGTACCCTGTACCCTGTTTTTTTTGTTTTTTTTTTTCATCTAAAATTTAAATATAAACGTAAATTATTGAAGTAAAAGAGATAGAAAGTTTAAGTGTTGCTATCATTCCAATCTCATTAAGAAATGTATACAGTATTAACTTCCATCAAATAAACACAAAAAAGAAGAATAACCAACATAGAGTTAGAATGTAAAGGTTTTAAGGGTTTCATAATGAGATTCAAGAAAGTAAAGATTTCGATGAAATGAATCTAATGAACTTCAAGGATCAAAAGATTCTGGCGCTGGCATAGGACCCAATAACTCTGCAATATCCATTAAGAAATGAATATTATGTTAAAGATTGAATTGATGACTAATAAAGAAAATAAAAAAAGAAGAAAAAAAATCACATTACCTTCCTCAACATTAGAGTTATCATCTAGTATATAATCATATAAAAGATCAAGAACAATAGGTTTTAGTAACCAACTTTGTAAAAGATCATGGGGAGGTACAGGTACAGGGTACAGGTACAGGGGTAGTACCTGTACCTTGTACCCGGTTGTACTCGGTTCCCATTTTTTGTACCCGTACCCTGTACCTTGTACTCTCGGTTCGGTTCTTTTGGGGTACGGTTCCATCGGTTCCAGTCCGGTTCTTCTGTTCCGGTCGGTTCCTGTACAGCCCTACTCAGCAGTATAGTGGATTCCCATCGACTTTCCTTCGCGAAAGATGGAGATAGTCGCTGCTCTAGAACAAGTGTTATTGACTTAAGAGTGAGTGAGCTGGTCTTGTGCGGTGAATTTCTACCGTTGGATTTTTAGTTACCGTATAACATGTCCGGTATGCTTGTCTTTCTTTACGAGTAACTAGGTAATAATAATTCAGGCCTTTGTTGACGTTTATTTCAATCTCATAATACCTTGTAACCGAATCGTTTGTAATTCTATTAGGTTGTTGATTGCTAACCGTATGATATACAAAGAGATCGATAAACCAAAAATCTAAGAGATTATATCCTTTATTGTGACTCAACGTATGCACGATGATCTAAAAGGGATTATATCCTTTATTGTGACTCAACATATGCACGATGATCTAAAATTGGCACCATGGACCTGGGGGTGAGCGAACTGATGGATTGGTGCAGATTTGGTACCATTTGTGTCAAATATATCCAAATGATGTATTTTAAAATACACCCGTGTTTATTTTTTTATCCAACGGATATGATACCGCGGGTAAACGGATGAACACGATGGATTGGCGGATTTTTAAAATATAGTAACAAAAATTAACTTATAAACCTTGTATTTTCAGGGACCGAGAAAAATTAATTTGGGGCTACACATATAAAATAGTGTCATTATGAAGTAATTTCTCACCATCCCTTATCCACCTATTTTATATAATGATTAATCTATCCTTAATTTATTAGTGTTAATGTTGATTAATTAGTTAGTTAATATTAATTATAGGTTATACTGAAATTCATTACAATCGGAAGTTTCGATAAGATCAATAACCACATATTGTAATGAATAAGCCCCAAATGATTTTTCCCCAATCTCCGATTTTATTGTTCTTCCATAATCTGTAGTTTAGTAAACCTATTTATCTACCAATTATAATAAATACCCCACACTGATTTTTGTACCCATGAACTATTATAATCGGTAGTTTCGGGAGATATACTATCTACCGATTATATCACTAGCCCAAAATATATTTCTCCAAGATTTTGAAAATGTTGAATTTTTCTACTATCACAATCGGTAGTTTAGGCGAATCATTTAACTATCGATTGTCATAGCATCCCCCCCAATTTTTTTTTTTAAAGTTTGAAAATGTTGAATTTTTCTACTATCATAATCGGTAGTTTATTCGAATCATATAACTACCGATTGTCATAGTAACCCCAAATATAAAATTTTCAACAATTTGTAATTTTAGAATTTTTCAAAGTGCTTAATCAGTAGACAGTAACAAAACTTAACTACCAATTATACTACTATGCAAGCATACAAAACTAGTTATTGTCTTGTTATAATCGGTAGTAAGTGATAAATTATCCACCGATTATAATTGTATTTCCTCTAGAAGATTAAGTAAAATGAACCAAGTATAATCGGTAGTATTTAGATAGGCCTTATCTACTGATTACATTACTTTCTGACAAAAACAAGTAAAATTCTTAGAATCGGTAGTTAAAGTCCAATATTAATTTCCGATTACAACCAAACCAAACTCTGACAAAATATTTTAAAATTTTCCAGAATCGGTAGATAAAGATAAACAATTAATTCCGATTACAACCAAACACTGACAAAATATTTAAAAAATTTCCAGAATCGGTAGATAAAGTTAAACAATTACTTCCGATTATAACCAAACTCTGACAAAATATTTGAAAATTTCTCAGAATAGGTAGATAAAGTTGAACAATTACTTCCGATTACACTTTGGACTTAATGAACTCATAGCTTTCAACAAATGTGAGTTCTTCTCCTTTTTCCTGATAATAGTGCGTTTTTGCGAGATCCTACTACACAAGCATAGGACAAAAATAACATAATTCATCAAGTTTACTATGTTATTATTGGAAGATGAAACAACTTAGCTTATGTAAAAGATACATACAAATTGTTGGATCGACAAGCCTAAATAGGTGGGGTTAAAAACTCGTTTTTATATAGCTATATAATCATCTATCCCTATTCGGATAAGTTGGTACCTATCGTGAATTTGTTAAAGAGATCTTTTATTTATTTCCATATTCTCGAACATATTGGATGTAGACCCCCCCCCCCCAAAAGGTTTCAGGTTCAACCCTTCCAGCTATGACATCTTCACGTAGGGTTTCGTTATACCATGTTTTGGTTATAGCCAAATCTTCAGCTGAGTCAAATGTTGCCATGCTTATAAGTAGAGTTATAAAGTGAATTACAAAGAGGAGAAGATTAAATGAAATTTGTAGAGTGTATCAAACTAGGTGTGTGTGGCATTTTTTAGAGATAATAGGTGTATTTATAAGATAATTTCAAAAACTAGCCGTTTATTGTACTTTCATTCAAAATAATTGCACAACTACCTCAACTATCAATAGTCATAAAAGTAAAGTATAATCGGTAGATATATGACAACAATAGCTTCTGATTATAATTATTACTCAAACACAAAATACTATTTTCCCTTACATAGAGAGAGACTTAACGACTAGTATTTTCAAAAACTTACTGCAAAATTATAATCGGTAGATAATAGAATAATATGACTACTGATTATACATCTATGATCATTATTATGTGATTCAGCGACGTCGACGAACCTCAAAGGGGTTGAATCCGTCCATCACCTTAAGGATGTTGAAATGAGATTCGTAATGGTAATTTGATCGTTTCCATCGTCGCCATTCCTCGAGAGATCTCGCTATAACTTCATCATTACTTTCACCCCTCAAACAATATCGATCGACAAGATAAGTTAAATTCACAAATGGATCAACTTCTTTGCTTATGTAATTGAATCGACAAAAAAGATCAGCTCTATTGCAGTTACTGGGGTTACCGGTGTCAATGCAGAATTGTTTGTGAATTCTCTCTAAATAAATCATACTCATTACTCTATTTTGAAATTGTTCTTCTCCCTATCTCGGATAGAGTTACACATACCGCCTACATAGATATAAATATTCTTCTTTCGTGTACTTTGTAGTAATAACAATGTACGAGTCAACTATTATTTTGAAGATTATTACTTTGATATTGGAGAAGTAAAACGTAATGGTGGTGTATGTATGAAAATTAAGACACCCTATTTATATATATTAGAGTCCTAAACAATTTATTTTTTTTGAAAAATTAGCCATTAGGGCGAAGTGTAACTAGAATGTAAAGAAAAAGTGGTTCAAAACCTTAGCAGTTGAGTATAATCGGTAGTCACGGGTGTGCAATTTCTACCGATTGTTCTTAAAAAATTCTTAAAAACTAAAGTCTGTCGCTTTACGTATAATCGGAAGAAAAAAATATACTATCTACTGAGTAAACACAAGTAATTTTCAATGTTACGAACAGTAGATAAGTAAACAACTTAACTACCGAGTAAAGTCAAAAAATCCACAACAACCCCAAGTAAGTTTCAATGTTTGAATTGGTAGATAAGTAAACAACTTTGCTTCCGATTCCTCGTAATTGGTAGAAAATGATACATATTAACTACCGATTAAAATCCAAAAAGATTCAGAAAACCCAAACCTTTTTCAATGGTTTAATCGGTAGATTTGAAAACAAATTAACTATCGATTGAGGTTAATCGATAGAAAATGATACAATTTATTTTTACCGATTATATTGAAAAATGTTGGCAGAACTAGATAACTCTTCCGCTAGCAAATGAGTTTATAATTCATGATCCACAAAAATTACATGAAGCCATCCATAATCCATAAATTAACCCATTCATAAGTCTTAAACATAATGTAAAAACTTAAAATCCCAAACAACCATTTAAAACAAAACAATCCGAAAGATAATGCTAAGGAATGTCTACCACAAGCATGTAATTATAAAGGATTAAACAACTATCCTCGGCTTTATTTACCACGACCACGACCAGCATTGCCACCATCATCACCAGCCTTCTTACCACCTTTGGGATTAACAACGCTTGTTGAACCCTTGATATTTTTGAGCCTTTCGTTGTTGGCCTCTTAGGCTTATGAATAAATTTTCCCCCAAAATAGGTGGCATAAGCTTCATTGTCAATATTATCAACTAGGACTTTGTGCTCATTTTGCTTCTCAATTGATAAAGGCACTCCCGACTCCCAAAAACACAAACCGATTTTTTTGTTTTCATGCCACAAAATAAAACAATGAATACTTGCAACATTGAGCCATAATGGATAAAGTTGTATTTAAATCAAGTGGAAAGAAAAATACTTACCAATCTTTCATAACCGGATGGTTTGTCTTTGATGATGTAAGTATAATCGGATGTCTTACCCTTTCCTTTATCTTCTCGGATCACACGAAGATGAGAAACTTTCCGATACCACTCCAAATACCTCAAAGACAATACATCACCTTGGGTCACAGGTCTACCAGTAGGGATGCACATCGGGCAGTCAGTTCGGTTTTGAACCAAAACCATCTACCAAACCGTTCATGGTCGAGTTTTGAAATTCAAAACCATCTACCAAACCGTCCATAGGTGGGTCGATTTTAAATCAAACCCAGTCGTACGTTTCAGTTTTGGGTTTTTACGGTTTAAACCGCGGTAATGCATAGTTCATCCACGCTTTTGAGCAAAGTTCATATCAATTCAGCAAATCTGGCAGAATTTTTAGTTAAAAAGATAGTAAAAATACAATGTTTATAGCTTACACCATCGTATACTTACCTTAAAGCCCAAATGGAAAGAATTACTAACACCCTTTTTATAGAGTTCCTTTGATAGACACTTTTTGAGAACATAAATTACAAATTTACAAAATAAATTCAGATCTCTAGTAACAACAAAAATTAATAATTTGATCCCAAATATAAAAATATAAAAAATAAAACATTCAAATAAACCATGGAACCTTGGGTGAAATTTAAATTCAACCGACCTAAAGATAAAGGGATAGGATGCAGAATAATCAATGTCTACGATCAATCGGTTTATACAGGCTGGGTTCGATCAGTTTTTATACTAAACTCGTGAACTGAACCATCATCAACGGTTATGTAATTTGGAAACTGTATACCAAGCCGCAACGGGCGGGTTTGGTTGAATAAAACGTGATTGTATCGGGTTTGGTTTGATGGGTCGGTTCCCGTGCAACTTTATCTACCAGCGTTCACCATAAATGTATGTTTGTCGTTCCAATACTGAACAGATTGCTTATAAGAGTGACCAACCTTAAGAGAGTCGTTAGTAGACTCGAAAAAGTATTTATCCACATGAAAGTGGCCACGTATAACATGCTGCGGTTCGTCTTGTACATAACCGTGTTGTCGCATCAGCTTTGATCCATTGTACATGATTTATCCTATGGGGTGCCATAACGGTCCAAAGTACAAAGACAACTCGTACCTGATTGCAATATGTCCTTCAATACATTCTTTCTTGTATGGATCAAAGCATACATATGCGGCATTCATCGAGTCTAGATTCACCCTCACATTTATCAACTCCTATCAAGTACGCCTGGCAAGCGGTACCCCACGAGTAATCACATACTTTGTTTAGAGGATGCAAGATCTATAAGAGGTTGGCGTCGACCCTGTTGCATGTACAGTTGGAGAAAATGACACATGTCAACAGATATAGAAGATATGCCGTGGCTGCCGCCTCCACTTCGACCTGACTCAACTCTCCATTCTGTTCTTTCTCCTTGGTGCCGTAAAATTTATTCCTCAAGTCAACCATGTTGAACTGCCTAGTCTTATAAGAAAAACAACTCTTGAACTCAACATCCGAAGTTGTTTGGTCCCAACCGAAACACTTATTAGTGTAATCATAAAGCTGAGGCCAGGTTAACTTCTTGACATAATCATCCTTGACATCCTTACCCTGGTCAGAGAGACTCAAAACCTGCACAACATCGTCAGGGGTAATCCTTATCTCACCAAATGAAAGATGGAAGGTATCAGTTTCCCCATAAAATCTCTCCACAAAGGCTGATATCGCCACCTTGTCATGCTCAACCATTGAATTTTCATCTGCAGTAGGTAACCCCGAGCTCTCAATAATTTCCTTGAACCTATCACATTCACCATCTAAATCCCAATCAAGCATGTTAGTTGGTGCAGCTGTAGCTTTGAGTAGACGAACCGCATGAGTGTGATCCTATTATACACGACGGAGTACAAAATAATTAGAACAACCGTTATGACTTCGACGAATAAAAATTAAATGACATAAAAAAAGATTGAAATTATTACCTCGGTGGAATAGATGACCTTGGCCCAAGAGTCTTTATAGCCAAATAACAATTTGCATCCATTGCTTGGTAAACCAGGGATCCCGCCTTCTGGAATACCTTTCATCATCAAAGAGGTGGGGGGAAAGTGTCCTCCTTTATTCTTGGTTATCTTATTTTTCTCTTCCTCTTTATCTTGTCCTCCTACTTCAGTGGGACTTGGTTGTCCTACATCTATACTTGGTTGACTAGGTTTTGGTTAAGTTCCATCTTTGATAGAGATTATGGGAGCGCTCTTCTTTCTTCGTGCACTAGCCATTAGTTTTTGACCCCCAGGACGACGAGGCTCTGCAACAACATATTTATCTTTGCCTTTCTTAGCTCCCCTTTCCCTAATAAGCAAAAACCAAGAGCAATCAAAGCAAGTAAAGTTAGTTTTCGAAAAAAATTGAATGCCAGTTTTGAGTTGTCCATACATTATAATCGGTAGAAATTATATGAAAATAACAACCAATTAAAGATAATCGGTAGTTCGGGTTCTATACTATCCTTCGATTAAACACAATCAGTAGTAAAATGTTCCAATATTAACTACCGATTACAATTCATTTTTGTCTAGAAAACATATGGTTTTGAGGCTAACATAATTGGTAGATAAATAAAAACCCTTTACTACCGATTATAATGTAGCCCCGACTTTTTTTCATTTTCAAAAATTATAATCGGTAGTAAGTGTTAGTACTTATCTAACGATTATAAATATTTTTTCATCTTCTGCAGGCCTAAACATTTAACATAACCGGTAGATATAAATTTAAATTATCTTACGGTTGAAACATTAGATTTTACAGAAAACATACCACCACTTATACCCGGTTGATAAATATTACTAATTATGAACCGATAATGGTTAATGTTCTTGAGGAATGAAGAACACAACCATAATCGGTAGATAAAACACAGTATGAAACTACCGATTATGTCAAATCACCTAAAACCTTAGAAATTCTAGTGATGATTTCATTCAATTGAAGCAAAATAAACCCAAATAATGGTATACCCTTACCTAATTAGGGCCATTATATACTGCTGGAGAGGCTGATTGTCAGAATCAGTGGCCGAATCTAAATTATCATCTTCTTGTTCTTCGTGTTCTTCAACAATCTCTTTATGTTTTAATCTACCCACAAAGTTTAGTTTGTTACTACTATCAGATTGACGACTTGTTTGTTTCGACTGAGTCATCTTTATATCGAAGAATCGACAATGATTTGATATGGCGGTTAACGACAATACGATTAATTGGTTTCGAACAAATTTAACGAGAGAAATTTTTTTGTTCTGAATCGGCAGATAGAGAAGAGGGGAAGAAGAATAGGAATAACTAGAGATAGATTTGAAGAGTATAGTTAGGTTTTTGTATTAGTTGAAGGGTATGTAGGAATTACTCACTACTAGGACATCCCATAGCCACTAGAAGGATGACCATAAATAAGTAGACCCAAATTAGTTTTTCTCAACCCAAAAAATGCCACGCTTTAAAACCATATTACTAAAATATAAACTACAATATAAAAACACTAAAACATAATTAAACAAGATTAATTCAACGATTTTTCAACAACCAAAAGTAAAATATTCAACAATATGAAATATTCTTCAGATCAATCCAAAATTGATACTTCTTAAATATCTTTTAGGACTTTCAATGCATCTGCAAAATGAAAAGCCACTCATTAACACTTTAAGCGAAAAAAAAATATTTACAACATCAGTAAAGAATATCTCTTGGAATATAAGTGGGATCTTACAGCAGGGTGTAGGCCAGTACCGATCGAAGATTATATATGGAAAGCAGAAAACTAAAAGTACCCCGCACAAATCGAAGATTATAAATGGAAAGCAGAGAAACTGAAAGTATTACAACATTATGATATTTGGTTTTACCGTAAGGGTACCTCTCTACTACTTTTTACTGCATCCATATACCCATAGCTTGATCTTACTTTAGATTATCTTCTCACAGTCACTGGATTCCTATAATCACAATGAAACAAGAGAAATACGGTCCTAAATGAAGAGAAGTAGATGCAAATTCCTAATCACAACAAACCAAATTGAAGATTAGATGAAGGAAAATCAAGAAAACTACAAACAAATGAATGAAATAGCAGCTAGGGGAAGTGGGGAGCAATCTTCTCTTCACTGAGCCATAATCGGTAAGAAAAGATATATATGACTTATAATATTCCTATATAGACCTTCATATTTATTTGTAATACCAAAGCTATCCTCCGCACCGGGTGTCCAACGGATGTGTGATGTACCATCCGCGTCCTAACTCATGAAAATAGTCGGTTTTAGAAATTCATCCATATCCAATCCATCAAACGCCGGCCGGGTGTCCACTCGTTGAAATTCGGATTTGACCAAATAAAATCCGTAAATATGGTTGTTTAACTCACACCTAATGAGACCGTAGGGATGAACACGGGTGGTCCAACCTTCCAACCTGATCTAATCCACCCGCAATTTGGCAGGTGGACAACCGAACCGAGTCACTGGTGGATTGGACATAGGTCCATTCTTAAAAATCCACTAAATATTAGATTACACGTCGATGCAAATCAAGAAATCCATTGAACACCCTCACCCACCAGGTTAAGGGTAGTTTTAGAAATATGTAAGTTATGGAGGTAAGTTTAGTAACTTATACCCTGGAGTCTATCTACTTCGTATTATTCATCAGTGAAAAGGTTTAGATTTATATGTTCCTAGTAGAGAGGCGGAGAAGATTTAGTTAAACATGTAAGGATATTTCTATAAGGATGATTTAAGATGTTATAAATAAATAATTAAACTATATTTTTAATTATTTTTGTTTTCATCTTATTCAAATAGAAATTTTAATATAAATTTCCGGATTCACCCACATCCTACGTACCCATCCACTCGCCCATCCGCGGATGATGGACCAGACGCTGATGAAAATCTAATACGTGCCATTTAGATAAACTGGACGTGGGTGACACCAAATCGATATATTTCACCCGTTTCTCATCCTAGTAGCACACAATTTACGTAAGTTAAGTGGCTTAAAATTTTTCCAAGGGAAATGATCAAAACAACCCATTAGACTAGCCATGTGGATGGGAAAGCCCAAGTTCCACTATGGGAAATGCTAGCTATCGGCTAATGCTTGGACGTTCTGCCAACCTCTGGTCTCTAACAACAAGTTTCCAATAGCCAAAAATTGACATATCATGGGCTATCCCACGGTTTATACCGAGTGAAAATCCAATATGGGAAGGGTCCGATTTTAACATTAGGCTGGCGGAAGGGTTGAGATTTTTCCAGGATTCTCTTGGTGAACAAATTAAGAAGGGTTTGAAATAGGGAAAATATAACTGCTAAATAGGGAAAACCTAAATAAAATTATTGAAAGAGTAGATATTCAAGATCTAGGAATTACCAGTTAATCAACTTTTGGTGATCCGTTTAGTATGTAGTCCACCCATTTTAGCATGATAATCGTTAGTCCAAAAACAAGACTAAATTCATTACTCGCTGGTCCAACTCACGTGTGAGTTATGAGAGATTTTTTTTAAATATTCCTTGTTTACCCTTGCTCTAACGTACATATAAAACGAGTTGAAATCAAATCTTGGCAGATTTTCTTTCCTTTCTTCAGATCAGATCTGACTTTCGCTCTTTCAATGCTTCTGCTAGTGTTCTTCAGTTTCAGGGTTTCGATCTCAAATCTCCAGGTTTTTTTTCTAGTTAGTTTTTTTTCTCTGTTATTTGATTTATTTTATGTTTTGTTCTGTTTTTTGTTTTTTTAAACTGAAATCATGATAATCAACTCGATTTCACGATTTTGTTGTTTTTCTTACACTGAAATCATGATGATTATCTTTTTCTATGCATGTTTTGATCTCGTTTTTGTTCGTGTTTTAGTGTTTCTGTTGATTTTTGAAACTGATTTTTGTAATTGTTCTATTTCGTTCATTAGATCGCCGTATTCCGTTTGTTTACATGTAGTTTGATAATAGGTATGATTTGGTTTTCTTTTATTTTTTTCAGGAACTCATGATTTCTATTGTTTGTTCCGTTTTTTTTTAATGATTCTTCATTACATATTAATATGTATTGTTTTTCAAAGCATTTTGATATGTATTGTTGTTATATATATTGTATGGTATACCATTTTTGAATCAGTACATAATTGTTTGTACTGCATATAATATGCTTTTATTTATTTATTTTGTGTGAATCTATAATATTTGTTGTACTCCTAAACCAGTACATATTATGTTGTACTGTAGATTTGGTGTTCCTATCATCTGAAAATATATGTTTGATTTTTATTTGGATCACATTGCTACAACTTCAACATGTCAGGTGTTGGTTCTAATCCAAATACCTTTTGATACTCTCATGTATACCACAAGCAACACCACATTGCATATTTATTTACGTTATCTTCGACTTTGGAAGATTTGAAGTTTACTATTTGCAACGCGTGGAGATGGTTGACTCCATCAACTATTGTTGTTAATCATGTTGAAAATGGAGTGAAAGTCCCTGTCCTTGCTGATGTATCACTTCAAAGGCTTGCTGCATTATATTTTACAAAGAATTCAGATTTTTTTGAGTTGCATATGGATGTTGTTTTATCTGGTACATCTAGTTCTTCGAGAAGTGCTGATTTTGACAACGCTGCTGAGTTGGTTGTGAGTGCTAGGAACAATTATTTGAAAGATTGTAAAAAGGTTGGAAGTGTTCGATTTTCCGATGGTTGGGAGAATGTTTATGAAGATAAAAACCATCTCTTCCGTGGTGGTGTTGAAGTTGTTCGGTTAGCATGTGAGAAATATTGTTTGAGGACATAAGGTTAAAAATTGAAGAATGACCTTGAGAGATTCACGGTGAGATGCAACAATGACTTTTGCTCTTGGATGCTTCATGCAGTTGCCATAAATGGGTCTTTGGATGTGTTTAAGATAAAGGATTATGTGGGGAGGCACACTTGTGGTGCTGGGTATAGGTTGAGGATTCCAACTGTTTCGAGGAAGCTTGTAAATCATTTAGTCTATGAGCGTGTCAAGCACAACCCTCTCATAAATCCGCAAGAGATTATGAATTATATTAAAGTTGGGGGAGGGATCAACATCAAGTATCACCACGCATATCATGCATTAGACTTATCGCATCAAATGATTTTTGGTGACGATGTAACGTCATACATTGATCTTGCTTGGTGGGTCACTGCTGTTGGGGAAACCAAACCAATGTCTTATATTGATTTTCACTTCAACGATGCAACAAAGAGATTCAACAGACTTTTTATTTGCTTTGGAGCTTGTAGAGAGGTTTATAAACTTTATCGTCCAATGATCTTTTGTGATGCGATATTTATTACGGGGAGGTTTAAAGGAGGTCTAATGGATGCGACATGTCTTAACGACAATCAAGGTAACTTTTTTATATGGTAAATATTTGATATGTAACTGTTTTTTATATACCAGTACAAAAAGAAACGTAATCTATTTTATGGTACATGTCAATATATACTGTAGGATCATACACATCGTACAGAAAGTACATTTTGATATGGGCTAAATGATTTTCCATAAACCAATACCAATTATCATTATCTTCGCCAGGAACTAATGCATATGCAAAAGGATAAAAACCTAGAAATTTTTTTTAAAGCCCATATAAATATGTACTTCATGTCAACTCCTTGATGAAATTCTCTATAGAAACAACTAGATCATAAGGATTGCTAGATCGCGACTGCTCGTGTGTTTCTTCTAGAGAAAGAGTTGAACTACTATTTGTTCATCTCAAACTTAATCCGAACCTTCTTGAGTCCTCAGTCAACTCCTTGATGGAATTCTCTAGAGAAACAATTGGATCATAAGGAGCACTAGATCGCAATTGCTCGTGTGATTCTTCTAAAGGCATAATAGGTTCATTATAAGTACTAGATTGCATCTGCTTTAGGGAATTCCTCCAAGACAAAGAACTCAAATTTTGCTCATTTTTATGTTAATAAGATGGGTGTATGTATGAATAGTAATTGGGATCACCTTGGTATGAGCAATAACCTCCAAAAGGTTTGTGGTGGTCCCGAATACTATCCACACACCATGTTGATAATATGGATAATGTCTATTTTGAAATTCAGTCGGATATTCATTGTATTGGTCCTCATAATACCAGTTCGACATTTTCTAACAAAAACTTCCTAATATATTTACAAAAATAAACTCTAAAAATAAATCCTACCGGAAGGGGTTCTAAACATACACAAGCAAGGACGACTCAACCAAATCAAACCTATTGAATCTAGCAAACAAAAAGCATGATGGCTCCACTTAGATTGTTTCTAGACCAGCTTCTATTCTTCCAAAAGGCAACTAGTTGCAGTTTTAGCGAATCTCTCAGAACGATCCCAATTAGATTAAGTCGAATAGAAACATGATAAGCTCTAAGGAACTTTGATAACCCTGCCTCTTTGACAACTTTTCCTTCGGTTACAAGGCGGCTCTAATCGACTTAAAATAATCTTCCTGAACTTTAAGTTAGGCTAACAAAGTAACCAATACAATCTTTTTGAATGATTTTCCAATAAGCTCGATACCTTATAGGTCTCTTTCTAGTCAAATTTTATGTTTAGGTTCGCGTAGGCAACATGTTCCTAAGTCGGGCAAGAAGGAGACGGTGATGAAATACGAGTCCTTATCTTATATGGACAGTCCTTGACCTTTACTAGAAAAGTAAATTCCGTATTCAAGTTCTCAACATATATGCATTATGAAGGAATACAGAAAACCCAATTGCAGAGGATTCGTTGGTTGATCGAGTCTTACCTTCCGTACCGGACGGGGGATGAATCGGTTGTAGTCGACTCAGGCCACCGACTCCTGTGTCAGTGTACGAACCCGAGGGGACGAGACAATATCGTAATTGTCGTCCTTCCCTGTTGCAGTTTATATTTAAATACCCTTCCGTAGGGTTTAAAAATAATAATAAAGTTCAAAAGTTCAAACTCCAAAGTCCAAAAATAAGAAAAAATATAAAAATACCTAAAATAATTACAAAAATAATAAGAATTTCCTAATATAGTTTTCTAAAAAGAAAAATAAAAATCCTAAAAAAATAAAAAAAATAAACTTAAAAAAAAGTCTTGTCTTCTTTTTCCGTTCTTTCCGATTTGTCTTTGACTCCAAGTCTTTAATCAATTAATATAATCTTTAGCTCCAATTTCTTTTTGATCCAAAACTTGTAATACAAAGAAAATACCCAAAAACGTAAAATATAACAAATAAAAATAAAAAATAAAAAATTAAATTAAAATCTAACTAAATAATTAACCTAAGAAAAATCTAAAAACAATTCCAAAAACAAGTCCGCGTCGGCGGCGCCAAAAACTGATTGTTTTGTAAATAGTGGTAAGAAAAGTATCGTTCGTTCGAACTTGTGAAAAATGATTTTAGATTTAATAAACTAATTTTAAACTAAAAATATACACAAAATATGAAAATAATATTCACAAATACTGAGGTTATGGATTTTACCATTAACCAATTAAAGTGATTCAATCTAATCAATATTCATGCAATTCTTTACATTTAAAGTGATTCTAATATGTTGCAAAAGTAGATTCTCAAAATAACAATTGTATAAAAAAAGCATGGAACATCAAAAACCTAGGACAAGCATGTACCATCTAAAGAAATCACAATTGTTTAATAAAAATCGTTAAATCAATTTTTAATCAAAGCAAATAATCATAAAAGAAATTACAAAAATCAATTAAAATAGAAATATACCACTTTTCTTGGAACAATGGCTTCCTCCATCCCCTCAGTAAAGGGGTTTAACTCCTCATGTTGAAAACACTCTCAAAATACTCATTCATGGCTTAAAAAGGTGTTTACAAATGATGAAAAAGAGTGAAAATAATGAAAACAACGAGTTTGCAACGTTTATAAGCGTTATAGACTCACTGTTACAAAAGGAAAAGTGTTTCACGAAGGTAAATGTTGTAAATGAAGATAAACGTTGCATAGTTAAAAGCTTTAGCAACAAAATCTTCACCCTTTTGGCCACGGAAACTTCAACCTTTTCGCAATGTTTTCTTCATCTTCTTCATCATGATCATGAGCAGATTTTTTGATGGATTTTTATTTCTTCGTTTCTGGCCTCTCCAGACCCCCCTCAAAGCTTCATTCGACCTCCTATTTATAATAGAACACTTCCACAACTCCAAATATCATGAAAATCTTCTTGTTAATGAGAACCAACTCTTGGCAGTAAAGAGAAAAATCTTCTTCCATAAACCCACTCTTATTGCACAGAACTTTATTAACCAACAAAACCTGAGAGAAAACTTTTCCCGTTTTTTTACGTGATTGTGAGAGATATGGTGTGAATGTTCAAACCGTGTATAAATCCTTTCGAAATGACAAGAATATTCTTGTCTTTAAATCCTAAAAATCTCCTCAAAAATCTCTCCCAAATACTTACGCAGTTAAAGATATTTTATGAAAATCATTTTCCCGCCAACTTTTGAATTCAAATTCAAACAAGGTGGGTGCCCTTAACCATCTGTTGGGTGCCTTTATCAATTCTGGGGGTGCCTTTATAACTTTTTCTTGGTGCCTTTATAACTTTTTGAGACAATTTTCCCCAAATGTTTATTTCTCCAAAAATACCTATAAACACAATAAAATCACAATATAAGTACATAAATGAGTTCTAACAATATACTATTTGAGATCAAATAAGACACGAAAACGTGTCTATCACCAACTGAATTATGTTCTTAATGACAAAACGAGAATTTGATGATATAAATCTTATATTTTGCACCATCTTTAAAGATGTATGGACATGTGGTTGAATGTATGAACCTGTGGTTTAAAGATGTATGAAGATGGAACGTGTATGGTTTTCCATGCTCGCATGCTACTGCATCTATTGCTATATCTGGGGGAAAGTTCCTTTATTGTATCGACGAATACTTCAAAGTTAGCTGTTATCGCCAGCTATATTCAATCGCTATTAGACCTGTTCCTAATCAAGACAGGTAAGTTTTTAAGCAGTACATATTGATATTTTTTATGGTAGTATCATCCATGAGAATGGTTTTAAGCAGTACATATAAACCATAAACTAGAACTAGCATAATACATATTGATATTTAACATACATCAACAAAAAATGCACAAGTATAATAGATTTTTCTTATTTATGTTTTTCAATATACCACAGGCCTGATGAGTATACCGCAAAAGATACTATTCTGCTACCAATAGTAGTTAGGGCTCCTCCAGGAAGAAGGAAAAAGAACCGCATCAAGAGTGCATGGGAGAGGAGCAAAAATCCTGTTACATGTTCAAATTGTAAATTGAAATCTCATCACAGCAAGGTTACATGCAATGTTATCCGTCAGTACCAATATACAGATGAGAATTAACCTCATTACACTTTTTTTTAGTACATTTGAGATTTAAATTCTTTTAAAAGATACTTGTCGCATTTTTTTAGGTTTCTTTTTTCAGAACTTGTTTGTGTGCCAACTGAATTATGTTTTTAATGACAGAACGAGAATTTGATGATATAAATCTTATATTTTGCTCCATCTTTAAAGATGTATAAACATGTGGTTGAATGTCATTCACTGTATATGGGGGTCGAGGGGGCAGTACCCCCTCGTTATTAGTGATTTTTATTCCCAATACATTTTTCTTTTATTTAGTAATCTTGTAGTTGTTATAAAAACACAAAAAAATACACATAAACAAAGTAATTTTTTAAATTCATATTAATATGTACTTCATAGTAAATGTCAATATGTACTTTTTTAGGATGTAAATCTATTGGTTCAGAGTTTCAGAACAAAGTAATATCAATAT
The DNA here is from genome assembly GCA_023531435.1 of Papaver californicum. Lineage (NCBI taxonomy): Eukaryota > Viridiplantae > Streptophyta > Magnoliopsida > Ranunculales > Papaveraceae > Papaver > Papaver californicum. Next base: position 6,248,512 of record JAJJMC010031210.1, on the reverse strand, counting down.
GTACTTCCTAGCACATATCAATATGTTCTGCTTTTCTATATAACTCTAAAAAGAAATAGAAACCTAACAATGCTAATAAAGATATATATATATATATAATAAACATAATAAGTTCCTGATATAAGTATATAAATCCTTATCAGTTTAATAACTAAAAACCAAGTTCAATAAGTAAAAAGAAATTTACTGCAGTACATATCCATATCTACTCTGCAGGTAAAAATTTATATTCATTTGGAGGGGTCCCAACTGATTTCAGGTGGAGTGCCTGTCAACAACCTGCATGCTAACTTGATTCTTTTCTTCTGAATCTTCTTCATCAATTGTTCGTCATCTCCCGAACTTTTTCCATCACGATCAATCTTTGATCTTCTCTTGATAAAATGCATTACATATGAAAGACATTCTGGCCACATTCCTTGTTGTGGACACCCATAGTCAGTCAACCTTAAGTTTCCCACCTTCTCTCTCTGATTCTTAGCCAAGAACTGATTGATTGGATTGAACAAGTATTCAGACATTTTTTTGGCATTCTCAAAACAATGATCCCTGAACGCCAACAGACGAGTTGTAATGGATGAATTTCTGGGTTTCAAACTGAAACTTGAGCAATTTCCAATGCTTGTTGCCATGGCACATGGGGTACAAGGATCTTTTTGATTTCGTTTCTCATTTTCAAGATTGGCATAATAATACCAGTCACTTATGATCCCGGTAAAGTATCTGGTTTGTCGGCATGATACTGAAAATTGGAAACGTTTAATAGGTTATTTCACAAAGTATATATCAATATGTAATTTTTTTCATATCCAATGTTCAAAAGTAGAAAAGAAGAAAACAACACATACCCAAGCAGATGGATCTAGGTGCAACACCTTTAAGTATTTTCTTTCTGCCTCAGAATTTGCTTGGCCCTCTTTAGACGCCACTTGAAGCTTATACTGAGCGTAGTTGAGAAGATCTTGCTCTAATGCTCTGTTGAAGATCAAATCTTCCATTGTAGCCCCGTTGACGCAGATACCACCTCCATCCTCTACTGTCCAAGCAACCAAGCTGCATATTTATAACAAAAACACATATTGTAGTAAGTTTTTTTGATATGTACTGCAAAACTTACTTGATTTAAAAGTAAAGTGAAAGGTAGAACGTACTTACATTATCTTTCCTTTCTTAAAGTATGGAAGTAGAATCGATATTTGTTCATCTGTCATCTTCTCATAGAGTGGTGACTTCTAAGATCCATGAACTTCATACGAGGTTTCTGAGCTTTACGATCTTTATTGTTCTTTCCTGTCTTTATTGTCTTTTTTCGTTGGTCAGTTTCCGACTTCTTCTTTTCAGAAAGCTTACTTCCACTATCAAATAATGGATCTGTCTTCTTTGTTGGATTCGCACGAGTTACTCGCCTGCTAACTTGTTCTCCAGTTGGTACTGACTTCTTTGCAACAACCTTTGGTTTTGCTTTCGCTTTGGCAGCAGTCATCTTGGCAAGTTTGGTTGCTAGTGGCACGTCGTTTGATGTTTGGGTGGTTGTAACTTCATATTTCTGCATTGATACAGATCGGAAGGTGTAAAGATGATGATAATCGCAGCGGAATAGGATTATTAAAAAGTAACCGGTAGAATGGGTAGAAATCGATAGAAATTAGTTGATCTTCAAAGAGATATACTAAAATCTACGGGGTTATCTAGACTTCGTTAATTCACTACGAATAATGACTTTAGATATGAGATTTTTATTCAGACTTCGGGGTAAACCCAACTATGAATAAAAATCAAAATCAATAAACTCAACAAGTTTAATGAAAATAAAATAATTTTAATTAATCAAAAACTCTTCTAATTTTCGTTTTTGGAACTCCTTATATAGATAACTCCTACTAAACAAACCATAAAATTATCAAAAACCTATAAACTTGTTTCCTAAGGTATCTACTACCTTTAGGAAACTTTCTTAACTTATTAGAACTCTTAAAATAAACTTCCAGGATCTTCTAAAATTACCCTAAAAAATAAATCCGAAAATTAGTTATTTTTATTTTCCATAAATCTCCCTTCATCATTCTACCGGTGTTGGAGAAGATTCGTCCTCGAATCTTGCCGGTACCATGTTCTGCATGTGTAACTCGTTGATGAAATCTTCATACACATGAATTGATGTTGTAAAAAATAATTTATACACCGTATGGAAGCATGAGGTATGATGGAATCCCAAAACGGATCTTCATAAGTTGATTCAACAAATTCTCTCTTGTTAAGGTAGATATGAGAGACCATTTGTGTATCACAATAATCAACAACTAGCTTACTCTCGGGAAAAGACAACTCATCAATATCAGGAATTTCTAAATCAATAAGTTTATCAAGATTACATGACTCACCATGAAACTCCATTAAATCATGTGAAAATTATTGGGATTGTTTTTCTTTGTCATAAATAGGATGTTCTTCTCCTTTTTGAGAAGAAAATTTCATATCCTTCTCATCATCGGGATATTTATCAAAAATCGGAGTTGTATATCTCTCAACAACTTGATTTTGTGCATCATTGTCATGATGGAAAAACAAGTCTTCAACATCGTTAATTGCACTATTATTTTCATCTATAAGCGAGCATGGTTTAGATCGAGATTTTAGTGACTTCTTCAAATAACATTCTATCACTTCCAGAATCTCCTTCTTTGATTTGATTAGATATTCACATCTTTTCGGATCTCGCCTTGATGATAATTTCACTAATACAAATATGGGCTTTGAAGATAGTTCACAGTCCAAAACCATGACAATTGACTAATGAACTGTCACAAAAGAATATGTTATGAGATATATGCAACAATTTTCTACTAAAACTCACACCAATATCGGAAAAAAATCGTGACAGTTTTTTCAACTGTTACTAAACAATTATACAATGACAGTTTTTGTAGAAAAATGCTACCATACATTGATGTATAATAACAGTTATAAACTGTTACTATTCTCAGGATATTGTAATTTTTTAAACTAAAAACTGTTATCGAAGTGTAACCTTATAGGTAACAGTTCTTCAAAATCACCGCCACTTCCATTCCAAGTAACAGTTCTGATTGAAACCGCTACCGTTCATAGCCTCTTATTTTAAACGCACGATGTTCTGGTCTTGGTCTGTTTTGTTAGTGGGTTGGTTGATAAGTACTTTGGTAAAGATTACGGTCTTGAGGAGTAGAAACAACTTGGTTTGGATCTCAGGACTCAGGCTTCTTAAGCATCACCTTCATGCTGTGAAATCAAATCCTTCAATTCAATCTTTATCTTCAATCAGGTCACTAATCATAAACCCTTCTACTTTTAAGAACATCATCTCTGCCGTATTCGAAACCCTAACTCAGTGTTTACATCAACTACCACAACAAGAACAAACCCTAGAAAATCAATTTCAATATCAAAATCAAAACCATTACCTCAAACTTCTCTGTGATATAACAACAAATCATCGTGACTTCACACGTATCGTATTTGACACGGTCCGCTCCTTCTATTGCTGAGCATGTTGGAAATTTAGTATTTGCTATAATTGAATATGACGAGAATGTCATAATTGAGCTTTGTTTTGATTCTTCTGTGTCTCTTAGGTATTGGATCTTAAGAATGTGTTTAGATTTAGGATTCGAGATGAAATTTTAGTTGGAGTTTTGTTAGGGTTTATTAATGATCCTTATCCTTATGTGAGAAGAATTTCTTTAGATGGTTTAGTAAGGTTGAGCAAATCAGTTGTGGAATTTAAGAATGGTGGATTGACTGCGGAAGGGTATGATCGGGCAGTTGATTTATTTGTTGATAGAAATGATTGTGTTAGGGCGGCTGCAATTCATGTGGTAAGTGGTCAAAGACGATTCTATGTTGCTCTTAATTTGATATTTTTTGTGTGTTGCTGAAATGAATTTGTTGTGAATTTTAGGTCTGTGAATGGGGGAAAATGTTACTGGATTCTAGTATCGAAGTTGGTGAGCAGGATTGGTTTGATTCAGTGTTTGTTCAGGTAATGCTTGAACTAGTCGGTTAATGTGATTGATGGGAAATGTTGGCACTTTGTTGGCACTTTGTACTTTGGGATTTAGGGGACTCATGGATTTAGTACAAAATCTATACTGTGGAAGGTGTTGGTTCAATATTGTTGTGAATCAGGTATTTAGGGATTTATAGCGAAGAAAAACTTTCTTTAACTTTCTTATGTTTCCTTGCCTTCTTCATTGTTGTACATATCTGAAGACTCTACTATTTTAAAGAGCTGAAGTTCTGATTATTACTCTTTAATGTTTGTATAGACTCAGTTGAGTGGTGAAGGATCTTGTTGGACATATGGGAGCCCACAAAGAATAGTTCTTTCTCCATTCTTTATGTTGGTGTTATATGGTGATGTATTGAGTAGTTCGTTTGGTTATTTAATAGATATTTTAATATAGTTAAACACAGGGATCATTTGTTTGTTTAGTAGGGTTCAGATGACATGTAGCAGGAGAAGGTGAAGGTTGTGGATTTGTAAAGATCTTTCACGATGATAAGCAGGTGGTGGTTCAAGAATTGAAGCGGATTCAGGTTTTGGGACTGTTTATGGAACTGTGATCTTTTATATGTTTCTTCTTTAGTGTTATTAATATATGGGCTGTAGTATATGACTCTGATTCTCTGAGGATCTGAATTCCATGAGTTTGTGTGTATGTTAGTTCACATTCATCTGGAGTTGTTGGATTTCTAGAAGAGGAGAGTTCAATGTGGAACGTTCCACCTAAGGAGTCCCTTCTTCTCCTTCTGAAGGAAAGGTTTCGTGTGGATACTTTCTATTGTGTATTGTGCATTGTTTTTGTAGTAACTATTTGATTTATGGTTTAAATGCTTCTTTGAAGAAGATCTGAGTAATGTGAAGAAATGAAGCTTTATTTTGTCCGATGGGATTATTGTTCTTTGATGTTTGTGTAGACACAATTAAATGTTGAAGGATATTGGTGTACTTCGAGAGCTTCGTTTGAAGAATAAGTTCTTACTTCACTCTATTAAGTTGATGTCATGCTTGTTAAATGTCCAATATATTTTGTACTTTATATAGTTGAACAGGGAAATTATTATGAAATTCCCTTGTGTTCTAATTTGTCAAGATGAGATTTCATGGTTTTTTAATGGGAAAGAGTTGTTTTCAATTATGTGTGTAGATTATAGTTGTCCCTGTTTTGCGTAATCATCGTTTCTTGCTTATGTTGTCATGTATGGATTATTATATTGCAGGAAAGATGCAGATTTCTTAGGTTATCGTGTATGGGTCTAAAGTTTATATTGAGTTTTGGTTTATACTTTTTTAGTTGGTTGTATTTTTGGTCATTTGGTTTATGTCTGCACTTGGATTATTATTTTGCCGAAAAGATGCTGATTTATTATCTTATTGTGTATGATCTACATGTTGTATTGAGTTTTGGTTTATATTTCTTTAGTTGGTGTTATATGTTTGGTCATTTGGTCTATGTCTGCGCTTGTTAATGCAAGTTTGTATATCATTTCCGTCGAGGGTGTTCTCACTTAGTTATCTCAAGGTTTGTGACTGTTAATTTTTTTGAATATTGGGGATTTTTATGATATGTACTCCATGCGCCGAAGACATGTCGAACTAGGTAGCTAGAGATAACAATAACAAATCGCTATAAAGGTAAGATAATAACTAATCTTGTCTTTTTCTTCTTGCATGAAACCAACATATATGCACCTTTGTAAAACTGCAGATGGTGGCAGTTCGCTTGTAATTTCTGTTTCAGCAGAATTTTCTGTCCGAAATCTCTACTATAGATGTTGATCTTTTTTTTCTTTCTCCAAAGGGATCTTCTTCTAGTTTGATTCTGTATCTTGGCTCATCCTCCCTTCTACCCATTGATGGGCATGGGGGACTTGTCGAGTTACAAGTCTTGCACCTCCATGTTGTTTTAACAATATGTTTAAACTTTGTTGGAGTGTTTGTTTCCCTTATCCTGGCATAATTATTAGGATCTAACTGATTTATTTACCAGGTAGATTAGCTATGTCAGAACTTTCTGCATGCCTGACCTGACGGTTGGTGCTACTGTTCCACACTTGGTTTCAATGATTTCTTTTGTTTTCTGTTTATTTTCTTTTTAATGTTTCCATTTCATATATATGATGTTTTTGTGTACTTTGGGTTTTAGGGGACTCATGGATTTCGTAGAACATTGGTGGTATTGTTGGTATTCTTGTTTGGTTTTTTGAATAATGTTTCTTGGCCATATGTTTTCTCTGTTCTCCATTATCTTTCGTGTTCAATATCCTATATTATGTTATTAAAAGCGACCTTAAAATTCTTCTATATTTTATTCTTAATTCTTATTATCGTTGGTTTCTTAACGTCTGAGTTTCTATGTAGATATCAGGGGTTAAAACTCCTCCACCTTTCCCGATCGGATTATCCTTATTTGGATTCTCTACTTCTTTACTTTGAAGGGAAATTTTGGTTGCAATCTGTCTTTTGGCTCTTCTTTTGTTCCCTATTGTAAACAAGTGATGGTTTTTGTGGTTTATTTGCTGTTAGGATGCTTCCCTTCATCTAGTGCGGTGTCTAGTGGTATGGTTTATTGTAAGGGAAGTTGAACAAGCTAATCATGAAGCACAAGCTTGCTAGTTTCATGTCCACGTATTTGATTCAAATTCATGTAGTTGTCATGTCTGGTTTACTATTTGTTCTTTTATCTTGTGCTTCTTTTATTTAAACTTTGTTGACATTCATAAATTGATCGGGGAATGTCTGTTTGAGTGGCCGCGAAGGTTGTTTTAGCTGTGACAGATGTCCGATGGGTGGTTTTGTATCTCAATATATAGTTCAATTATTTCCTTTCATAAACAAAGCAACTCCCTGTTTTTCAATTAATCAAATTTGGATCTTCGTTTGATGTAATACGTAGTGCTTTAAATTTCAGGAGAGCCTCCGGATTTGGAAAGGGAGCTTGGTCTTCGTCATAGTTGGAAGGACTGGTTTTCTTACTGGGATGTCAACCAACGACTGTATTTTTAGTTTGTGTGTGAGGGAAAACGATCACTGTATTCAACTGCTGCATTTTTTTTCTGTGCAGATTTTTATGGATTAGGTTATGCTTTACATTTCAGGAGAGCCTCTGGATTTGGAAAGAGAGATTGGTCTTCGTCATAGTTGGATGGACTGGTTTTCTTACTAGGATGTGAACCAGCGACTGTATTTTTATCTTGGCTATGCTTTTCCTTTTCCCTTTTCAGGTTTGGTATATTTGGAATAGCGTGTGTTATTTTGATTTAGCCAAGGGGACGGTGGCTTTTTGAGTTTCTTTACTTACACTTTACGATATTTGTGCATTCTGTGTCAACATTCTTCTCTATCTCAAATTCATTTGTTGATTTGGTTTTCCCCTCACAGGTCCGCTTTTTTTCATCCACTTTTTCTGTGGTCTGGGAGTTACACTGTTAAAATATTTCAGGTTTCCTTGTCTCTTTTTTGTTCTTCTTATGCACAGTGATCTATTTTTTTATCTTCTCTTATTTATTTGAAGGCATATATGCAGTGTTCTGTATGCTTTGTTTATTATTGATTCAATGAACTGCTCATCAAAAATTTGTAGATACCATGGGTACATATTCTCATAGTTCCCAACTGGACTTTCCCCGATTAATTTCTGTATTCTAGGTTCTGGTTTCTTTATGTTGGAAGGAATTTTGTTTTCTATTAGTTCTTTTCATCCTTTTCCCCTTGAGTGATGTTAATACATGACGGCTTGTATTGTTTGTTTGCTCTTAGGGTGTCTGCCTACGTCTCTAGAGGTGTCCAAAGATAAGGTTTAATCTGAAGAAGGTTGGACAAACAAATCATCAAGCATGTGGTATGGAAGTCTGCTCTTTATCTCGGCTGTGATATAAGTCATCATTTAATTCCTAATAAAAATATTTAGTGTCCTACATTCTGCCTCTTCTTTGCTGTACTGTTTTTTTCTTTTCTCTTGTTTTTTTTTTATCAAGGCTTTGTTGGCATTCATTGAATGGTTGAGGAATATATTCTATCTGTCTGGATGTGGAGATTATCTTAGATTAGGCAGAAGTTTCTACTTGTAATGATATGGGTGGTTTAGATATTAAATATTCTATTACATTCTATGCTTTTATGTTCTTAACAGTTGTGGTTTCATAGTTGGTCACATTTAAATTTCCAGTTTGTTAATGGTGAATAATTTTCAAGTTTTTGTAGAATACTTAATTTGACATCATACGCTGTTGAGCTTTTTTATCTTCAACCTTACCAATATTGTTTTCTTCTTCTGCTGTTCAGTTATGGGTTTTGACTTTTTTCCTCACAGGTCTACTTGGTCATTATATCCATTCATTGGGGTATCCAGCAAATTCTTTGGTTATATCTTTCAGGTTTTCTTGGTCCTGCATCTTTTCTGGTTTTATGTTATGTATCATGTTCTATATCTTTTATCTCTTATTGTTTGTAGGTATGCATATATTTCTCTGCATGTTCCATTTAATTTTTATTGATGGCTTAACCTTGCATCTGAATGAAATTCTATCATAGAATTCATACATCTAGGCTCATGCTTTAAGCCGGTGAAATAGAGGTTGGTTAATTGATCCTTCTGATGTGCTTATTAGAAAAAAATATTTGTCTTACACATAATTGATTATTTTTGAATTATTCTCTTAGTAATGGATCAGTACCTAGATGAAGTGAATGTTGTCATCTACATCCAGAACATTGTTGTACTTGATTCATGTCAAGTTGATGTCCATCGTCTAGGTCTTTGAACTCTTGCCACCCCTAAAACCCCTCAAAAAATACTTTTTGTAGTTATTAACAATTTGTATCAAGGTTTAAACTTTCCTCAGGGTAATCCTAGTCAAACACTTCACCTTTGAATAGTTACTTCCTTACTGTTATCTCATACTTCTCTCTCTTGTTTCTTGCTCGGAATTAGATCTTTGCTTATATGTAATGTTTTTGGAGACATCTAAGTAAGGTGGGTTTAATTTAAACAAGGAGTTATTTTCTATTAGAATTTAGCTAGAGTTAATCATTCCAATCTGCATAGGGAAAATGTGTTACTTCGTCTTCCTATTTGTATATAATTATCGTAAGTTCAAATTTTGTCTTTGAACAAGAAAGTTTGATGCACAATCTGGGTTACACTTGTTATATTGTAAATAGACAGAGACTTTATTGTTGTTTATCTGTTCTATGTGATTTAGATGGAGGTGCAACAGAGATGGATAGGATTTTGCTGGAGAAAAAATTGAGAATCAGGCAAATTTAAACAAAATGTCATTTTATTGGTATTAAGGTAGTCACTCACATCCTTTATTTTGTTTTCAGTTATTTTACTCCATGATATTAGAACTGATTAAACAAAGGATGCTTGTTAATATTCGCAGCATAGAGTGCAGTTAAAGGATCTGTTAAAATTCTTAGAGTTATTCGTCCAATAAATAATTAATGGATAGGGAACCTTTCCAGTATTGCATCTTTCACTGTTTTCATGGAGGAAAGCTTAAGTAGTCTTGTAGTTGGACCGCTTTGAGACAGAATTATTAGGAACAATGATGTTAGCGAGTCGAACATTTCCCAAAGTTCAATGCTCTCAAGCAAGCCAAAGCGCTCATGTGAATTAGGCTGGACATATAAGTGATAGCGTGTATATGGGTTTGTTTTACTGTTTAGATCTGTTTGCAATATAAGATTGTACTTTCTCATGGCTTTGTTGTTTAGACCATTTGCAATATGGTACTTATTTTATGAAAATGCAATTTTCATTTTTGGTTAGTTACTTCAAACAATACATATTTTGTATTCTTTTTGCAGAGGAAGTCTGAGTACAATGAAGGAAAGATCATGAAAGTACGAAGAGAATGGGTAACCACGTGCTGCCGTTATTGGTGACATGAATTGGCAGGAGTAGATTGGGGACATGAATTGGCAGGAGTATATTTCGATCAACACTTTGGAAAATGGATGTGGTTTCCAACTTCACTGTTAATTTCTTTTATTTAGTACTAAGATTACTTTCATATCAAGTCTTTTGAATTATGTAGTATATTCACTTCTAGTTAACTTATTTTGTTTGAACTTACTAGTTCCGTACTAGCTATCTGTTAAACAGTTTATTGAGTAATCTAATGACAATTTTAATAAAAGCTAAATTTTCTTTCCATAATATTTCGATATTAACTGAGCATGTCACTGCCAACTGTATCATGAACTAGCTTGCTACAAATTAGCCTTCTACAAAGTTGACTGTTCTATGACAGTTTTATTTAGAAAATGTAACTGATATTTGCCAACAATGACAGGTTTATAAAGAAACTGCTACTTTGGTATAAGAAATTGAGTTAATGATGACAATTTTATGAAGAAACTGTCATCTTAGTCTAAGAAGTTAAGTTTTTAATGACAGTTTTCTTAAAAAAATGTTACAGTAATTTCTCAATAATGAGAGGTTTATGAAAAAACTGTCATCTTAGTCTAAGAAGTTAAGTTTTTAATGACAGTTTTCTTAAAAAAATGTTACATTAATTTGTCAATAATGAGAGGTTTATGAAGAAACTGTCATCTTAGTCTAAGAAGTTAAATTTTTAATAACCGTTTTAAGGAGAAACTGTCACCTTAGTAAAAGAAATTAAGTTACCAATTACAGTTTTATTTAGAAAATGTTATTGTATGTTGTCAACAACGACAAGTTTATGAAAAAACTGATACATATAGTCATGATTCCGTAACAGTTTTTTATAGACCCTTTCATAACAGGGGCTTTAATGACAGTGGAATTATTTTTCAAAACTGTCACATAAATTTTTTGGTGGCAGTTTTTAACTGTCACATAAGCCCAAATTTGTACTAGTGTTTATTAACCCCGAATACTCGTCTTAGTAAAATCTTATTAACCCTAGAATCAAACTTTGCTCTGATACCAACTGATGCAGATCGGAAGCGTGTAAAGATGATAATAATCGCAGCGGAATAGAATTATTGAAAAGTAACCGGTAGATGGAAAATCAACAACAACAGTTTGCTTCTTCTTCTTCGATGTTGTTGGAGAATCAACAACATCAATGTTCTTCTTCTTTTTTGATTTTGGTGGTAGAAAATCTACAGGAGAAGCGTTCTTCTTCTTCTTCGATGGTGGAGATTGAGGAGTATCTTGTTCTTCAATTACTGTTTATTTTATTCTTCTATTGATTTTCCTTTTGGTACCCATTTTAGGTTACTGATGCTAGATTTCTCTCAGTGGTTGAAGACGGCGAGAACCCTCACAATGCTAAACCTTAGTGAGTGCAATAAAGTTGCTGAGTAGCTTAGGTTCAATTGCAGTAAACTGTAGAATGCTCAAAGAAATCTATGTTTCAAAGTGTGCTATTACAGATTTTGATTTTGTTGTTTACGATGGGTTTTTCGATTTGGTTTCAGGTGGTTTCTAAAATCTTGCCCTAGATTTTCATGTTTAAACGAATTAAAGAAGGTAGCTGAACTGAAAATTCGATTATAACAAACTGAGAAGTGGAGAAGGTGGAGTGCATGGATGGTTCACACTTAATGACCATTAAAATAATTTTAAATTTTGAAAAAGATTTTAGACCTACGGATAATTGGGTTCTCACGGTGACTATATGATAATTAGGTCCAGGTTTTCGGGACCAACCAACAAATTCCCCATCTAAGATATTAGCCAGGAGCCAATAAAACTTAGCCCAAATAAGTTCCATTTTTTACGTATCAAAATGGGTATCTCATTAAGCAATAGCATAATATCTAATTCAGAAAGTAAAGAATTTATTACTATACGCTATAAATGTCACAGAATCTTATTATAACATTGAACAATAGCAAGGGTTTTCTAAAGATCATTCTTTTATTGCATTCTAAGCAAAAGTGATGAATGAATCAACCTCATTACTTTCCCTATTTTCATCAATCGTCCATCTTTTTCTTGTTCTCAACTTTTATGGTGGGGTGATTGTAAACGGAGATATAATCAGTGATCAATGTACGAATATATCAACACGTGATCCCCAACTAAATTATGACTTTTGTGTTTCATCTCTTGAAGCCAACCCTCTGAGCAAAACTTCTGATATTTTGGGACTTGCTATAATATTCAGTCATATATTAGCAGCATTTTGAAAGATGGAAAAGCAGAACCGGGAGCCAAGGGATGTCTAGGGGATTGTATATAATTTTATTGTACGGCTTTTAAGGACATTTAAAAAGCCTTGAAAGCTTTTAGTGGTAAAGATTATGTAACTGCTATCGTAGACGTGAGTGCTGCTGGGATAGATGGAGATACTTGTAAAGATGAGTTTACAGAAGCTGGCATAGATTTTGGTAATACTAAGGAAACAATATAATGAATTCAATCAGCTAATTATCATTTCTCTTGGCATAATTACAAATATACGTGGTCCTCTCCAGTAGTTTTTGTCTCTCATATGAAGTTTAAGATTTGAAATAAAAAGGAAGTTTTATCTTTTTACACAAAATTTTCGACTTTTTTTCCTTTTGTTTTCTTGAGCACATATGAAAAACCACCTTGAACTATGTCTAAACCCAATTTCACTTTTACGTATTTTTGCCCGATTGTGACTATTGCTGTAACACTTAGTTCTGGCTCATCGAAAAAGACCACATTGGCAGCTGTTCACTAGGCTGTTCTTTTGGGGCGGGTCAAACATCATTTTCAAGCTTTTTGTGAGAATTGAACCTATGTTCCAAGTGTTAGAATTAAAAGTGAATTTATTGCTTATTTCTAAATTTAATTGTTTTGTTATCAAAATTATCTTGATGGGACCAAATGGTCACTAGCCTATATTGTGGGTGGAAATAACAAATCCACTTTTCGCTTATATGTGAATGAGAAATCTTTGGTTTGTTCCACATGGGATATACCAAGGATGGAGTCTATCCTAATTACCACATACGTTCTATATAAGGAAAAAGAACTAGTGGATTGGAAATGGATTAAGGAATTGGCTAGTGGGCAAATGCACACATGTGAGGTGCTTCGCACCGAAGCACCGTGGGCCGCGGGCTTGCGGAGCTTGCGTGTGCTTTTGCGTGAGCCTTGGCGTCGTGTGCCTGCGAGTGCATACATGTACCATCAAAGATCCAACGGTTTTAGATTTTAAAATTATTACAATAAATAATTTCTACCGTTTTATATTAATGGATATTAGATCAAATTAATTCAAAAATCTTTTAATTAAAATTTTCGAATTAAATTATTTGAATTAAATATTTCTTACCCTTTGAAAAATGAAAAGCCTTCTTCTCCTATAAAAGAAAAAATAAAATTCATTTTCAATCACCCCAGACGCAGCTACTATCCTGTCGTCTTTTCCCCTCTTCCTGTTTTGTTTTGAGCACGTAGATAAAAAATTTTCTTTCTTATTCTGCTGTTAAGTTCGCAACGGGCCAACGAGTTTTTGCTAGCTGGGCTGGTATCAGGTGGTTTTATCCTGGATTCGATTTGTCCTCACTAGTGGTATAGCAACACTCTTTCTAGAGGTGTACCCGACAAATATCGAGTTAAGGGCAGTCTGTTGAACATGCGACTCCATCTTTCTGTGTGTGTGTTTGTCTGAAGTCTGCTGCGGTTTTCTCAAACCCTTAATTATTTTCAAGCTTTTATTTGGTTTGTTCTCTGTTACAGGATCTCTAAGCAACAATCTTAACTCGATATTTCGTTTATTTTGAAAATTTTACTTCTGTAACAATGGTGAAGACTGATGTTGACAGACCTCAGAAATTTTCTGGAAAGGACTTCAAGAGATGGCAGTCAAAAATGTTATTTTTCCTGATTTTCCACATGCTAGATGATACGGTTCTGAAGCCGTTTGATGAGTCTCTAAATGAACCTGAAAAATTATAGGACTTAGAAAGTTGGAAGAGAAGTAATTATATGGCCAAAAATCATATCTTAAACTGCCTAGAAGATGCTTTATATGATTTTTACAATGCTAAGGATAATTATAATGCTTACAATTTATGGACTGCACTACAAGATAAATATGTAGCAGAAACAGCAGGAAGTAAAAAATTCCTGGTTGCACGTTTTCTGGAATATAAAATGATGAATGATAAATCAGTGGTTGATCAGTTTTTGGAGATGCAAAAAATTATTAATGAAATAATTGCTGAAGGAATGGTTATTGACGAAACATTTCAAGTTTCTGCTGTTATTGAAAAATTGCCAAATTCCTGGGCTAAATACAAGAGAAGACTAAGGCATGAAAATGGTGAAATTTCCATGGTAGAATTGGGCAAGAAAATCCAAGTTGAAGAATTGTTGTGTTCAAAGGACAAGAATGTTTCTTCTACAAGAGACATGTCAAACAAAGCTCATGTTCTCGAACACAAATTTTCTACTCTAAGTTTGGACCACAACAAGCGCAAGCCTGGCCCACAAAAAAAAGGTACCTTTCAAAAACCAAAATCTGCTATTGGTAAAATTAAGGGAGCATGTTACGCTTGTGGTGTGTCTGGCCATATGGCAATTCATTGTAGAAAACGCAAATATGCGAATTTTTAAGAAAACAAATGTAAATTTAGTTGAAAGTAATAAAAATGAGTTTTCTGGCACGATGTCTGAGGTTAACTTAGTTACCAATGTGAGAGACTGTTGGGTAGACTCTGGAGCTATCAAACATGTCTGAGGAAGTAAAGACATGTCCACCTCCTATCAGATGGTAGGAGGAGGAGAAAAACTGTATATGGGTAATTCATCTGCAGCACAGGTTGCAGGAAAAGGAAAAATTTCGCTGAAGCTCTCTTCTGGGAAAATCCTCACATTGAATGAAGTTTTACACGTACCAGACATCTGCAAGAATATCGTTTCAAGTGGTGTGCTAGATGATAAGGGCTTTAAGATTGTAATTGAGTCTGCGAAAGTGATTACCACTAAGGGAAAGGATTTTGTGGGAAAGGGATATAAGGCTGAAGGCCTATACAAATTATCGGTAACCTCTGTTTAAGTTAATAAAGTTGATTCTTCTTGTGTTGTTGTCTCATTGAATACCTGGCATGGTAGACTTGGTCATGTAAATTATAATTCAATGAACAAATTGGCAAACTATGGCTGCATTCCAAAATTAAATTTGGAATATGAACATAAATGTGAAGTTTGTGTAGAATCAAAATATGCAAAGAAGCCCTTTAAGAAAAATGTCCACAAAAATTCTAATCCCTTAGAGTTAATTCACTCAGACTTAGTTGATATGAAATCAATCCAAACTAGAGGTGGTAAAAAATGGTTTGTCACTTTCATAGATGACTGTACTAGATACTGTCATATTTACTTGCTTAAAGGAAAATATGATGTTTTAGAAGCATTTAAATTATATAAATTAGAAGTAGAAAACCAATTGAACACCACAATTAAAACCAGTAGATCTGACCTTGGAGGTGAATATGTAATCCCTATAGGAGACTTTTGTGCACAACATGGCACTATTCATGAGGTAACTCCTCCTTATTCACCATAATCTAATGGAGTGGATGAACGGAAAAACCGAACCCTTAAGGAGATGATGAATGCCATGTTAATCAGTTCAGGACTACTGGCGAACTTGTGGGGGGAGGCCGTCCTCTCATCTTGCTATATCCTGAACAGAGTGCCCCTTAAAGGATCAGTCAAATCACCGTATGAATTATGGAAAGGCAAACAACCCTCTTATGGATACCTCAAAGTGTGGGGGTATTTATCCAAGGTCTCTATTCCTCCACCTAAGAGGACTAAAATAGGACCTAAAACAGTTGATTGTGTCTTCATAGGATATCCCGAACACACAACTGCTTATAGGTTTATGGTTATGAGTTCTGAAAACTCAGAAATTGGTGTGAACACCATTATGGAATCTAGGGATGCTATATTTTTTGAAAATGTGTTTCAGTGGAAATCTGAATCTCGCATGATATGTGATGATCCCCTAGATGTCCCTTCTTCTATCCATATTTTACCGGTAGAAGAAGATGAACCTGTTTATGAACCTAGAAGAGGCAAAAGACTTAGAATAGAAAAATCTTTTGGGCCAGACTTCATAACCCGTTTAGTTGAAACTGATCCACAAACCGATAAAGAGGCCATGACTTCGTCTGAAGCTCCATGGTGGAAAGAATCCACTATTAGTGAGATGGATTCTATTGTTCAGAATGAAACCTGGGAGATAGTAGATTTACCTCCAGGGTGCAAACCCATAGGTTGTAAATGGATCTTCAAGAGAAAACGTAAGGTAGATGGAACAGTGGAAAAGTATAAATCTAGACTAGTAGCTAAGGGCTATAAAAAAATAGAAGGTGTAGATTTCTTTGACACTTATTCACCTGTCACTAGAATTACTTCCATTAGGATGCTAGTTGCAATCGCTGCAATGCATAACCTAGAAATACATCAAATGGATGTAAAAACTGCGTTCCTAAATGGTGAATTAGATGAAGATATTTATATGGACCAACCCGAAGGCTTTGTAGTGAAGGGTTATGAAAACAAAGTGTGTAGACTTAAAAAGTCTTTATATGGCTTGAAACAAGCACCGAAACAATGGCATGAAAAATTTGATCATGTAATGTTCTCTAGTGGATTTAAAATAAATGAAGCTGACAAATGTGTGTACAATAAATCTGTCAATGATGCCTGTGTGATTGTATGCTTGTATGTTGATGATATGCTTATACTAGGTACAACCTTAGAAATCATTAATTCCACTAAGAATATGTTGAGTGATAACTTTGACATGAAAGACTTAGGTCCTGCTGATGTAATCCTAGGGATGAAAATTAGAAAGGAGTCTAATGGATTCAGTCTTAGTCAATCTCATTATGTTGAGTCAGTTCTTAAGAAATTTAACCAGTTTGATAGTAAACCAACAAGTACTCCATTTGACCTTTCTTTCAAACTCAAGAAAAACAAAGACAATGGAGTCTCGCAACTTGAATATTCACGTGTCATAGGAAGTATGATGTATTTAATGAACTGCACAAGACCATACATTGCCTATGCTGTGAGTATACTAAGTAGGTATACCTGTAATCCGGGACATGAGCATTGGGATGCACTTTTCAGAGTGTTGAGGTATCTTAAATACACTTTAAATTACCGTTTGAGTTATGAAAAGACACCCCGCTGTTCTTGAAGGATTTTATGATCCAAACTGGATAGCAGACTCAGAGGAGTCTAAGTCTACGAGTGGATACGTATTCACTCTAGGCTGTGGATCAGTGTCTTGGAAGAGTTCCAAACAGACCTGTATCGCTCGATCCACTATGGAATCCGAGTTTATTGCGTTAGATAAAGCAGGAGAGGAAGCCGCTTGGCTAAGATGTTTTTTAGAAGACATTCCTCTCTGGCATAGGCCTGTGCCAGCTATATCTATACATTATGATAGTCAAGCTGCAATAGCTAATGCTAAAAACAATAACTATAACGGAAAATCTATTCATATTAGGAGAAGACACAATTCTCTAAAACAACTAATCTCAACTGGCGTTATTTCTGTTGACTTTGTGAGGTCTAAGGAGAATATCACGGACCCTTGGACGAAAGGCTTGTCCAAGAAGATAGTTAGTAATGCATCGAGGGGGATGGGACTTAAGTTCATAAATTAAAACTTTCCATGAAGGATACTCAACCTTCTTGACTGAGATCCCAAGATCAAGGTTTTGAATGAGACAACTAATCTGTGGCGGGTAAAAATTAAACACTATCAGAGAATTATTTTCTCTGTCCCTTCCCTATGGTATAGACGTGATAATGTGACTGCATGTGAGGATGACTTATAGTAAAGTCTTAATGAGTTATATAGTTTCAATTTAAGATTGAAATGGGGTGTAGCAGTTAACACTCTTGATAGAACTCACCTATCTGAATGAGGAAGTGGGTCGCTTCCTATGAGAATTGAGATGATTCTTTAGAGCATTCTGAGAAACAGGATATGTCCATGGCTATTGATTCTTTAGAGAATCATCTCAATTCTAATAGGAAGCGGCCCACTTCCTCATTCAGATAGGTGAGTTCCATCAAGAGTGTTTACTGCTACACCCCACTTCAATCTTAAATTGAAGCTATAGAACTCATTAAGACTTAATAAAAAGTCATCCTTCACATGCAGTCACACTATCACGTCTACACCATAGGGAAGGGACAGAGAATGAATTCTCTGATAGTGTTTCCTTTAACCCACCACAAATTAGTTGTCTCATTCGAAACCTTGATCTTGGGATCTCCAGTCAGCAAGGTTGAGTATCATTCATGGCAAGTTTTATTTAATGTGCTTAAGCCCCATCCCCCTCGATGCATTACTAACTATCTCCTTGGACAAACCTTTCGTCAAAGGGTCCGCGATATTCTCCTGAGACCTCACAAAGTCAACAGAAATAACGCCAGTTGAGATTAGTTGTTTTAGGGAATTGTATCTTCTACGAATGTGTATAGACTTCCCATTATAGTTGTTGTTTTTAGCATTAGCTATTGCAACTTGACTATCACAATGTATAGATATAGCTGGCACAGGCCTATGCCAAAGAGGAATGTCTTCTAAAAAGCATCTTAGCCAAGCGGGTTCCTCTCCTGCTTTATCTAACGTAATAAACTCTGATTCCATAGTGGATCGAACTATACATGTCTGTTTGGAAATCTTCCAGGATACAGACCCGCATGCTAGAGTGAAAACATATCCACTCGTATACTTAGACTCTTCTGAGTCTGATATCCATTTTGCATCTCTCATAACTTAAACAAAAGTTCAAAGTTTACTTTAAGTACCTTAACACTCTAATAAGTGAATCCCAATACTCCTTCCATGGGTTACAAGTATACCTACTCAACCTACTCACATCATAAGCAATGTCTGGTCTCTTACAATTCATTAAAAACATCAGACTTCCTATAACACGTGAATATTCAAGTTGTGAAACTCCATTACACTTATTCTTTTTGAGTCTACAACAAGGATCATATGGAGTACAAGCAGGTTTACAATCAAACTGGTTATATTTTCTAAGCACAGGTTCAACATAATGAGATTGACTAAGACTATATCCATTAGAATTTCTTTTAATCTTCATCCCTAAGATCACATCAGCGGGGCCTAAGTCTTTCATGTCAAAGTTCTCATTTAGCATGCTCTTTGTGGAATTAATTACATCCATGTTTGTACCAAGTATAAGCATATCATCAACATACAAGCATACAATTACACATGCATCATTCACAAGTTTAGTATAAACACACTTGTCAGATTCATTAATTTTAAAACCACTAGAAATCTCTACATGATCAAATTTTTCATGCAACTGTTTAAGTGCTTGTTTCAAACCATACGAAGATTTTTTCCATTTACAAACTTTGTTTTCACAACCTTTCACTACAAAGCCCTCAGGTTGGTCCACATAAATTTCTTCATCTAATTCACCATTTAGAAAAGCTGTTTTTACATCTATTTGATGTATCTCTAAGTTATGAATGGCAGCAATATCAATTAACATCCTAATGGAAGTAATTCTCGTAATAGGTGAATAAGTATCAAAGAAATCTACACCTTCTATCTGTTTATATCCTTTAGCTACTAATCTAGCTTTGTATTTTTCCACAGTTCCATCTACCTTACGTTTCCTTTTGAAGATCCATTTAGAACCTATGGGTTTACACCCTAGAGGTAAATCTACAATCTCCCAAGTGTCATTCTGTATAATGGAATCCATTTCACTAATGGTAGCTTCTTTCCACCATGGAGCTTCATAAGAAGTCATGGCTTCTCTATAAGTCTGTGGATCAATCTCAGCTAAGCATGTTATGAAATCTGGCCCAAAAGATTTTTCAATTCTAAGTCTTTTACCTCTTCTAGGCTCAAATTCATCTTCTTCTACAGGTAATGTCTGACTAGTAGAAGGGACATCTAGGGGATCAACACATATCATGCGAGATTCAGATTTCAAAGGAAAAACATTTTCAAAGAACACAACATCCCTAGATTCCATAATAGTATTCACACCAATTTCAGATATTTCAGAACTCACAACCATAAATCTATATGCAATAGTATGTTCAGGATACCTATGAAGACACAGTCAACAGTTTTGGGTCCTATCTTGGTTCTCTTAGGTGGAGGAATGAACACCTTAGCCAAACACCCCCAAACTTTAAAGTATGCATAAGAAGGTTGTCTACCTTTCCATAACTCATATAGAGTTTTGTCTGATCCTTTAAAGGGTACTCTGTTCAAGACTTAGCAAGCTGAGAGGACGGCCTCCCCCCACAAGTTTGCAGGTAGTCCTGAACTAATTAACATGGCATTCATCATCTCCTTAAGGGTTCGGTTTTTTCGTTCAGTCACACCATTAGACCGTGGTGAATAAGGAGGGGTTACTTCATGTATAATACCGTGTTCTATGAAAAAATTTCCTATAGGAATTACATACTCACCACCACGGTCAGAACTAACAGTTTTAATGGTAGCACTCATTTGGTTTTCAACTTCTAGTTTATATATCTTAAAGGCTTCTAAGGCATCATCCTTACCTTTAAGTAAATATATGTGACAACACCTCGTACAATCATCTATAAAAGTGACAAACCATTTCTTACCACCTCTAGTTTGAACTTATTTCATGTCAACTAGGTATGAATGTATTAATTCTAAGGGTTTATAAATTCTCTGAATATTTTTCTTATAAGATTTTTTAGCTTATTTTGATTCTACGCATATTTCACATTTATGTTCATTTTTCAAACTAAATTTGGGTATGCAACCTATGCTAGCCAGTTTATTCATTGATTTATAGTTTACATGAACAAGTCTACCATGCCAAACATTCAATGACACACAAACATAAGAAGAATCAATTTTATTCATTTCAACAGAGGTTACATTCAGTTTGTAGAGACCCTCAGTCTTATAACCCTTTCCTACATAATCTTTACCCTTAATGACAATAACTTTTCCAGATTCAAAAACAAGTTTAAAACCTTTATCGTCTAACACACCACAAGATACAAGATTTTTGCAGATTTCCGGAACATGAAGAACTTCATTCAATGTGAGAGGTTTGACAGAAGTGAGCTTTAGCCCAACTTTGCCTTTTCCCGCAACCTGTGTTGCGGACGAGTTACCCATGTAGAGTTTCTCCCCTTCCCCTACCTTCTGATAGGAGGTGATCATATCTCTGTTTCCACAGACATGTTTGGTAGCGCCAGAGTCTACCCACCAGTTTCTCACATTGGTTACCAAATTGACTTCAGACACCGTGCCAGAAAACTCGTTCTTGTTGCTTTCAACCAAATTAGCATTGTTTTTCTTGTTATTAAAGTCCTTACGTTTTCTATAATGCATTTCCATATGTCCAGGAATTCCGCAAACATAACACGCACCTTTAATTTTACCAATGCCAGATTTGGGTTTCGGAAATGTACCTTTCTTGTGCGGACCAGGCTTGCGGTTACTGCGGTCGCTCTTTTCAGTGTTGGAAGACTTGTGTTCAATTACATGAGCTTTGTTGGACATGTCCCTTGCGGAAGATACGTTCTTGTCTTTGGAACAGAGCAATTCTTCCACTTGAATCTTCTTACCCAGTTCAACCATACTGACTTCACCAGTTTCATATCTCAGTCTTCGTTTGTATTCAGACCATGAAGAAGGTAATTTCTCAATCACAGCAGACACTTGAAACGTTTCATCTATCACCATACCTTCAACAATAATTTCATTGATAATGCGCTGAAGTTCAAGGAATTGGTCAACCACAGATTTGTCATTTGTCATTTTGTATTCCAGGAACCTGGCTACCAGAAACTTCTTACTTCCAGCAGTTTCCGCTTCATATTTTGCTTCTAAAGCAGCCCATAAATCAAAAGCAGATAAGTTTTCTTTTGCATTATAGAAATCATATAGTGCATCTTCTAAACAGTTCATAATATGATTTTTGGCCATATAGTTCTGTCTACCCCAACTTTCTAATTCTCTTTCATTTCCCGCATCATTCAAAGTCTCATCAAAAGGTTTCAGAACTAATTCATCCAACATATGAAAACTCAGAAAGAACAACATGTTGGATTGCCATCTTTTGAAATCTTTGCCACTGAATTTTTGTGGTCTGTCAACATCACTTTTAGCCATTGTTACAGAGAAATAGATATTGTGTTAAGATTGTTGGATCTGCAACAATGGAAATATACTAAACAGGAGAAATTGTTAAGGTTAAGAAGTCTCTGATTTATAAACACACAATGGAAAGAGCCACATGCTCAGCAAATTGTCCTTAACACAATAGTCATCGGGTACTCATCAAGAATGAGAGATGCTATACACCAACAGAGGAGATGTGTCCAGGATAGAACTGCCCGTTATGATTTGTATAAGCACAATACAAATCACCCTCAAACGAAATTAACTGCAAGATAGAAGAAAGGGAAATAAACAAGCAATGTGCGCAAAACAAAGCAAGAAGAGGGGAAAAGAGCTAGGGAGAGTAGCCTGCTCTGGACTAAGTTGAAATGATGAAATCATTTTTCTTTTATAGCCAAAAGATGAGAGTAGTTTTAATGGCAATTCAATTCCGTGCATGAAGCACGGACATAATGGTTAAAACGGAATTAAAACGGTCAGAAAATATTCTCTCTTTAAATCAGCTTAATTCTAGCTGGGTCAGACGCCCCCACATTTAAAGCAAAATTTATTTTGATTTTAAATTCTTTAACGAAAAATATTCTGTTCAAAAAGGTAAGTCTTGATTGGCTCGCAGCCTTAGCTACGCCTGCCCGTAACCATACTCATTCCCGCAGTAGACACACCCACACCCAAGTCCACACCAGAGCCCGTGCGTGCGTGCTTCGGTGCGAAGCACCGCACATATGTTAAAAGCATGGTTGCACCAACTAGCCCATAGCCTTAGTCCTCCCCCAACCACAAAAGTTTTTAAACGCTAAGTGTCCTCCCTTAGAAGCAACTTTCTAGGTAATAAGGAGAGGATTCATCTTTAGTTTTTCCAATGTGGGATTAAAGGTTCATTCACAAAAGTGAAAAATGAACTAATGTACCTTAGTGATTTCTAGGTCTTAAGATCCATTCCCACCAAGACCAAAAACATTTTAAGTTCATTTTTCTCCAACACTCAATGCCCATAAAAATTTGTTGTCCTTTCCCTGGAAACTAGCAGTATCATCACAACCAAGCATATGTATGTCCAAAGGTTGGTTGTGATGCTACTAGATTAAAACTGCTGAAGCAATGTGTGAGCAATTTCCCCCCAAATTCGATGTATTGAGAGTAAAAATATTGAAGTAAAAACGTACATTTTGTAAACGTTATCGAAAAAGAAATAGAGAAAACAACGTTGTACTGGTTCATCACAAACGTGAAAAAGACAGCCTACACCAACCGTATCAAAGTCTTCACCACCCAAATGAGTATCTCCAGGGATAGACAACACAATATCCAATTTATATCCACCTTTGAGAACTGTAACAGAGCCAGAAAAGCAGTTTCAATACTAACCATCAACACTAAAGCTCCCAAAATACTTTGGCTCCCTACTCCAAAGCCTCCTAAACTATACTCGAAAAGGATCAAGACACAATCAAGACCAAAACTAAACAAAAAGTGATTACGATATCCCATTATAACAACAAATTTGAGAAACCATACTGGAGAGCACACTTCTAAAGTAACAAAATTGCAAAGCTAAAATTAAAACATACCACCACAAGAACATTTTCCTGGTGAGATTATGCCTTTGATGACATACTCACACTTTATATCCCACACAAAAAGTGCATCCAATTTGATGAGGAAGTACGGTGAATCTAAGAATTGATTTGGGAAATTAAACATTAAAATCTGAGTAACAGTCAAGTACCTGAAACATCAAAGGTACCGACTCGATCCAAGGTCAAATACTAGGATTAATTCCTTTCTTTTTTTCTCGAACCCATAAGCCTACGGTGAAGGCAATGGCTCATTGATGATACGAAGAATTTCTGATCCAGCGATTCTACCAGCGTCCACTGTTGCTCTCCTTTAAAAGTCATTGAAGTAGGAAGGATCGGTAACAACAGCCTTAGTGACTTTATCATTCAAAAATTTGGACGCATCATCCACAAGTTTTCTCATCATCTAGAAGCAAAAAGGAAGCAGAATATTTATTACCACAGCACAAAAGAGAGTCCAATCTCAAAGAAGCGCGGTAGAAACTAGAAACTCGTTTCAAAAAAAGAAAACAGCAACTAGAAACTCATATAGATAAAACGAAAAGACTGTCGAACCCCATTTTTTGTAGAAAAAACAGTAAAAAACTGCCATCACAGAGCAGGTGGCTCGTTTTTTCCTTCTTCCGGATTTTTTTTGTAACGGTCCATTACAATGGATCTGGAGCCATACATACTACCTGTGATTTAAGGTTATTTGGGTCTGGGACTACCCTTGGGAGCTACATCCAGGCATACTTCTAGCTGGAGAGATGTTTTGGTGCGCTTGGAACGGAAGCTTGCTTCTTGAAATAAGAAATTTCTCACTAAAACTGGAAGGTTAGTGCTTATTAAAAGTTGTCTCCAAGCTTGCCTATATATTATCAATCACCATTCACTTTGCAAATTGGAATTGAGAAGCAAATGACTAAGTTGAGAGGAATTTTTCATAGGGCATAACAAAGAAGACGAAAACTTATTGGTAAGATGGACAGATTTTTTGTTTTCCTAAGAAGGCACGAGGCATTATGGATGCGAAGAGAGACTTATAGAACACTCCTAGCAAAATAGGTCTGGAGCCATACACACAACCTGTGATAGGAGGTTCTTTGTTTTGTCAACCAGAAACTCAATTTTCTCACCACGGTCAAGAACCTGCACAACACAAAGATTCAATTACAACTTTAAGAAATGCCCATAGGGAACATGTGCCGTGAATCATGTGATTCATATGTAATTGAACGATTAGCTATTCATGACACTAGGGCTTAACCCGTGCCATAACGATACATGCATAATTTTTACTTGGTTATGTATTTTTCGGACGTTTGGATATTAAATTTGACATTCATTATTTATCAGAGTTTATCTTGTTTGTCATTATGTAGGAGAAATCGATAAATGTTTCCACCCTTCATCCACAAATCATTTCTCATGTACCCATATATGATTTCGTTCTATTGTGTTTAACACTTTGACATCCTCCCAATAATATTGCCTCTCCCTGCCCGAACTGTATCCTCAAACCTTCCATGGAATTATATCAAAATTAATTATCCCATATTTTTTCACAAAAATAAAAAGCATTCTTTGATATGTTTTTTTTTTTATATAATGCAGAAATGAACATTTCATTAACTTCAAACAAAAAGTCAAAAACTAACAATGAGTTTCTCTTGAAATAGAGTTTTCAACCAAACTGGAGACTCATGTCCCCAAAAATCTGGACCAATAGATTCTGTTGCAAAAATCTGGACCAAAAATCTGTTGCAAAAAGCTTCTTCTCTATGTCTCAACTGCGTCATGACGTTCTTGAATTTCTGCTAGTGTGTCCAATAGATTATTTGACCACCAAACTCATTCAGTGGGGTATTCCTATTTACGAAGAATTGGTTATTATTTAAGTTATTATTTAACAAAAGATCTTCCATGACACATTAAAAGAGAACTAATTAGCTTAGTTGAACTTCAGCAAAATCAATTATCGTGTCAAAATCAATAAATGGCAACAAAGATTTGCTACGTACTTGCTAGCGAGCTTCTCACCATACCGTATTGTATCCAACTGCCAGCTCCAAAGTCAGGAGGGCTGGACAGGAAGTCAAAAACCCTTCTACTTTTGCTGAGAAGCTTAAGCTTTGCTCCCGAAACCATTTTCACAGATGGGTGTGCAAGAATTAAGCCTATTATGGCAAGGGAGATGAGTTTTGGCACTGCTGCTGATAGCAGGTTTACACCTTGAGACATGTTGAAATTCATTCTCAATATTGTAGGTATTCGCCTCATGTTCATCACCCGCTACGTAAACAGGAGCCATCCCAAATTGGATTGCTTCGGAATGTAAGCAGAAGTATTCTCCAAAGCAACCCTTTAATCCTACTGAGATCATTTTATTCTCTGCATTGCATAAGTTCCATCTAACATTTGCTTGAAGTATATTCAGATTCACTCCATATGTCACTGCTAGCCCTGCAATACCTGTAAAATGCCTCTATATATAGTCAGCTCTTTTCATATCGTCTCTTTCATTTCTTTACTATATATTACTATAAAGTAGTTAAATACAAAGTGACTTACTACGAAGATCATCCAACAGAGTGTTCTGTTATTCACGAAATTACTATTGCCGTTTACAATAAATATTATTATGTCCATATTTCAGAAATTGTTATGAGAACAATACATATGGTAATGGCACTTACTTGGGTTGAGACTTCCTTCGTGAGGCTCACAAGTATCAATAATGAGAAGGCAAACACCAGATTTGATAATATGTTCAGTCTAAAGGAGAGTCATTCCATGGATGCTACGTTGTGGAACCATGGCCTTGATTCGTTATCAATAAGACTGAGTTTCATTTCCATGAATCGGTTCTCTTGGTTGTATGCCCTGATTGTTGCAACTCCTGCAAGTGAAAACAGGTAGGTATAGGTGGATAATTCAAGTTCATATGTTATCAATTCGTAAATTGCTGTTAAGGAAACAAAGAAACCTGTTGATGAATTGCAGTCAGTATCCCTGCATCAACACGACTAATCTCACCCTCAATCTTTTGAATAAGTGGTTCCACTTCAGGTAAAGATGCTTCTGCATTACACAAATTTTTCCACAGCTTCAACTCAATTAAAAATACAACTCCAAGGAAGTAAATGCTGAGAGTATATCACAAAATCCAAGTAGCAAAACAGTCCATGACCAAGAGACAAAACACTAACATCGTTTCAAGTACTGAAAACATGTCCAAAATACATGCAGATCTCAGTTCCTATTGAATAGCAAGAAATTAGAATCATTAATAATCTGTAGGGAACATCTGGTTGATGTACTCCAGAGCACTTGACTTATCCATGGCTTTTCGTAAAACCTATAATCAGATTCTTATTTAATTTCCTAAAAACAACAACGTAAAACCAAGAATCAGAATAAAAAACAAATAGATAATGAATACTGTAAATTACAAAGAAATTTCTCACTTAAGAAAATAGAGTTCGTGAATAATATGAAGATCAAAGATTTAAAATGAGACTTTCTTCACGATTCGCACCGCTAGTGATCACAGATTGCTACTTGTTGCTAAGGTTCTTGATAGAATTACCTAAAAACCCTAACTAGCTATAGAAAAATTCTCAGGCTTATTTAATTTGCAACTTAAACATTTATGAGAACCAATCATATTATATGAACACAAACACATAATTGTTATACACTGTAAAACATGAACGATAAAAAGAGATCTTGAATATTGATAATAATCAACCAGATTGATTCATATGTTTAGGATTTCTGAATACATCCTCAACCAATAAAAGAAAGTTACCTACTCATGGATTTACTAAAACCCATGAAAAATATACAAATAAGAAGAATGGTTTCCCGCTAAGGGGAAACCCTAGATTTTTGATGTAGAAGATGTGGTATGAGAGGCGGAAGATAAGAGATTACTTCCAAGATGTAAAAATGTAAAGATGTCTTGTTTGAGCTTTAAATGTCTTCTTTTATAGCCTTTAATGCTTGACCCTCAAGTATCCTCTCCTTCTAGGGTTTAGAATCCTTCTCTAACCATGTTTTCTTGCTTTAGAGGACCTCATAGGTTAGCCACAGTCGGCATGGTCGATTCTCATGAGCAATGCCGACTTTAGGACCCGAATAGCTCCAATTATCTGTTCCAAAACTTGCTCCAGTCAGCATTGTCGATTCCCAATGAACCGTTCCGACTCTAGGGCTTTAAAATACAAGTCTTATGTCCGAAAAAGTGTTCCAGTCGGTATAGTTGGGAACCGTGCCGACATGAATGTTGTAGATGACTTTTTTATTGCTTCGGATGTTTTGTCCATAACTTCTTCGTCCGAACTCGGAATAAATTCATTCTTTTTGCGTTCACTTCATATTCTAGTTATGTTAAAGATGGTATTAAGAACTCCTAGTTTTGAATGAGTTGAACTTGGTATTTGACCTTTCTCTATTGGTAGAACTTGACTTCCTTGTTCATTTCGTGTTGTAATGAACTCCTTTCTTTTTCTTTGGTTGAATATACTTCAAAACTCCTAAGAAATTCAAAAAATAAATAAAATAAACGCATAATAAAAATCTAACAAGAAATCCATGAGTTAGCGTATCAAACTAATGCAAATAATGCACCTATCAAATTCTCCCACACTTGGCTTTTGCTAGTCCTCGAGCAAACTACCTAACTAAACTAACATAAATAAAAATAAACTAAAATACAACAACTCCCTTTTGTTGAGGATACGATTACACTTAGCATGTGTAACAAGCCTTTAAACCCCTAGGTGTCCCTAGTGGACGAGTTATAGTCACGTAAGGGTTTACAAGAGGTATACCCACAAAACCTAAATTCCAACTTTCGAAAATTCTAGAGCACATGTATCCAAAGAGCTACGAAGACATAAAGTTTCTGCACACTAATAATAAGAAGTTAAAAGTATCAAAAAACATTATTCTCATGCTTAACTCTTGAGTTAGGAGAAAACCACAATATGAAAGAATCCAGCCTCGAGAGCGATCGAATAAGCACACTCCGCCTCGACTTCTGCCTCTCCAATAGGGTTTTATGAAATTGAAACTCAGAAGACACACTTTATAGTTCTCATGTGTGCAGGTAGGAGTGAAGATAGAAATCCTGCACACTCTGAATGGTAGGAAGGAAAAGGAACCTTCCGAATTATATGAAAATATTATCCCATAAAAACGTGGGACTAAAAAGAACCTTTTTTTTTTCTCTGATGATCTCTAAGAAATGAAAGCAACTACTATGTAAGGATGGGAACACTTACTTACCTTCTCACCCGATCTACAATCAACACCAATCTCACAACATCCAAAAGAAACGTCTTCAGTCTTCTGTCTTCAACTATTGATAATGAACTCTTGAATTTCGTAGAACCTTGAGAATTTGTAACTTTTTTCCTCAATTCCTTGTTGCTTGAAACTTCTTCATATATTTCTTCTTCTCCACATCCTTATTTAATGAATACAAAAGGAAATATATACTAAAAATATATATATTTTTTTTTTTTGATAAATTAAAATACAAACTAACAAATGAAACTAATATGGCCGCAGGAGAAGGACTTTACCACTTGATTCTTCACAACTTGTATTGTCTCGATATCATGAACTTCATTAACTCTCATCTTTTGATTTTTTTCGCTCTTGTACATGAGTTTTCAACGTGTATATATAATTATTCCTATTGTATTGTTGCATCACTTGAATATGAAATTTTCTCTTTCTTGTGTCGTTGCTTGTAAACCTTGAACGTTTTCAACTTTCCTTCGAATTTGTAATGTCGCTCCGCTTGGTGACAATGTTGTGTTTTTATTGTTGTTTTGTCGAGAGAATGGTGCTAACTGTAAACAAGACTATAAGATAGAGTTAGCAATTCTGATGATACCCTCATGATTGATAAAACAACACTCAAGAGATCAAAAAGTAGTGCTGAAATTGGTGCAAAGTTGGGTAGATCATCATTCTACCCGGAGTTAGCGTAAGATAAAACACTCTAACTGGATAATTTAGACAGGTACAAAGAATTGAAGGTTTGGTGCCTCACTCATGGGTATTGAATGATCATCTTCTCTAATACTGTATTCTCTACCGGCGGTTTAAGTCCCTTTTGTCAGCTCGTGCCTCTCAACAAATAAGCAACCCGAATATCGTTCTCTAATACTTGTAAGTTCAGTTATTTCGGTTAGATTTCCGTATGTAAACTTATCTAGAAGTATACTAAGCGACTCTAAATTCTCTAAAGTTGGAGGTTCATCAAAAATTAAAAACTAAATATAAAAACTCTCTATACAAATACTCCCCCACACTTACACTTTACACCGGCCTCAATGTAAATTAACTCCTCTAGTGTAAAATCAAGATGTTAAATTTAAATATGATATGAAAACTAAAAATTAAAAATCAAAAGATAGAAATACAAAACCAATGGGTTGCCTCCCATTTAACACTTAGTTTAACGTCCTCATCCTGACCTTCTGGTTATTGCCCGTAAACCAACAATCTGAAAATCTAAGGATCCGCCCAGATAACAATCTGCAATTTTAATAATAGCTTCACACAAATGCTAGCATATGATAGTACTAGTGAAACCATTATAATAAAGAAGTTACCTCACACTTAGTTTTTTCTACACTTATAAGTGTATACAAATCATAAAGTTCGGGAACTTATATAGGTTTCTCAAGGGTAACCTGCACAGTGTTAGAATAAGGCCTCTCTAATGGTGGGTTCTTAGAAGCAAGATAATCAGTTAAAACCTTAGAAGCATATATCTCTAATCCTAAGTGAGGTATTGGGTTAATCACTTTTTGAGAAATTACTTCGATTATAGGAAGAAGATTATTAAAAATAGAATTATGCAAAGGATTAGACAAACTTTCTACTATCTCTTGTATTATGGGATCCTAATTGTTCTTAAAGAACTCCAATGAATTATTTACTTCTTGTGTATCGTGGATCTCTATCAAACTTTTCAACCAATCTTCGTCAGTTTCTGCCTCAACCAAAATCTCGGCATCAACGTCATCATTATATTCCTTGGAAAGTTCAATTGGTTCTTCCACAATATTACTCAATCTAGCCTCATTCTTAAATATTTCATCATCTTAGATATCATGCTCTTCATCAGAATCTTCATCGGCCTCATATTCTCCATTAGAAAAATGTTGTTTAAATTCCATACGTATAATACTACTAATTTCTTGGAGAATTTCTTCTGGTGCTCCGTTATCTTCCAGTTGATATAATTTCTTCGAGAGTTTTCTTATGTTTATACGTTTTCCACCATTACTTACAATAGTATTACTAAACCATGATTCTTCCCGTTAAATGGATGAATAATCATAAATACGATCGTGAGTCGGGTAAGGTATACTGTTGTAAAATTCAGTCGGTGCAACGTTCTCTCTATTAAGTGTTTGAACAATGCGGCTAATCTCTGTTGCATGTTCTTTAATTGATTTAAAATCTGCATACAACTTGAATGGAGCCAATTAAAAGTATAACCGTCCCACCTTATTTGTGGTTGTTGACCTACATATCCACCATAAGGTTGTTAATATGTTTGAAAATAACCAAAAGATTCCATAGGGTACTGATTAAAACCAAAGGGTTGATTCTGATTGTATCCCATGGTCGGTTGGAAGTTATCGAAAGATTGAGAAATATAACTAAACTGATTACCACCATAATATGCATGATCTTGTGCATCATACATGTTATTTTTGTAAGTAAACATGATGACACACACATAGTAAGAAAAACAAAATCTAACTAAAAATCTGAAAATAAAAATAAAAGTGATATGTACAACCTGTTTTCAAAATCTACCTCCCGCTTTTCACGGTTAACGAATTCCACCAACGAATTGTTTCCACCATGAAACCTAAAAACCTGAAAAACACTAAAAGAAAAACATAAAATTGAACAAAAAAGAAATTTCAAACAAAAATAATTGGCAACTGCTCCCCGGCAGCGGCGCCAAAATTTGATGCGTGTCGTTTGCGCACAAATTAATTAAGATATTTTCTACTAATACTAATAAGTAAAATAGTAGTAGTAAGGATCGTTCCCACGAGGAGCTGTGAATTGCTATTTGTCTTTGACTTCTTATGTAACCAAAGGGGGATTGTAAAAAAACTAAATTATACTAATAAAAGTAAATGAAGGTTGAGATCAAGGTGAGAAAATACAGGTTAAGGATTTCATCTTCCATCACAAACCATGCTCCTCAATCGATTATAATCATCATCCGCTCTCTATTCATACCAATAACCCTCAAGTATCTCTAATCGGTGTAATACTTCGTTAGGCCTCCATATGTCAACACATACTGCAATCGCTAATATCTGAATTCTTTTCCATAAATTAACCTAATGCTTATCGCTAAGAGATTCAACTTGACAAAAACGTTACTCATATTTGAGATAAGTTACTCATAGGCAATGCATCGCAGTTATCATTGCATATTCAACCTAGGCAAAAATTTTACTTGAGACTTCCTTCACAATTCGCACCGCTAGTGATCACAAATTGCTACTTGTTGCTAAGGTTCCTGATAGAATTACCTAAGAACCCTAAATAGCTATAAAAAAACTCCAAAGCTTATTTAATTTGCAACTTAAACATTCATGAGAACCAATCATATTACATGAACACAAACACATAATTGTTATACACCGTAAAACATGAACGATAAAGAGAGAACTTGAGTATTGATAATAATCATCCAGATTGATTCATATGTGTAGGACTTCTTAATACATCCTCATCCAATAAAATAAAGTTACCTACTCATGGATTTACTAAAACCCATGAAAAATATACAAATAAGAAGAATGGTTTCCCGCTAAGGGGAAAACCCTAGGTTTTTGATGTAGAAGATGTGATATGTGAGGCAGAAGATAAAAGATTACTTCCAAGATGTAAAAATGTAAGGATGTCTTGTTTGAGACTTAAATGTCTTCTTTTATAGCCTTTAATGCTTGACCCTCAAGTATCATCTCTCCACAATAAGACCCTTCCTGCTGCAATAAGATAATTGAACATCAGACTAAACACTTAAGAAGCAAACCATATAATATTAACTCCACATAAAATTTTATCTGTCTAGCTATATTGGTTTGAATAAGTAAGCAACATTATATTCATACAAAGTGGTCAGTTACTGTAAGAACCAGGAAGGAGTTACTACACTGGAAATCCCAAAAAACCTTGTATCAAAAAGGGTATCAAATCTAAAATAACAGTCGATAAGATTGATAACCTTAATGAATAGTCATTTGTCATGGCCTGTAGCTGCATCTCTCAAAACATACTCTGTAACTCCTAATGTATTTGCCAGAGTAGCAATAATAGCATTTGCTATGTCATGATAAATCCGCAATTCAAGTGGATCGACCGGAACTATATATCAATTTGAAGCAGGACAAACCAAATATTAACAACGTTCATTTAAAACAACCCAATTTTTCTCAGTGCTGTGAGAATTATTCGTTTTCCTTAATCTTGAACCTAACACAAACCTATACATGTAACTATAATACAACCCTAACACACAATTTGAGTAGCCTAACTAAATGAGACAGATGAAAAATACTAATTTCTTTCATCATTGACCAACAATGAGAGCAAATCGACGAAAATCCACATATAAGAATCTTAAACTTCAACAACATATTTAGATGAGTATTTATATCAAACAACGTATGTGTATTCATAACTCAATTGTATTTCAACATTACTCTTATAGTCCTAAAAATCATTTAAACCATTCTTCCATGAATATCTCCCAACCAATCAGATATTTAGTTTTATAAATCTCTATTGGAGGAACACCTCATGAGAAGATAAAGATGATAGTCGATGGTACACTACTCTTATAGACCTAACAATCTTTTAAAGCAATCATAAAATTGTAATAAACCATGTTCTAATGAATCTTTTACAAAAAATTCTCTATTCTCCAGTTTTTTATCCAATAATTAATCAGATGAATTTCCAAATCGAGAAGGCTTCATCAATTGACTAAACCTTTGTTGCTAATAAAAAACGGTGATATCATATAGATAAACTAGACATAAAGGTCAAAATTCTTGGTGTTAGAAATTATTACACCACCATCTGTGACATGCAAAATCTCATCCCCCAAGCCCTAAACAAGATCTAAGCATACTTTCGAGAGAAATGAAATTAACCTTGATGACATCTGAACATGGCTTGAATTTCATATCGAAA
Organism: Papaver californicum; assembly: GCA_023531435.1. Classification (NCBI taxonomy): domain Eukaryota; kingdom Viridiplantae; phylum Streptophyta; class Magnoliopsida; order Ranunculales; family Papaveraceae; genus Papaver; species Papaver californicum. Next base: position 6,214,535 of record JAJJMC010031210.1, on the reverse strand, counting down.
AGTCTAATTGCAACCCAAATGAAACAGAGAAAGAGAGATACCTTGATCCCAGCAGTGGTATCCTGGCCAGAATGAGGAAGCAATGGAATATCACGCCTCATTTATTACTTCTCTTTTGTTCCTTAGAAGCTTTACCCTTGCTGCAACCAACCTCGCCATAGTTTTAATTTACCCACTAAATGAAAAATTAAGGTTTAACTGTTCTTAAGAAAATAAAAAAGAGTACAAAAAAGAAAAAGATGATTGATAAAAAAAACTAACCATTTTGAAGATTTGATGCTTCCACCTAAAATTGAAACTCCGAACCTCATTATCTTCTTGCAGGGTGATGCAACATCTATAGTCATGGCGGGGATAGAGATTTATAGAGAGAAGGGGGTGCAAGAAGATACCGAGCATTTGCCTTGTCCTGAGAAATAAGTAGGAAACACCAAATGTTAACAATGTCCATTTAAAACAACCCAATTTTTTTCAGTAATATGAGAATTATTTGTTGGTTAGTGGATTACAAACATAGTAACATACGTAATTATCTTGAATATATCGACCATTTCTTTATTTTCCGATCATCTGGAAGGGACAAAAAAAACATCATGTTCTTTCTTCAATAATTTATGATCTCTAGTGGACCTCTCAGTAGGATTCGAGCCAGATGATGTTCTAACCATCTGTCAGAGAAAAAGGAACGAATTGATTTTGTAGAATACGTTCAAATTGGGTGAACAAAGAACTAAACCGATTGGTTCTTGATTCAAGAACCTAAATGAAAATCCATCATGATTAGAAAACAATTCAGAATACAAATCAAGATAAGTGAATATTAATCGATTTTTAGAATCACTATAAAAATAACATCCATGGGGTTGGGGTGTTATTGATTTGAATCCATTTGTTGATGAAATTTGATTCAGATAAAAGAGAAAGCCATACCTTAGATACACATCTGAATTTGTAGATTGATTTTATAGGAAGTTATAGACATATCACAGACCAGATATCATCTGTTAAATCCTTATCTAAGGTTTTGTTGAGAATCCTAAAGGATGATGAAGAAGAAGTTTTACGGAACTTATTACCAAAATCGGAAGAAGAAGAAGAAGAAACTAACATCAGGTTTCTGTTCACCAAGAGGCGGAGAATACCATGAGTGTGTGTTAAAGAGAATACCAACAATAAAGACCCCTCTTTACTACTGAGAGATATTTAACCATTAAATATCTCTTAATCGTGACCGTTCTTTACATATCCCATAGACATATCCTATCCCTCCTTTGTCCCCCCTCAAAACCCATCCAAGTCTCTCTATGTCTTTCCTCAAACGAAATCCCGGTCGTCCTATATACCTACGTTATTTTTTATATTCTTGACAACTCCATACAATGTAGACAAAGACTAGGGATTAACCCGTGCCGTTACGATACGGGTACGTATTTGATTTCCATATGGTTAACCGATAATGTTTATTTAAAATATTTTTTCCGTTTCAGTTTTACATTTTATAGTACCTAGCAATACATATTCACATACTCTGAATTGGTAATACTAAATGTCTATACCACAATTGACTCTACCCTCGTTTAGTTCGACTTCTCTTTCTGACATAAAATACAATTATTTTTTTATATTTCATTCTAGCAAGTTGCATCATTACTTATAATTAAATTCTAAATATAATTATACTGGTTTATCCAGTGTAATTAACAAATAACATTAACGAACTGAGACGGGGAGGGAATTAGAAAGAACTTCGTCATAATAAACTTATAATCATATGATCCTAGGAGTAACCAAAAATTATTATAACCATTATCGCAGTAATTGGTGAAGTTATCCACAGTTTTGGGGTATTCTTCTGGGTACAGTTTAATGTGAAAATCGCCAAATGATATGTGCATAATCGTATTCATAAGGCCAAAACATGGATAAACCATAAGTATGGTGGCATTTCAAATGTCGGTATACTGGAACCCGTGCCAAAATATATTTCCACAAACACACTATTTTTCATATTGAAATTCACATGTACATTTCAAATGATTTCTTTATTATACATTTCCTCATCTGCTTATATAACTGGAACCCTTGATACTAAATTAATCTAGGTTGCCCTCAGTAAATTAGTACTTTGTAATACCAACTTTAGTTGCTAATTCGTAGCACTGATTCCATCCACACATACCAAACCAAATTAAAAGAAGCTAAATACATAATATAAATACATATATATATATATATTATAGGCTTAACTCATATACGCTTATCTGAACATGAAAAACAATCGGATCTTTATGTTTCATTTAATGTAATTATCAATGTCTTTCTTATCTCTGATCTACAAAAACACAAATCAAGTCACACGAATATACAATATATACCTAAATATAAAATGAATTGTTAATATACACAAATATACCCTCCCCTAGTTTACTAAGAGATATATTATCTAGACCTCAATTGATGCGGTTCAGTAACATGTGGCCTCTTTAACGACCTAATAATGAGTTAAACACATATAAACTATGAATGACATGAACATTACAATGAAATCATGATTCCTTATTTTACCTTGTAAATAAGAAATAAAATACAACAATGATTGAGGCATTTGGATCTATAAGCATTTCCTTGCAATTGGCCGATGAAATGATCAGGAAAACAACTTGAAGAACTCCAAGTACCCCACTAATGATCAGTGCTGATGATGCTGATGAAATGTGTCTCTTCTCATTTTCAAGTTTTTGGCATCTTATAATTGTCATATTTGTTTGCGGTGTTTACTGCATCTGGTTTGACATTCCAAAGAGCAATACGTATCCTTTTACCATGCTTTGATATATACACTACAAGAAAAATCGGTTTAAGTGACAGGTCGTTTTAAGTCGTTTAATTTTTTTTTTTAAATCGTTATAACCCTTATAGCGACTAAAAGTGACACTCATTCCCGTTGTAGAAAATATCCCGCTTTGTAAAGGTCTAGAGCGGCTAGGCAGTCGCTCTAATAATTAACCAACTTACCTAAAACGAGTAACCTTCTCATTGCTTCAGAGCTAGATCAACCACCAGGGAGCAAGTAAAATTCTTATCACTTAATATCTAGACCAACCAATAGAGCAAGTAAAATACCAATCGCTTCAGATAGACCAACCATCCTAAAGCAAGTAAAATACCTAGTTGATAGATGCATGGAACAACTCGGCCTAAAATTGCTTTGTTAAGGTATTAGGAGACCAAATAATTTTGCTCGCTAAGAGCGATTTCTTATTTTGATTGTCCTGAAGTTGGTTGCTTAAGCTTTTAAGCTACAGAATTCTTTTAATCTCTAAAAGCGATTTGTGACTTAGAAGCTATTAAAATACCTAGTTGATGGATACATGGAACAACTTAGCCTGAAATTGTTTTGTTAAAGATTTAAGCGACCAAATAATTTTGCTCGCTAAAAGCAATTTCTGATTTGATTGGCCTAAAGTTGGTTGCTTAAGTTTTTAAGCTACCAAATTTTCTTACTCAAGTTGGTTACTTCGATTTTTAAGCTACCAAATTATTTTGGAGTTCTGATTTTAATTGGCCTGAAGTTGGTTGCTTAAGTTTAAACTACCAAATTTCTTTACTCATTAAGGGAATAACCAGAGAGAAAACCACGCATAATCAAGGCAATATTAAATAAATATCAGCGGCACACTACTGAAGTACTTATTTTATGAACATAAATCACATAAACAGAAAGATTAATCCATATTACAGACTTCACTACACTAGAAAAAATAAGTGAACAATATGAACACAGAAAATAAAAATTGAAACAAAACAACCAAATTTCAGTTCGGTAACTAAAAAATTCAACCCTTCAATGATCATTAGAGTTGAAATTTCAGTTAACATCTCAACATTTAACTAAACCCATACTGAATTTTTTTATTCTAAATTCAGTTGAACAACATGGAATTTTAAATCGTTAATATTTGTTCCGCTTTTTAGCACAAACCCTAAAAATGAAAGAAAACCCTCAAATCAGTTGAATCTTCATTACATACGAAAAAGATACTGATCCTAAACCCTACCCATAGCCATTCAAATCTTGAAAAAACTCAGAATTCTAAGAAGCTTTCTGCAAATCGATTAAGGGGTTTTAATGGTATTTGATCAAACCGGAAAAGGTTAGAAATGAATTTTATCTAGAGATCAAAATAAAATTTTTTAAAAGAAACAATTAATCGTTGTTACTTACAGTTAAAACTTTAAGGGTTTTAATAGAAACGATGCTTGGATAATGTTTCACACAGAAACCTAATCTTAAATGTCTGTGGTGTTTCTCGGTTAACATGGAAATGAAAAATCCACTAACTTTTTAGACCACAATGTAGATATATAGCAACCCCAAGTCATTATCATAGGAATAACTTAAGTGGTTAAATGGACCTTGAGTTTATTAACCATATGAAAGAGTTATTTGGGAAAAACTGATCCGAATGAAAAATACTTAATTAAATCAAAAGAAAGAAAAATTATTGTTATACAATTGAAATCTATAAATAAAAAAATCTTGATTAATAGTGCTCAGACATCAAATATTGAGAAGGAGAAGAGCCCAATTCAGAAACTCTAGTCTACAATAGTGTCGTCATCGGACCTTTTGAATCACTGAAAGAAGTAAAATGAATCAATAAAGAATTTGCAAAGGCAGGAATCAAACACAAATGTTATCCTCAACCTGTAAAATCAAACCCAAAAACTTATCATCATCAGTTAATAATTTTAGAAAACGAAAGATAATACATTAAGCTAAAGGGGTTTGGTATATTTTACTTATATCAGGAGAAGAAATCTTCAACCAGTTTGGTGGTGTTCTTTTGTATTCACCCAGATTCAAATCTCAAACAGTCAATACCTTCTCACACCCATCTGGTACAACCTCCTAATTTCATCACATCGGCACCTCCATTACAGCTATCATAGATAAAACCAACAACTGACATCTTTCCTCTTCGATTCTTCTTCTTCAGATGGTACAAGCCCTTCTCTCATCATAAACTATAAAACACACAAAAACCCAATATTAAAATCATACTAACACATCAGAAATACAATAAATTTGTAAATAGAAACTACTTTTTATTTTCAGTATACCTGAATGAGTGATTGAGTTCTTTCGACTTCAATGTGAAACAAGAAGTTAGAGTTTAAAGGAATTAAATTTCTGATTAAGTAAAAGCTAGGGTTTGATTAAGAGGCTACGACTTCTTCTCTTCTTGCTGATGAATCTAGGGTTTCTCCTATTCTTGTTCTTCTTGAAAAGACCTAATAAATCACACAAAGAAACAAGATTAGAATTATGATATCAAAAATAACTCATAATCGATCAAAAGAATACTGAAACTGAAATCTAAGTTCATACTTTTACTTAGTTGAAGTTAAGAACAAATATATGAAGAAGTTGAAAAACATCATTTCTTCTACTTCGATCATATCTCTTTTTTTTGTTGCAGAAGTAGTAGAATGATAATGAGTTAGGGTTTACAGAGAAAATGGAGAGGGTGGGAGGAGGACGAGAGGGAAAAAAAGATTAGGTTTAGTGATTTTCTCTCTCTTCTAGGGTTATATAAGAATAATTAATTGTTACCTCGAGTAACTGATCAAGGAGATATAGGGACACGATTTGTTGTTTGTGTGTTTCCCACATGTACCTTAACTCAGTTATAGTGTAGTAGAGCTGGATGATCATTACCATCGACACCAATTTAATTGGTCCACTAAGATCTGATGGTTAGTTTCTTTCTATGTGTCAAAAACAAAATTTATTTAACGGTTTTCACGGTTTTAATAATAGGTGGTGCATTTTATGACTTTGTGAGCCATGTGACATCGTTTTACAAGGGTTTAAAGCTTTAGTAAAAATGAGAAATTTTGCTTGTTATCCGTCAACCTCACCTTCTATCAGTCGACCTCACTTAATTTCTCTCATATTATATCGGTTTCTCCCATTATCCATCATTTTCACCAAGTGCCCGTGGACTTTGGTAACTTCGGTTGGCCTTATTCAATTTCTCTCGGATTCCATCAGTTTCATTGCTGGATTTAGAATCTAGTATAGATATTCAGACTAATTAGATCGAAAAAGACATATTTTGGTTCATAGAACTAGAAATTGACCTCCAGTATACATTCTGATCAAACGGATATGGAACAAAGCGGAATTTCTGGTTTATTGCTAGATTAGGGTTCCTATATAGACATTTCGACTAATCAGAGATATGACGAGGCATATTTTGGTCCACACTGCTAGAGAGGCATATAAATAAGAAAATATAGAGAAGAAGAAACATTAACCTACTTAGTTCTAAAAAAAACCATAATACATTACTCATTCCAGATCTGGTGCAACCTAATATCATCCTGATCTGGAATGAGTAATGTATTATGTAAGAAAAATCTAGAGTTGGATAAATTTTTCTTAGAGTTGATTATGTAAGCATATCCAATTATATCGAACGAATTTTAGAACCGGACGAATTTGTCTTAGAATAAACTTATGTAAATTTGTAAGCATGTCAAATTAGGTCGAATATATGGATGCAACTAGCTAGGATACTCTACTTCTTTTAGTTTCAATCGGTTTCTATGGTTATTTATCAATATCACTGAATGGCCATTTACCTCAATCATTTCACATAATATCCGTCAATCGTTGTGCATATATAATCCATGTACAATTGCAACACGAAGAGGCCATAAAAGAAATGTGGCACTTAGCAAAATTTAGATCTGTAGAAGAAATGGTTAAGCTATTGGGTGATAATTGAATTCGAAACTCGTCAATAATAAAAAAAAATAATCATTAAAATAATCCAATAAAACAAACGAATTGCAAAAACAAATGAATCTATATTCTAACCGATTTATAGAAAGTCTTATCGGTTTAATCTTATCAACTTCTGTTGAATTCCATGAGTTTAATTATATGGTTACCTATTTATTCAAGCCAAATTTCCATATAACTTCACTTAATTTTGTTTGTTATCCGTCAAGCTTAACAAATTTGACCGTCTCACTCAGTTTCAATCCGATTTCATCGGTTTTTTCCAGTTATCCATCAATTTGACCATTATCCATTATCGGATTTAATCGGATACCAAATTTGGCCGTCTCACTCAGTTCCATTATCCATCATTTTGACCGAGTGCCCGTCGACCTTAGGAATTTCAGTTGCACTCACTCAATTTCTCTCACGGTTTCATTGCTAGGTTTAGAGTTATGGTATAGATATTCAGACTAATTAGATCGAAAAAGGAATATTTTGGTTCACATAACTAGATATTGACCTCCGATATACATTCTGGTCAACCAGATATGGAACAAAGCGGATTTCACCTGATATCCATCAAATTTACGGATATCATTCAATTTCACCTGTTATCCTTCGACCTAACTCAATTTTATATGTTATAAGTCGATTTCACATAATATCCCTCGGTGTTGATGCCACAATTTTGTTTGTTGCACAAGAAATTTTAGGGTTCACCCGATCAATTTTCAACGATATCCATCAAATTTACTTGACATCACCCAATTTAACCTGAAATTAATCGACGTCACTAATTTTTACTTGTTATCCATCAATTTCATCCAAAATTTGGCAAGGTGGCCGGTAATAAAGAATTACGAATTGTTCTGGTAAACAATAAAGACGGAGTTTGAGAGAATGAACGATAATTAATGAGATTCTTACATTAGATATTGAACATTCGTCCAAATATTTTTAACTTACAAAAAAATGAAGATTTGTTTGGTTTCTCCCATTTCCCCTCAACCTCGTCTAATTTCATACATTATTCATCAATTATTTTTTGCTCAATTTACCTTAAATTCACTCAATTACTTAGTATAATTTAGGTAGCAATCAACAATGCAAAATTGGTTACACAAGACGCTCAATTCCTCGATGACCTTTTCCCCTCACCAGAACCCTAAACCTATCGATGTTCGTCGTATTATCCTTAATAACCTCTTCCCCTAAGTCAGAATTTTTGCCGGTACCTTAATCTTACCGATTTTTTTCATATTATCCTCGATGAGCTTTTCCCCTCACCGGAATTTTAAACCTATCAATGTTCTTCATATTATCTTTAACGACCTTTTTTTCTAAGTCATAATCTTCATCGGAACCCTAAGCCTACCGATGTTCGTCCTATTATCCTTAATAACCTCTTTACCTAAGTCATAAATTCACTAGAACCCTAAATCTACCGATGTTCATCATATTATCCTTAATTAATGACCTTTTCCACTAAGTCGAAATCTTCACCGGAACCATAAACTTACTGATTTTATTCATATTATATCCTTAATAACCTTTTCCACTAAATCAAAATCTTTACTAGAACTCTATCGTCGATAAAAATATCCAAATTAATTTATATATATTCTTTGGATTTTTTGTACCGATGGTTGATAATAAAATTCAATGCACTAGTTCGTTTTAGCACAAAGAGAACCGCACATGCTTCTCACACACTTGTCTCAATCTGTATGAGAATTCAAAATGAAATCTGTACCCTCCAAAAAAATCCCATGATCCCTATGGCTATCCTTATCCACCGTCCAAAATTTCTATTCAACACCCTAAATGTTTGTTTCCCCTTCATTTTCCTTTTTTCCTTTTTTTCTTTCTCTCTCTTTCTCGGTTCTGCTCTCTGATCTCATTTTCTCCCTCCCCTAATCTCAGATCTGTAAGCTCATTTCCCCTAAATGGTTTCAGCAAGTATAGATTAGTTGATTCTAAGAGATATGGTAAACATTAAGTTCAAAACAGAAGAAGACCCTAATTTAATTGAGAACGGGTCTTCTATGGATCCAAATGAGAATGGTAATAGAAAGAGAATGAGAGTTGGTGAATACGACACTGCTGAATCTCATCATCCTAATCTTACCCATATTAATCCTATTTTTCAACCATCTGAACCTTCTTCTAATATGTCAAGTGAGATGAAACACACTGGTCAGTCTAATTCTTTTGTAAATCGGTTTTTCGAGGGTGATATTGAGATGAGTGAAACAGCCATGAATACACATACATATTATGTTTTACAACTGGAACAATCGGAAAAGCTTCAAACATGGTAACCCAAACCCTCCTTAATTCGTATTTTCTTATTAGAGTTATTTACAGGTGCTTAAATCCCCAAATTAAAATTAGGTTTTACAACTTTCTTAAGCAATTTGTTAATCTTAATTATTGTTCTTCTCTGATCTATTATACTTGCATAATCTTATCTCACCTGCTTACTAATAATTATTACTTGGGTTACAATTTTCTGTTGGGTGGCTTGTTGTACTGTTGGTGTGTTTATTCTTGCTTCATTGATTTTATTTTGCTGTATAAAATCAATCTTATTGATTATTACTGTTGTCTACATCTGTTTCTTGGTTGTTATAAATTTGCTTGATATTCCCGTTCATATGATTTTGACAATTCCATTTGGGCTATTTTTTGTATAATCCAAGTTGTTATTTCTGCTTCTTAGCATTTTAACATTTTTGATGAGTGCTTTATTCTTTGGACTCCTGTAAACTCTTGCATTTATTCACTGTTTTGGACACAAACCAGTTTTAGATTTAAAACATTTCTCATTCCAATGAGAATCTTGTCGTGGAATTGTCAGGGCTTCAGCAACCCTACAACTAGAACTGCTTTGTCCAATGTCATTAAAGGTCAAAATCCTGATGTTGTCTTTCTTTGTGAAACCAAAAATGACTCCACAAAGATGCACCAATACTTGAGAATGAATCCTTTCACGTGCAATGAATCTTGCTTGTACTAAATTTTTAGAGGTTATATTTTCCATGTTTTCCCTGTATATGTATATGTTGGGAATTTAATTTCTACCTCCTTTGAATTTATGGTAGTGCATCTGTGGGGTATTTGGCCTAAGAGAACCTCGAATTGAACTGTAGCTCTAACATGATACAAGTACCATACAATGTGATTCTTTTAAAACATAGTTGGTATTTGCTAGGATAACCAATTGAAACATGTGTATGTCTATTTTTTGGAATGTTGATCTAGTATACTTTTAATAGCTCTGTATACTTGAATTAGTTTTGTTTTGTTGTGAGTTAGTATAATGGTTTTGTATCTACATGGTTTTGATTTGGGATGTTTTTTTCATTCCTTCTTATGAAGAATGTTAGGGTTGTTATGGTATATTGTTTGTAGATCTTATGTATAATATCATTTGCTTATCATGTAGTTGTTATAACAAAGATGGACGACCCAAATGAGCATAATTTGAAAGTTTCCAAGGTAGTCAGCTGGACTACTAATGATAAAGAAGAGGGCTAAGAAGATCCGTACACCAGTAACCTTTCACAGGAAAAAGGCACTAAAGACTGCGAGGAAACCCAAGTTTCGTTTTATTATTATGCAGGTTGGTATTTATCGTTGTTAGCTAGCCTATAAATGCATGTGTTATGAAAAAACAGAATGTTAACTTTTAGAAAAAGACATCTTACTCTTACAAAAGAAATCATATAAGATTGTTTCAACTTTCTATTAGAAATACTTCATGATTTTCACATTTGTTTTATATTTATTAAGTTTCATATTTTGAGTATTCCTTACACACATGATGAATGTCATGTAGGAGGTCTTCAGGCTTGCTATAGAATCTGGAAACTAAAATCTTTTGTAGCTCTTCATATTTAGTTTGAGCACACTCAGTAAAACTCTATGGGTGTGTTGAACTTTTCTTTACCTCACTCATCTCTCTTAAGTTGAGGCAGAACAGGCCGACTGTGAACCTCCTCCAGGACATCGGCACATGGGCTCAACAAGAAATGGTATTTAACTGTGGTAGAATTATTTGTAGGCTAGGGTTTAGGCTGCATGGGTGAGGATTTACACTTCTGGCATTTTACATAATAATTCTAAACTGCAGTCGAATGAAACAAAATGCTCACTGAAGTTATTCCAATTGCAATACTCAATCATACTAATCCAATGTAGTGATCCATTCTAGAAGACACCTGGAAAAGAAAACATGTTTTATGGAGCAATCAAGGTTTCTCTATTAAGCGCATAGACGTGGGTCAAAAGCTAGATTAACACTGCAAACTGTATTGAACCTTCTTTTCTGGTTAGAAATGAAAGGGCTTTTTTGGTGAGGGTTGGATGGTAATGTTAATATAATCACTTTATTGATTTCTGATCCATTTGATATTGCAAAAACAATGAAAATAAAAATATATAAATTTAAGAAAATTTGTTGTAGGTATGTCTAACATGCGCAGAAGGATGACATAGTTGTAGACTTCTTGGTGCTACCGTCAAGGACTGATTTGCATGATCATCCATTAGTGAAGAATGGAAGTATTTTTCTGCAAGAAAGAGTTGCTATTTTGAGCACCTTCTCATCCTTAACTAGCACATTGTATGAGTTATAATCTTGATTCCATCATTCCCCCTTTTCTCTTGTATTACATTGTGATCTTGTTGTTTTCGGTGGTTCCGCAGGATAAGGCACGTTCCATGGTGGCAGTTTCCTATGGATCTCAACCCAGTGGGGAGGTGAATCATTCCCAACTTTGCATTAGTTTTTATTATTAATTATTTTGATACAACAACAGAACCCCTTGGTTGTTCCTTGTCAAAACAACAAAAACCTAATATTTTAATCGTAGTGCCAACATGTGCCACAGGTAGCTTCCGGCATATCTTGACATACATATCTCTTTTTGTTGTATAGTAAATTTTTGTCCTTGTTCTTAGAACGTTTTGAAGGTTCTTCTGGATGCCTGTTCGCTTTGCTGCACTCATGAGAGGAAACGGAAAAAATCACGGCATGTGAACTCAACAAGGACATAGTGAAACATTTAGAAGACAATGTCAGGTACTCCAGAGCTAGCTTCTAGTAGTATCTTTTCCAAATCTTTACGTTTTTCTAATGCAATTTTGTTGAACTTGTCAGTTTGTTTGAATGCAATAATAAACTCTTTAATATGACTCTTAAAACTAATTCATGTATGCTCAAGATCTTGAATTTTGTCAAGGGTATTCAGGTTTCAGTTAAATCTGTCCATTCTGCTAAATATTGTAAGGCACGTAAACTTGGTAGTCTGATTCGATTAAATTCTTTCCCTCCTCGTATTGTTGATTCTCTTGTGGCAGTTAGTTGTTTCTACTTTCTTGACAATAATTAGTTGTTTAAGTAAAAACAAAAAAAGTATTAAAACAAATGTTTATGTGTTGGTTGTTGGTAAGTTTTCACGTTCCCTTAAAAGCAGGGCTCATTGGGAAGCAAGGGATGGAAGTTAACCTTGTTCATATGACTAATTGCTATGTGGTTAGATCTGTTGCCTGTAACTCTCGATAAGTCGATATAGAACATGATATTGCAGAACTTGTATATTTCAAATTTAACTTGTTTCTATTTTTTATTTGTTCACTGATATGTAGGTAATAGACATGCATGGTTCTGTTCAAGGGGATGGAAGAACTGAACAACATTGTTGAACATGCGAAACAACGTCATCATCTTATTGGGCAGTATGTGATGGGGAACGAAGGACTTGTGTAGGATGTTGGGACCAAGGATCAAAAAGTCTCTAACTTTGATAGGTGCATTATTTGCACTATTTGGATACTCTAATTCATTTATTTCTTGTTAGTTTTCATATCATTAGGCTTTGATTTTGTTTGTTTATGAGTTTCTTATGAGTTATGAAGTGTATTCAACCAAAGAAGAGGTTAAAGGATGGAAACACAACTTTGAAACAAGAGTTCCAGAAAGATTTACGGTTGGGAAAGTACCTCAAAACCCAACCGTAAAATAAGTTGGTTTTGAAGGAAAATTATAGGAAGATTTACAGTTGGGTTTAGACTCTCAAACTCAACCGTAAAATTATTTGAAGAGATATGAAGATTTTATAATTTCCATCTTATAGAGAATCGAAAGACGAAGTCAACCCAAAAAGAATGAGGTCAATCAGACATCAGATGAGGGAGTAATGATCAAAAAAGTGAAATACAAAAAAGTGTCCAGGAAGATTTACGGTTGGGTTTATTGGCTCGGACCCAACCGTAAATCTGGGGATTTTAGGTGAGATTTTTGTGTCAGAAAATCGGTTGGGTTTATTGGCTCGAACCCAACCGTAACTGGGGAGTTTGGCACGTGTGTGGGCTTTTAAAATATGGAAAACATGGTCCCGGAAGGATTCTAAACTGAGATTTCATGGATACTATATAAGGAGACATCCAAGACATTAAGAAAACACCTTTCGCACTTGAAAACACAAGGGGAACAAGAATCTAGGGTTGGGAGTTGCAATTGATTATCACGATAACTAGGGTTTGCTTTACTTGCTTTCTTGATTATTTTCCATGGATTTTGAGAAATCCATGATGAACTAAACTTTTCTTATTGGTTAGAGATGTAGTCCTAAGTTGGAAAACATGTTTATTAATTGAAGTATTCATTCTCATATGTTCATAATCTCTTCAATATCACTTATGTTCTACCGTTTATAACGCCTTGTATGATGGATTGCTTGTTTTTTTAAGTTGCAAATTAGATGAGCATGCATTGACATCTATAGCTAAACTAGGGTTTGAGATCCGGAATTGTCGAAAGACCCTTGTTACAAGTAGTATAACATAGTTGTTAACGACGGGATATTTCTATGCAATTATGTGTAGAAGCGTGACCTAGGTTAAATCCGAGTGGCTGTTGCGCCGGATTGCTTAGAATAACCTCAACTCACAAATACCGTTGCTTTCATTGGGTTAAACTTGAGTGTCTCTTGCGCCAAGTTATTCGTTGAAAAGGATTCAAAGAGTGGCTCTTGCCCTTTGATGATAATAAGAGTTTTTCGGAGTAAGCCTGCGATAGGATGCTTTAGGGTTATTGATATTGAGAGTGCATGAATGTTGAGTATGATTTGGTTGATAACATGTTGGAAGATGGAAGATGAACTCTCTAACCAATGTTCTTTATCTCTGATATTCATTTTAATCTTTTTGCTTTAGTATATTTTAGTTACAATCACAACCAAAAGCCCCCCTATTTACATAAGCAATCGAAAGTAATTAACAATCACCTGCCTCTCTGTGGGAACGAACTTGTTCTTATTACTATACTCTAATCTATATTAGTGAAGTAAGAACTTGAATTAATTTTGCTTGGCTGACAACCGACCAAATTTTGGCGGCGCTGCCGGGAGGCATAGCGGATTGTTATTTGGTTTTGATTTTTTTTTTTTTTAGTTTTATTTTTATTTATGATTTTTTTGTTTTTTTTTTTTATTTTCTAACCTAGTTTTGAGAATTTTGTTTCAGGTACTTGTATTCCATGTACGGTGCACAAGATCAAGCTTATAATAGTAATCAATTTGGTTTTCAATCTCAACCCTATGACAATTTCCAACCATATGGGGTGTATAATCACAACCAATCCTTTGGTTATGACCAATATTCCACGTACCCTTTTAATTATTCTCATACATGCCAATCTCCTTATAGTAGGTATGTAAGTGAACAATTACAAAGAGGGGAGGATAATTATGCTTGTGATGGTTTATCTAAATCTACCCTTGATCGTAATTATGATCATTCACCTATTCAACAGGAGGATACAAGGTTTAGAAACTCTACCACAAGTAATGGTGTAAGACTACCAAGTTTGAGACAACTTGATAGAAGGTTTGAGCAATTGATAGATGAAGGGGCATCAGGTGCAGAAATTCTAGAAGCTAAAAGAGATTTGAGAAAGGAACGTGAGTGACGTTATTCTATGAGATACGATGATGATTTTGAACCTTTCGAAAATCCTTACACCAGTGATGAAGTTATTCCAAGTCCGAATTTGATTTTTGATGATAATTGTGTAGTTAACTCAACTCCTGATCTTAATAATGATCATTCACCCATTCAAATGGAAGAGTCGTGTTCAAGAGATTCTATTGTAGTTAATGGTGGAAAGCGTGTGAATATAAGAAAACTTGCTCAGAAACTATACAAGTTGGAAGATGACGGAGCCCCGGAAGAGCTTCTCGAAGAAATTACTAGGACCATTCGTATGGAATTTAAACGACGTTCTGATAAAGGTTGGGAAACCGATAAAGATTCTGATTACGGTGAGTCTGAAAACGAAGAGGAGTATGTTAAGAATGAAACCAAATTAAGCAATAGTGTGGAAGACCCATTTAAATTTGTCGAGGATGATATTGATAATGTTGATGCCGAGATTCTTGTTGAGGCAGAAACTAATGAAGAACGGTTAGAAATTTTAATTGAGGACCACAATACACAAGAGATAAGTAATTCATTAGAAATTTTTGAAAAAGATAAGGATCCCATAATTCAAGAGACTTTAGAAGGTTTGACTGAACCTTTGCTTGTTGATCCTTTTCCTTTACCTCGTTTTGGCTTGAATGTATGTGTTTCAGAAGTATTGTTGAGTGACTTTGCTTCTAAATATCCGCTGTTGGAAATATTTGATTCTCATACTATGCAGGTTAGCAAAGAGGAGTCTATAGAAGTTCCCGAATTATATGTTCTTTATCCACTTCCGAGTGTAAAAAAGACTAAGTGTGGGGGAAACTTCTATCGAGTGATAACTTCTCTATTATTTTCTTGTACTAATGTTTGTGTGAAGTTATATTTGCAATGCAGATTTTTCTATGAGTGGATCCCCAAATTTTCAGATTGTTGGTCTATGGACGACCCAAAAGTCAGGCTGAAGACATTAAACTAAGCGCTAAATGGGAGGCAACCCATTGGTTTTGTATTTCTATCTTTATCTTTTGCTTTTTATTAGTTCTTCATATCATGATAGGGTTTCCCATCTTGATTTTACAGTGGAGGAATCAATTTAAATTGAGGACAATGTAAAGTTTAAGTGTGGGGGAGTAATTAAGCATATAGAGTTTTTAGGTAGAATTTTACAACTTTTGTACATATTTGCATGAAAACCTTCAACTTTTAGAGATCTTAGAGTCACTTAGTATACTTCTAGCTACGTTTACATACAGAGTTCTAACCAAAACAATTGAACTTAGAAGTATTAGAGAACTATATTCGGAGTGCTTAGTTGTTGAGAGGCTAGAGCTGATAAAAATGGACTTTAACTGCCGGTAGAGAATACAGTATTAGAGTTGTTGGTCATTCAATACCCATGAGTGAGGCACCAAACCTTCAATTGTCCGTTTAGATTGTTTCATCTGCGCAAATTCCGGGTAGAATGATGAGCTACCTAACCTCGCACCAATTTCAGCACTACTTTTTGATCTCTTGAGTGCTATTTCTATCAATCATGAGGGTGCCATCAGAATTGCTAACTCTATCTTGTAGTCTTGTTTGCAGTTGGCACCATTCTCTCGACAACAAAAGGTCCATAGAAACATATCATCATCAACAAGCGGAACATCAAAAATTTGCACGAAAGTTGAAGACAATCAAGGTTTAAAAGCAACTGTTTAAGAAAGAGAAAATTTCATATTCAAGTAAAGCAACTATACAATTAGCAGAATTATGTATACATGTTGAAGACTTATGTACAAAAGCGAAAGAAATCAAAAGATGTGAGTTAGTAAAGTTCATGATATCAAGGCAATACAAGTTGTGAAAAATCAAGTGGTAAAGTCTTTATCCCACGGCCGTAGTAGTTTCATTATTTTATTTATTTTTCAGTTTATATTTTAAAGTCATAAAAAAAAAAAAAAAAATGATTATCATTGCTTTAGTGTATATTTTCTTTTGTATTCATTCAATAAGTCCGTGGGGAAGAAGAAATCTATGAAGAAGTTTCAGACAACAAGAAATTGAGGAAAAGAGTTACAAATTGTCAATGTTCTACGAGGTTCAAAAGTTCATCATCAACAGTTGAAGACCGAAGACGTTTCTATTGGATGCTGTGAGAGTGGTGCTGATTGCCGATCGGGTGAGAAGGTAAGTAAGCATTCCCATCCTCGCATAGTGGTTGATTTCATTTATTATAGGTCACTAGAAAAAAAAAGGGGTTCTTTTTCGTCCCACGTTCTATGGGATAACATCTTCATATGATTCGGAAGGTTACCTTTCCTTCCTACCATTCAACGTGTGCAGGATTTCTATCTTCATTCCTGCCTGCACACATGAGAACCATAAAGTGCGTCTTTTGAGTGTCAAATTCATAAAATCTTGTTGGTGAGGCAGAAACATTCGGTCACTCTTGAACCTGGATCCTTTCACATGGTGGTTTTCTCCTAACTCAAGGGTTAAGCATGAGAATAATGTTCTTTATACTTCTAACTTCTTATTGTTAGTGTGCAGAAACTTTATGCCTTCGTAGCTCTTTTGATGCATGTGCTCTTGAATGTTTTGAAGTTGGAAATTAGGTTTTGTGGGTATACCTCTTGTAAACCCTCACGAGACTATAACTCGTCCACTAGGGACACCTAGCAGTATAAAGGCCTGTTACACATGCTAAGTGTAACTGTATCCGAAATGGAGTTGTTGTAGTTTAGGTTAGTTTAGATTTTTAGTTTGCTCGAGGACTAGCAAAAGGCAAGTGTGGGGGAATTTGATAGGTGCATTGTTTGCATTATTTGGATACTCTAATTCATTGATTTCTTGTTAGTATTCATATCATTATGCTTTGATTTTGTTTATTTATGAGTTTGTTAGGAGTTCTGAAGTGTATTTTACCAAAGAAGAGGTTAAAGGATGGAAACACAACTTTGAAACAAGAGTTCCAGGAAGATTTACGGTTGGGAAAGTACCTCAAAACCCAACCGTAAAAGGAGTTGGTTTTGAAGGCAAATTCCAGGAAGATTTATAGTTGGGTCTAGACTCTCAAACTCAACCATAAAAATAGTTGAAGAGATATGAAGATTTTCTCATTTCCATCTTATAGATTGAAAGACGAAATCAACCCAAAAAAATTAGGTCAATCAGACATCGGATGAGGGAGTAATGATCAAAACAGTGAAATACAAAAAAATGTCCATGAAGAATTACGGTTGTGTTTATTGGCTCGGACCCAACTGTAAATCTGGGGATTTTAGGTGAGATTTTTGTGTCAGAAAATCGGTTGGGTTTATTGGCTCGAACCCAACCGTAACTGGGGAGTTTGGCACGTGTGTGGGCTTTTAAAATATGGAAAACATGGTCCTGGAAAGATTCTAAACCGAGATTTCGTGGATACTATATAAGGAGACATCCAAGACATTGAGAAAACACCTTTTACACTTGAAAACACAAGGGGAACAAGAATCTAGGTTTGGGAGTTGCAATTGATTATCACGATAACTAGGGTTTGCTTTACTTGCTTTCTTGATTATTTTCCATGGATTTTGAGAAATCCATGATGAACTAAACTTTTCTTATTGGTTAGAGATGTAGTCCTAAGTTGGAAAACATGTTTATTATTTGAAGTATTCATTCTCATATGTTCATAATCTCTTCAATATCACTTATGTTCTACCGTTTATAACGCCTTGTATGATGGATTGCTTGTTTTTTTAAGTTGCAAATTAGATGAGCATGCATTGACATCTATAGCTAAACTAGGGTTTGAGATCCGGAATTGTCGAAAGACCCTTGTTACAAGTAGTATAACATAGTTGTTAACGACGGGATATTTCTATGCAATTATGTGTAGAAGCGTGACCTAGGTTAAATCCGAGTGGCTGTTGCACCGGATTGCTTAGAATAACCTCAAATCACAAATACCATTGCTTTCATTGAGTTAAACTTGAGTGGCTCTTGCGCCAAGTTATTTGTTGAAAAGTATTCAAAGAGTGGCTCTTGCACCTTTGATGATAATAGGAGTTTTTCCGGAGTAAGCCTGCGATAGGATGCTTTAGGGTTATTGATATTAAGAGTGCATGAATGTTGAGTATGATTTGGTTGATAACATGTTGGAAGATGGAAGATGAACTCTCTAACCAATGTTCTTTATCTCTGATATTCGTTTTAATCTTTTTGCTTTAGTATAATTTAGTTATAATCACAACCAAAACCCCCCCTATTGACATAAGTAATCGAAAGTAATTAACAATCACCTGCCACTCTGTGCGAACGAACTTGTTCTTATTACTATACTCTAATCTATATTAGTGAAGTTCTACACCACCAACTACTTCTAAATCTGAGAACAAGACCTAACCCATCCTGATTTTCCGGCTTCTCCTATATTTTGTCCTGGCCAATAACGGATTACATGTTTTTTTGTTTTTCTTTTGTCCTGTAAACTTCAGGAATAAAATCAAACACTTGAAACTCTTGTTTGTGTTTCATCAAAAGCAAAAATAAACTTTTGTCTGTCATGTTTTATGTGCCAATCAACTTTGTTTCTGATTCACCTTCAGGTTGCTTGTTTGGTTTTATTTGGTACGATAATTGAGATAAGTCGGACTGAGTACATATGATAGGATCAAAACTTTGTATTTTTTGACAACGAATTTCTACTTTTTAAGGCAAATTTGTAGATAAATTTCTATTAAAAGATAAAATAGAACTGATAAACACACTGAAACAAAAAAAAATTATAACCAAATTATAGTCAATTTAGTCGACTCATGTTCATTTTTTTTTTCAATTTGTGCGTCCAAACATTTTCTCATAGTGAATCAAAACAATGATTTGAATGAGTTTTCATGTTTCCATTATACAAATCCTAATAAGATTGTTGGATTAATACTAAGATCTCAAATGTCTACTTCAAAAACTGACTTCTCTTTTGAAATGGTGGTGGCGGCTTAAACTTAGTTGCTGGGAGAGGTTTTACCAAGTAAGTCATTTTTTGGTTGCTACGAGTATGTGCCTCAAAGTAAAGAGCTACACGAGCACTTTTCTAGATGCTATATAGATTACTTGAAAAAAGGATCCAGCAATCAAACACATCTGGCCATGGCTAAAAATTAGTTGACACAACTTTAAAGCAGCCCAATTATTTGGCAGTTGCAAGTTTTGTAGCTTAAACCCTTAAAGCGACTAAAATATTGAGCTCTTGCTAACATTTAGAGCAACCAATTAACTTTTCTGTTGCTACGAGTATGTGCCTCAAAGTAAAGAGCTACATGAGCACTTTTCTAGATGCTATATAGATTACTTGAAAAAAGGATCTAGCGATCAAACACATCTGGCCATGGCTAAAAATTAGTTGACACAACTTTAAAGCAGCCCAACTATTTGGCAGTTGCAAGTTTTATAGCTTAAACTCATAAAGCGACTAAAATATTGGGCTCTTGCTAACATTTAGAGCAACCAATTTATTTTGCTGTTGCTACGAGTCTGTGCCTCAAAGTAAATAGCTACATGATCACTTTTTTAGCTGCTATAAATTAATTGAACAAAGGATCTAGCGATTAAAGACATTTTTTCGTGGCTAAATAAAAGTGGACACAGGTTTATAGCCGCTAAAATTTCTACCAGTTGCAATTTTGGATGCTTCAACTATTAAAGCGACTAAAATTCTGAGCTCTTGCTAAGATTTCGGTCGCTTAAACCCGTTTTTCTTGTAGTGATAGTTTGGTACAATATATATAATAGTAAAGTGAGAATAAATATACTTTTACTAAGACTAAATGGAGAGAAGAGTATTGGCCTACCAACAACTTTAGTAATCAGTTCTTTGATGTGGATTGTAGTTGTGGTAAGAAAGGGTTTCAAACTCTCGAACTTGTTAAAATTGATTTTAGATTTAATAAACTAATTTTTAAACTAGAAAATATACACAAAAGATGAAAGTAATGTTCACAAATACCGAGGTTATGGATTTCACCATTAACCAATTAAAGTGATTCAATCTAATCAAAATTCATGCAATTCTGTACGTTTAAAGTGATTCTAATATCTTGCAAAAGTAGATTTTCAAAGTAACAATTGTAAATCAAAATTAGAGAACATCAAAAACCCTACGCTAAGCATGCTCTATCAAAAGAAATCACAACTGCTTAATAAAAATCCTTAAATTAATTTTTAATCAAAGCAAATAATCATAAAAGAAATTGCAAAAATCAATTAAAATAGAAATATACCACTTTTCTTGGAACAATGACTTCCTCCGTCGCCTCGCCAAAGGGGTTTATCTCCTCATATTAACCACTTGCTCAAAATAATGATTTATGGCTCAAAGTGTTTACAAATGATGAAAAAAGAGTGAAAATAATGAAAACAGGAAATTCACAACGTTTGTTAGGCGTTGGGAACTCACTGTTACAGAGGGAAAATGTTTCAGTGAAGATAAAAACGTTGCAAATTGAAGATAAACGTTGCAAGGTTAAAAGCTTTAGCAACAGAATCTTCAACTTTTTGGCCACGAAAGATTCAACCTTTAAGCAACGATTTCTTCATCTTTTTCATCAAGAGCAGATTTTTCTGATTTTTAATTTCTTCCTCTCTGGCCTCTGCAGCACCCCCCAAAACTTCTCTTCTCTTCTCTTCTCCTATTTATGTTAAACACCTAATATCCTAATTAACTCCTCAAAATCTCGGAATATTTTTTTCTTTCTCAAACAATGTTTGATCCTGATTTTATTCCTTTCTTTGTTATGTTTTGTATTCAAATCATTTTGTTACCAACTTCTTTCACTCGAGAATATCCTTTCTTTTATCAAATCGGACATCATTTTAACTCGTCACATATGTTCTCGGTGATTTTCTTTCTTCTCGAGCGGAGATTCTGTGTTGTGAAAAACTCGAGAAATAGATATTGTTTCCTTCGTTAAGATACTATATTTGATGATGGTGCCTAAATCAACCCAAGATAAGATCCAGAGAATCAAATCAGATTGATAATATTTTATTTCCTCTGTTCTTGATGAGATACGAGATTTTTGATTGTGTTTGGATTGATTGCACGTAAAAAAGTTCCCTCTAAATACGGTAAGAAAATAATCATGTCTTACTCCTCGTGAAATCACCCAAATCCTGTAAACAACTTTCACGCAGTTAAGAAGTATAGTTTCCCGCCAAAACAAAACTCTTTTGCATTTGAGAAGAAAGGTGTTCTTGTATCCAAGATGAGGGTGCCTTTAACAGTTAAGGTGGATGTCTTTAAAAATTCCGGGTGCCTTTATAACTTTTTAAGCCCATTTCTCCACAAGAGTTTATTCTTCAAAAATACCTACAAACACAATAAAATCACAATATAAGTACATAAATGAGTTCTAACAATATACAGATTGAGATCAAATAAGAAACGAAAACGTGTCTATCAAATACCCCCAAACTTATTATTTGGTAGTCCTCGAGCAAATCTAATCTATAAAATAAAAATAAATCCTAACTCACTTTCGCAGGCATCGCGATTGCACTTGGCGTGTGCAATAAGCCTTTAAACCCCTAGGT
Organism: Papaver californicum; assembly: GCA_023531435.1. Taxonomy (NCBI): domain Eukaryota; kingdom Viridiplantae; phylum Streptophyta; class Magnoliopsida; order Ranunculales; family Papaveraceae; genus Papaver; species Papaver californicum. Next base: position 6,192,214 of record JAJJMC010031210.1, on the reverse strand, counting down.
GTCCCTAGTGGACGAGTTTTGTCTCGTGAGGGTTTACAAAGAGGTGCACCCACAAAACCTTTTAATCCAAACCCTTGTTACTTGTTAACGATTGAGGGTAAACACTAAACAAGCTATTTAGTTGGCATACTAAATTCTTCGGCTATGAGAATCATTACCTTATATGAGTCCAATTGTTGTACACGAATTTACACTCAGCATACTAAAATTCATAGATAAGAAAACAAAGCTTTACTTAGATAGTCGTTCAACCACGATACTCAGAATCTATCAAAGTACAATCACATGAAAAGATTTATAAAATGGATATAGACAAAATGAAGTTTGCACATGTTGACTAAGGTGAACGGTGTTTCCCATATCTTTTTGAAGGTCAGTGCCAGGATGAATCCTAATGGATTGAGATACGCTTCCACTGGTCTTACTCCTTATACTAATATCGACTCAGCTGGTATATACAAGGGTCCCAGCGATAAGTTTATTGAAAATAAAATAATTATCTTTATATTATTAAATATACTGACAACATGATTAGATCTTTTAAATCAAAGCGGATGCTTCTTTTCAGCAGATTACATGATAGTTCCTATGGATCCTGCATTCCACACTTGCTTAGGCGACGGAGACAGGGAGAACACACACATATTGCTATCAAGGTGTCAAATTTTTTTTTAATAATGGTCTAAAATACAATAATGGGGCTTGATCTCAAACACTCTACTTCATCCTGACGGCGATAACAATTCGATATTGGTGCCCTACCAAATCACTTATTGAAACACAAAAAATTGCAAAAATAAAAGCAGAAGGTGATATGGTCGAGATAGACTCAGAGATATGGTGACAAATATCATGTTATTTCTAACACCTGAGCTAGGCATCCTTTTATGAATAGACCATTTAGCTGGGAACAACAATTCCTATAGAAAAAAAGATAAGTTTCCATCAACCTAGAATGTTTAGTGTCATCCTGAATTGTTCACAAGTTTCTAGACTTTGGAGTTTCATATTTCACTAAAAGTTTCTCCCTTACCCCAAAATTAAACCTAACATTGTCCTCAATGTTCTAAAAATGAATTATTAAAAGAATGAACAAGGAGAAACTGTTACCAACCGAAGGAAAGGAGTTAAGGAAATATATTACCGTGTCGCATGAGCATGGGTTACCTCCCAAGAAGTGTTAAGTTTAAAGTCTTTTTCCATACTAAGAAAGAATTAATCACCTCATAAAATCATATAGCAATAGTCGGAACAATTGTGGGTCATCTGAATCAAATAGTGTTATTCCAAATAAAAGGGAACTGCAGCAGGCCAAGAAAATAAATAAACCGACTACACCCTTATCTAGTTTTCTGTTTAAGACAACTACATCTAGTTGTGCTTCAGATTCAGGCTCTATAAAAGGGTATAGATAAAATATTTTCATAGGCTGGATTTCCTCATTGGAAGGATCAGGAGAGTCAGGTTATAGAGTCTGGAAAAACTCAAATAATAAATTTAAGGCACATAATAATAACCTGAATAATTATGGATCCTCAAAGTCAATCAGATTTGACCCACACAGTTGATTACTATGAAAATGGTGGTCATTCTTAAGAAAATGTGTCGATTAATCTCTTAAAATAATTAGGCTTAGTCTCAAAACTTAATAACTGACACATTTGAAATTCAAACGTTCTCACATATGGAAGAAAATATTTTGGTGGAAAAATAAAGTCAATCTTGGTATTATTTCCTAGGTAAACCACATCGACCATAGGATGGGTTTTTAACCACTGAACTTCTTTCTGGACATCAACAGGCTTAGGGAATCTAGTTTGGAGATGATCTTGACAAATGGTAGAGGTGCAAATGTCAATCCCCAAGTGAGGGACTTTGAGCAGGGATACTTGACAATCACAAGAATCATCGGTACCCCCAAAATTAGGGTGGACATTACTCTCAGATTGAATAGAAACTGTTGGTTGGATTCTAGGGTCCTTAAGGTCAGAACTACACACATCTTCCTTTATAGAAGGAAATAAGGTAGAATTATAAACTGGTCGAAGTTCAAACTTAGCTTTCCATATAATATAAGTGTCCATCAAAGGTGCAAAATCTAACAACGTATTCACCTCATTAATAACACTATCATCGTCAACATCTAACCCAAAGTGGGCTAGGCATTTCTCTAATGGATCTTCTAACAAAATGTTTGGCAAAGATTTCTGAACTAAAGTACTAGTTATGTTCACTTCTTCTAAATCATAGATCTCACAAGAAGGTTGTCTACTCATACTAAATAGATTCATTTCAATAGTCATGTTACCAAAAGAAAAATTAATTATTCTATTTCCATAATTGATGACGATATTGTATGTAGCTAAAAAGGGACGACCTAAGATCACTGGTATTTGAGCCTCTGGGACCTGAAAAGGTTGGTTGTCTAGGACAACGAAATCCACTGGGGAAACTATTCTATCAACCTAAATAAAATCATCCTCTATCACACTAAAATTCTCTAAGAGTCTATCATCTTCGTCATAGACCATTGTCTTTGAATCGTTAGACTCTAAATAACTAGTCACAAGACAAACTCGTTCCTCTAAACCATTATCGGATTCAAAACAAGAAAATTCTACATCGTCTAAAACAGTGGTATCTCTGGTCAAATCCTCTTCCTTTTGGATAGATGAATAATCATTAAAATTATTTGGGTTTGAACTAAAAAAAAACACTATCATCATGAAGCGCAATTGGAGTGACAATTTCTTGATCACTTTGCATGTATAATTCAAGTTCTTCACCAATATTATCCTCATCATCATAATAATATGAAGATGTTTGAACCTCGTCTAAATAAGTAGTGTTACCAATTCTATCCTCATCCTCTTGAATAGGTGAATAATTTTCAAGAGTAGCACTATATTGGAAATTAAGATCATTTTGAGCAATATTATTCTTTGCAAGACTTTCATTCACACTTAATGCATACCTATTTGTATTCTCAGTTAACTGCTTGAGAGATTCTTCTAGAGAAAGAGTTAGACTACTCTTTGTTCACCCCCAACTTAATCCGAACCTTTTTGTATTCTCAGTCAACTCCTTGAGGGATTCTTCTAGAAAAACAAATGGATCATAAGGAGTACTAGATCGCAACTGCTCGTGTGGTTCTTCTAGGGAAAGAGTTGGAATACTATTTGTTCCTCTCACACTTAATTCAAACCTATGTGTCATCTCAGATAACTTCTTGAGTGATTCTTTTAGAGGAATAATAGGTTCATGATGAGTACTAGGTCGTAACTGCTTCAATGATTCTTCTAGAGGCATAATAGGTTCATTATAAGGACTAGATCGCATATTCTTTAGGGCATCCCTCCAAGACAAATAACTCAAATTTTACTCATTTTCATGTTCATATGACGGGTGTGTATATGAATAGTGATTGGGATCACCCTGGTATGAGCAATAACCTCCAAAAGGTCGGTGGTGGTACCGACTACTATCCACACCATGTTGATAGTACGGGTAATGTCTATTTTAAAATTCAGTCGGATATTCATTGTATTGGTCCTCATAATACCAGTTTGACATTTTCTGACAAAAACTTCCTAATATATTTACAAAAATAAACTCTAAAAATAAATCCCACTGGAAGGGGTTCTAAACAAACACAAACAAGGTCGACTCAACCAAATCAAACCTACTGAATCTAGCAAACAAAAAACATGATGGCTCCACTTTGATTGTTTCTAGACCAGCTTATATTCTTCCAAAAGGAAACTAGTTACAAATTTAGCAAATCTCCTAGAAAGATCCGAATTAGATTAAGTCGAATAGAAACAGGATAAGCTTTAAGGAGTTTTGATAACCCTGTCTCTTTGGAAACGTTTCCTTGGGTTACAAGGCGGCTCGAATCTACCAAAAATAATCTTCCTGAACTTTGACTAAGGCAAACAGAGTAACCAATACATTCCTTTTGAATGACTTTCCAATAAGCTTGTTACCCTATCGATCTCTTTCTATTCAAAATTTTAAGCTTAGGTTCGCGTTTGGTAACATGTCCTAAAGCGGGCAAGAAGGAAACTGTGATGAAATCTGAGTCCTTATCTTATATAGCAAGTCTTTTCCCTTTACTAGAAAAGTAAACCCGTATTCAAGTCCTCAACATATATGCATTACGAAGGAATAAAGAAAACCCACTGACAGGGGATTCGTGGGTTGATCGAGTCTTACCTCCCGTACCAGACGGGGGATGAATTGGTTGTAGTCTACTCGGGCCACCGATTCCTATGTCAGTGTACGAACCCAAGGGGCCGAGACAATATCACAATTGTCTTCCTTCCCTGTTGCAGTTTATATTTAAATTACCCTTCCGTAGGGTTTAAAAATAATAATAATGTCCAAAAGTTCAAAGTCCAAAGTCCAAAAATAAGAAAAAACATAAAAATACCTAAAATAATTACAAAAATAATAAGAATTTCCTGATACAATTTTCTAAAAAGAAAAATAAAAATCCTAAAAAAAATTAAAAAAAGTAACTAAAAAAATAAAAAAAAAATCTTGTCTTGTTTTTCCGTTCTTTTCGATTTATCTTTGACTCCAAGTCTTTAATCAATCAATATAATCTTTGGCTCCAATTTCTTTTTGATCGAAAACCTGCAATACAAAGAAAAATACCCAAAAACATAAAACAGAACAAATAAAAATATAAATCTAACTAAACTAACTGACCTAAAACAAAAGGAAAAATAAATCTAAAACCAAATCCGTGTCGGCGGCGCCAAAAATTGATGTTGATTGTAGTTGTGGTAAGAAAGGGTTTCAAACTCTCGAACTTGTGAAGATTGATTTTTAGATTTAATAAACTAATTTTTAAACTAGAAAATATACACAAAAGATTAAAGTAATATTCACAAATACTGAGGTTATGGATTTCACCATTAACCAATTAAAGTGATTCAATCTAATCAAAATTCATCCAATTCTTTACGTATAAAGTGATTCTAATATCTCGCAAAAGTAGATTTTCAAAGTAACAATTGTAAATCGAAAGTATAGAACATCAAAAACCCTATGCTAAGCATGCTCTATCAAAAGAAATCACAACTTCTTAATAAAAATCCTTAAATCAATTTTTAATCAAAGCAAATCATCATAAAAGAAATTACAAAAATCAATTAAAATAGAAATATACCACTTTTCTTGGAAAAATGGCTTCCTCCGTCCTCAGTAAAGGGGTTTATCTCCTCATATTAATCACTTGCTCAAAATAATGATTCATGGCTCAAAGTGTATACAAATGATGAAAATAGTGAAAATAATGAAAAACAGGAAATTCGCAACGTTTGTTAGGCGTTGCGAACTCACTGTTACTGAGGGAAAAATGTTTCATTAAAGATAAACGTTGCAAAGTTAAAAGCTTTAGAAACAGAATCTTCAACTTTTTGGCCATGAAAGCTTCAACCTTTTAGCAGCGATTTCTTCGTCTTTTTCATCAAGAACAGATTTTTCTGATTTTTAATTTCTTACTCTCTGGCCTCTGCCAGCACCCCCCAAAACTTCTCTTCTCTTCTCCTATTTATATTAAACACCCAACATCCTAATTAACTCCTCAAAATCTCGGAATATTTTTTTCTTTCTCAAACAATGTTTGATCCTGATTTTCTTCCTTTCTTTGTTTTGTTTTGTATTAAACTTCAAATCAATTTCTTACCAACTTCTTTCACTCGAGATTATCCTCTCTTTATCAAATCGGACATCATTATATCTCGTCACATATGTTCTCGGTGATTTTCTTTCTTCTCGAGCGGAGATTCTGTGTTGTGAAAAACTCGAGAAATAGATATTGTTTCATTCGTTAAGATACTATATTTGATGATGGTGCCTAAATCAACCCAAGATAAGATCCAGAGAATCAAATCAGATTGATAATATTTTATTTCCTCTGTTCTTGACGAGATACGAGATTTTTGATTGTGTTTGGATTGATTACACGTAAAAAAGTTCCCTCTAAAAAAGGTAAGAAAATAATCATGTCTTACTCCTCGCGAAATCACCCAAATCCTGTAAACAACTTTCACGCAGTTAAGAAGTATAGTTTCCCGCCAAAACAAAACTCTTTTGAATTTGAGAAGAAAGGTATTCCTGTATCCAAGACGAGGGTGCCTTTAACAATTAAGGTGGGTGCCTTTAAAAATTCTGGGTGCCTTTATAACTTTTTAAATCCATTTTCCACAAGAGTTTATTCTTCAAAAATACCTACAAACACAATAAAATCACAGTATAAGTACACAAATGAGTTCTAACAATATAGAAATTGAGATCAAATAAGACACGGAAACGTGTCTATCATTGTTTAACCTCACTATTCTCTGAACATGCCTTTTCCAAGTTATCAGCTTCTAGTTTTTCTTCGGTTTTCAATCTACTAATAACATCTTCCTCCTCAACAAAAGAAGTTGGGATACTGACAATAGGAAATATAGCAATTCTTGATACTTGGTGAAATACAGCAACACCGACACCCGCGAGTTCAACTGGACTTACAGTTTTGAAACATGTACCACAACAATACCTCTAAGTTTTTCAGCTAACAAATGTTCAGAAAGATGCCAATAAGGAAGAACAACTAATCCATGTCTGTATAACCCAAAATAATAAACCTATACGGCCAATAAATGTCGTATTAATCAAAAAAACAATGTTATCTTCCATTAGAGCCAATGATGCAGGAATTTTTATCCGTAATATGTCCAACCCAAGCCCATCTTTATTGTAAAGAAGCCTTCCCATAAAATCATTGAAGCAATTGTCAGTTCCAAGATTTTAGTAAGAAGAAGGAGAATACCAAATATCCACAAGCCGTTCCGGCTTAACTCCACTGTACATCTTTAATTCAAAAATCCCCTTCTTGTTACCAAACATAAAGAAAAATGCACCTTGCATCCTTGAAGAAAACACAAAGCGGCATATTCCATTTGTTTTCATCTAGATTAGCTTCCACGGCCATACGGAGAACAGATATTTCACCCGCACTCCTATATTCTTTTTATTCTATTCCAACGTCTGTATTCGCATCACTCCAAAGTATATAAAGATGTCTCCTACAAGGTGTGACAATCTTGACCCGACAATTGGAACACCATCACATTATCCGAGTGCTTATATCCTATAGACAACATAATCAATAATGAGCAGGTATATGCATTCGAACAATATGGATAATATATTAGAAAATGACATGTGGATTAGCAGAGGTAGCGTAATTAACATAAATTATAGTACCTGGTGCTAATATGGAGCAAATGTAATAAAACTACAAAATTGGGTTAACAGAATATCTTGATTAGACGCTCGCACGAGGGTCTAGAACCACCTCCGCCTCTAGATATAATCTTGTCGTTGAAGCTACTCTAAAATGTGGATGAACTTATTGATTGCACAAAATCAAGCCCTCCCATGCTCCTATCAATCTGCATGTGAACATGAGATATCATCACAGTATTGTGAAACTAAAACAACAAAATTGAGTAGCAATGGGACTTGGCAGATGACCTTCTAACAACAAACAGTTGATATGATGACAACTAATATATCAAAATGTGCCACTAAAAATGAGTTGGGCAACACAAATACCACTTCATAATTGATTTTTACACGATGGACAAATAAGATTCAAAGAATAACAAAAAAATCTAAATGTCATCATGAGATAAAAGAATAACACCACAAAACAATTCAAATCAAGTGGAATTCAATCGCCATTTACCTGATATGGCGATAGCTACACACCTTTCTAATTCTAGATGGTCGTATGAAAGGTCCTAAAGCAAAAAAAAAAAGGTAAAACCCAACCATTACTCAAACCTGGAGAAAATGCCAGATCTCGAAGTTATAAGCAATTGGATGCTCATCATCATCTGAAGTTGCGTTTTGCTCATCTATCCAAAACACGGAAAGTGGATTTAAATGAGAAATCCTTCTTCTGTTGCATTTGAATCCATTACAAAAATTATATCCTGGCTTCAATTTTATGGTCTATTTTTATCCCATAACAGTGTCCTCACCGCATCTTTTTATGGTCTATCTAATACACTGGATAATCTGGGGTATATTTGTTCCCGTTATCACCAAATAAGCTCAAAACATTTGTTATGATTTATGAATACAGGATAAATAAAATTAAAGCAAAACTTTATGAAAAATCAGTCTATGGAAAATAGAAATAAAGACCAAAACAGCTACAACTTTATAATTAAAAGGAGTATTCATATATATTTTTTTACCACCACTTGTGTATCTGGAAGCTATTAGGAAGCATTGACACAAAACTCCGACCCAATGGTAGCAATTTGATCTCATTGGCAATATTTTCAATATAGTCCAGTTATCTGAGCATCAGTTTCAAGGCTTCTAATTAACACATCTTCCTACATATTTAACACTACCCAAAGAACAATTACAGACAAAAGAAACTATGTCCGAAAAGACCAACATTGATATAGTGATATGTCAAAATGTAAAATTACTAAATCCTATGATTTAAAACACTACAATCTGTAATTGTTTTTTATCTCTTGATTGTCTTATTTGCAAGTAAGATGGATGAACTTACACTCTTGTGTCCTTCGTTGCTGCTTAACATTTCTGGAGCTTTGGTGTTTCTGCAAGAAATAAAAACAAATCATATAGATATCAGTTACGAACACATATATACATGTGCATCAAGCTTTCAATTCAATAAAAGATAATTAAGCATTCAAATGAAAAAGTCTCAACTTTGAGAGAGAGAGAGGGAAATTTGTTGGCAGTACCAAGAAGAGATGAATGAAATTCATCAAACATTCCTACATCTAACCCTCCATCAAATTGATTAAGGTGAGCCCTGCTAGCTGCTTGTATATGTTTGAATGAATCAACTTTGAGTGATTCAAGAAAGGAAAGTGATGTTATGAGATCATAGGGTATAGTAAAGTGGTGTTGTAAAGTTGATGGTTATATTGCAAAGTTAATGGTAAAATTGGGAAAGCTAATTTCCTTGCTTTTTTTTCTTTAGTTGCTCCTTTCCTAGCATCGCTGATCCAAATATTCACTTAGGGAAGTTTCATTTACCTAGAAATGAGAACAAATAAGATTCATGAACAACTTTCTATATCATAGACGAAGATATATATATATGTATATATATACTTGTGCTTGAATATAATTTCTCCATGGGTTGGAGAAGATCCCCCACAAAGCCCATAACAAAATACTTACTTGATACTTTCCAATGCCTTGAAGGGCACTTATATAAGAAAGAAGATAATGCCCTAATCCCACACCCATACTCCACATAACATTTGAATCAGTAAGGTCATGCTGTTAAACGAACATAAAGTAAGGTGTGATAGAAAAACATAGAACTGAAGAACGAAAAACTATAAGCCAACTGCAATATCAATATGCAAAATATGCATTAAACTGCATCATGCATAAACAAAATGTCAAGTATTTTAGTAAACCTTGATAAGACCATTACTTGAGGCACCTTGAAGTATACTATCATACTTAATTAACCGAAGGGACTATCTGAAGAACATTAAGATCTTTATTACCTTCCAGCGCAAAATAGACAACTTTGTGCTCAGGTGAGATAGTCCATCATTGGCCAACCCAAGATTACTCTCAGTGTTTTCAAAATCTATGGGATTCACCTTATGAGGCATAGTAGAAGATCCAACCTCACCAGCCTTCGTAATCTGCATGAAAGGTCAGAAAAGGATAAGTTTTTTAGTAGAGCAACATAGAGTGGGAAGCCAACATATACACTAACTTCCTTCTCATTTTGTGCGTATACTTGCTTAAAGAATCCTAATGGAACGTAGCCCCATACATGTGGTTACTTACAAAGTTAATTCAAAAAATAAAAAATTGTAACACGTACTTTGGAAGATCAAAGAAAAGAACATAACAAAATTGGCAACGGGTTATTGATTATTACGTGTGTACTGTTGCTGATTTGGTAATGGGTACAAATTTAATTTACTAATGTCATGTTCTTTAATGCTGGAGTTGTTTTTATGAAAGTTTATTATCTTTAAAGAATACCCTTAAGTAAGCAAAGAACCTTTCGTTTTGATCGTAGTCTTACACGAAAATACTAATAATATGGAACTACTATAAGTTGACTCCAGTCCACACAATGACTTTGAATATTTGGTACTACAACAGCGTAAGTAACAAAAGTCTTGCATAATCGAAACTAAATAGGTAAAATAGAAGTCGACAGAAAGGTCAATGCACAAAAGAAATATGATTCTAAAAATAGAACAAATATTTAGTTAAATTTGTGAATGCCAAATAATTTAGTTAAATACATGATTTACTAACAAAGCATATGAATCTTAAGGTATCATCCTTCCCTTTAGAGGTGATTGATGCTTTTATCTGTTTTCCTCTCGAAGCCGGGATCATCATAACAGAAATCATAATATTTACAGCATTCACAGAACACACCATCTCGAAAATATCTATAAGGAAAAAAGAAATTTTTCAGAAGCACTTCAGAAACTATATGATGAGAAGGTCAGAATACTACATCACTGCAAGAGTTACGGAAGCTATAACCGGATGAGCAATAATGATGATAGCCAGTTCATCACCTTGGGAGTGTTTAAAGACAATTGATGCACCTTGTATGCACCACGGGACGACAGTATCACAGTCACTTTTTTATTGCAGTCCTTGCTAGGCATGTAATAACAGTCCCTTTCTTGTATCGTGATGTCACATAGATAATATTGTTCTGTAATCTTGCATATTCTTAGAAAATTTAAGATTTAAGATACTGCAATCTTTGAACTATGTCCAATCATATAAAACTGCATTAACCTACAGTCGGTACTTTTAACTGCAACTACAATAGTCATGCAATAATCTAAGATCTAAATACACAATAAAAAATAAAACAACATTCAAATCACAGTTAAAACCGAAAATTTTATATGCACTTTCCACGATATAATCACCTGTACAACAATAAAAGACCTAAATTTTGTATATGCATCAATAAACCCTATAAAGTGATTATTGTAAATCGATTTGATGCAAATCAGTTAATTGGGGCCTTGTATATCCCTAAGTAATGTGGTCTGTAATTCTTTAGCCTTTTCTACGATCTTCTTAAATTTATGGGCATCTCTAGTAAAACCTCCTTCTCCCTTGATTAGATACATAAAAATATTAGATTCTGGGACGCCTTCATTTCTCAATTGCTCTATGTTGACCCTAACTCTTTTAATTTGGTTTAGAAAAAGAACCTTCATACAAAATAGGGTAATTAATTATAAAATCCATTATAATTTTTTAATATCCCTATTTAATTACTGATAATTAATTTAATTAGTTAATAAATTAGATTATTAAAATAATATTATATTTGATAAAATCAAATCAGACTTTTATATGTTTTATTTTGGTGCGAAGAAAAAAAAAAACCTTTTAGAGATTTTCTAAAAAAATCCTAGATTTTGATTCACTAACCAAAATAAGTGATTCGAGTAAGAAATTTGAGGTGGATGAATCCTTGTATGATAACCAACCAAACTTTACATACCCACTGATAGAGACCCAACTAAGGATGGTCTCTTTGATGGTAGAGAGGTTTTAACTCAAAGTGGTGATGGTGAATCTCAACCAAATGGAGAAAGTAGCCGTCAAAGTGAAGATTCAATGACTGAGAATAGTCAGGTATACCTCTAACTTAAACTCTTGACCTTTTTATTACTCAAAGTTTCTGAAAGTACGTAAAAAATAAGTTTTTTTTTTGTGATTCAAGCCATTTTACGGTTGGGTTTTCATCTCGGGCCCAACTGTAAGACATGTTTTACGGTTGGTTGTTCGTATAAGCCTAACTGTAACTGGATTTTAATGGAGGAAAAATCCAATTGTAACAGTTTTACGGTTGGGTTTTTAGCATCGAACCCAACAATAACTCATTATGTGCATTGGTATTTATTGATATTTATTGCACCAGTTACGGTTGGGTTCGACCAACAATTTCAAAATGTAAATTAGTTTACGGTTGGGTTCGATTTTTAATAGTCAGTCGTAATTCATTATGTTTTTTTTTACGGTTACGTTTAGGGTTAAATACCAACTGTAATTATTCCTACGGTTGGGTTCGATGCTCTTAACCTAACCGTAAAGTTTTTTTTCCTTGTGTTTTATTGGCTAATGCTTTGATATTTTTTGGTTCAGTGCGTGCTTGTACCTCACCTAATATATGCTCAGCCTCATCCAAATGATATTCTAACTGAAGATACTACCCATCACTATTTGAGCGACTTAATAGGTTATAGATAAGTTGTTAATTCCTTTGGACAATATTGCTAAGTATTTTTTTCTTTCTTTCTAACTTTGTGTTCCTGGACCATGTAGACTTGGGAAAACAAAGACGATGCAAAGCAATGGGCTATAAAACATGGTAAACTCATCATGTGTGTGATTGTTTGTAACAATCAAGTGAATGAGCGCCGCTTACAAATGGTTTGCGAGTGTAGTGGATTCCATACAAGTCATGCGAAGAAGGGTACCGTGTTTGTAGGAAAGACGAAGAGAAAGAATACTACTTTCACTCAGAAGCGAGGATGCCCTTTCAAGCTTTAATTTAAGACCAACAACGAAAAGAAGTGGTTTTTATCTAAACTTGTATGCGGTCGTCACAACCTCCTACCACCAAAGAGTTTGTTAACACATACTTATGCGGCACGGATCACCAACGAAGAAAAGGTCATCGTAGATTCCATGACCTAAAAACGGATGAATCCTATTGATATCCTCGGACACTTGAAACAACGAAACCCAAAAAATGTTTCTACTTTGGAAACCATCTACGTGGAAGGATATACCTCTAAGGTGATTATTACCGACAAAGAACAATCCTTGATGAATGCAATAGCAAGGGTCTTCCCGGATGCTCATAATCTTCTTTGCATGTTCCATTAAACCAAGTGCAAACCGATTATTTGGCCAACAAAGAAAAGCGAGATGGATAAGAAAATCACCAGCACCTCAACAAGAAAAGGCCAAAGAAAAATTTGAGGATGAGGACAAGTTGGCGGAACTAAAATTGACTAGTTTCCAAGGGAGTGGGAAGCTTTGACATGGTCTATCACCAACGAAGATTATGAAGAAAATGCTTGTACATTAGTTGCGTATTGGAGAAATTATCCCAAGTGTTGTGAAATATTTGATGGACCATTGGTTTAATCCGCACAAAGAGAAGTTTGTAACGATGTTCAAAAAATAATAAAATCACTTTGATAACCAAGCTACAAGTATCGCGGAGTCATCTTACAACCGATTGAAGAAGAAGCTTCATAGTTGTGATGGTGGGTTTGTTACAGTCTTCGAAGCCATGCACGATTATTTCCTTCGTGACCTTGATAGAGTTAAGGAGAATTTCGAAAGAATCCGTTGTAGGAAATACCTCAAATATAAAGACAACCCAGGAATTTCTTATAAGGTGTCGCATTGCGCAATTGATAAGATAATGTACAAAGTTGATTATTATAGGTTGGCAACTTGCACGGAGAAGAAGAGTGTGTTTGTCCTAACATGTCAAGTTTGGGACTCCCTTGACGGTATGTGATGGCCAAGTATGAAGAATACAGTATGATCCCAATTCAAGATATTTTTTCGTTTTGGCAACAATTGTCTTTCAATGAACCCATTCGTCGAGCAAGATTTTTGGGGAGCGTTTGCCGATACCGACGTTGGAAAAGCTCTAACCGAGAAAGACTCCACATTAAATTGGGAGGAAAGGAAAATATGGTCGAGTAAGTTGAGAAATTTCGTGTTTCCACACACAAGGTATGATGTTAAAGAACCAGTAAAGGGAAGAGAAAGGGTAGATCTCCTACAAAACAAAAGAGGGGTGTAGTGTGAAAAAAAACCGAGGGAATCGTTGGAAGAATCAAATAAAAGATCAGGTTTTGAGCATTTGCAAAAGGAATATGAAGTGGAGTGATGTGATTGTAGAAGTAGTAAGAAAAATTCGTTCACTCAGATTTGTAAAGATTCGATTTTCGACCTAATTCTATTTTTAATTTAACAAATAAATTAAAGATAATAACAATATTAAAAGATACTGGGACTTAGGATTCCTTCATTAATCATATTCAAGTGATGCATATAATAATTCTTAACAATCTAGCTCTTTTTATTGACTCTGTTTCTTTGTCAAAAGTGATTTCTAAAACATTAATTGTAAGTCATAAGCATGATGCATCAAAAGCTCTAAGTCTAAGTATACACCATCAAACAAAATCAAAACTAGTTAAGAAAACTCATAAATCAATTAAATCAATGCAAAAGTTATAAAGAATAAAAAATGATTACCAATTAATTATAAAATATAGTTTTCTCCATTATCTTAATTTTAAGATTATAAAATATAAAGAAGAAAAGAAAGAAGAATGAAAGCTAAAACTATTGGTGTTGCTGTTGGTGCCGGCCTCCGGCCTCCCCTTTTTCTTTACAGACTTCTCTCTTTTAAACTATTTTCCACCTTCGAAATTCCCATTCTCGGAGAATATGATGCGCACATACAAATCTCGTACAAATGGTAAGCAGTTAATTTATCTTATTACCTTGATTCATGGAGAAATTATTAATTCTCAAGACGCCTACCACGTTTTTACTCTCTTTTCATATTTACCAACCACGTGATGTCCGTACTCTTACTTCCCATTCTTGTCTGACCACATGCTCTTCTCTAACCTTGCCTTACTTCTTCCCTTTCACGCATAATTGATACCGTAAAACAACTACTTCTCAGTCCAACAGACCACCTCACCATCTATTCTTCTTTCACTCTAAATTCAACGGACTTTTCTTTAATAATTTCTAATTACTGTAGCAAGCTAACACAATGATGTTGACACATATTGTCACGTCCAAGCTTGGGACATTTGCTTCCAAGGTTTTCATATTTTGTCCCGTTAACACCAAAACAGATACTTGGACATTCTTATCTCACATGACCAGTTGACTAACTTTGACTTGTAATGAAACTCACGTGCATAAACGTCCGGGTCAGATGACTGAGTGAGCAATCGAGACCAGTTTCCAATTTTCATTCATTTTACAGGAAAAGTTCTGTAATTCAGTCCGTCAAACTTTTATTTAACAAATTTTACGAAACTAAATAAAACATCAAATATATACAAAATAGGGAACAAATAAATATAAATTAAGATATAAATTATGATGTGTTTACACACTCATCATGGAGGATGAGAAAGAGGAGGATGTTCAAGGTAGAAACAAACGAAAAAGAATTCAAACGGAACAAAGAGGATAAAGCCGTCAAGATGATCAAGGAAAAGGTCCCGAGCTTCCCACTCAAGAGAGTTCAACAATCAAAGTTGGTACCAAGAGAAAAGGTCCGATATTTCACTCCAAACAAAACTCAAGAAACATAGTTGAGGTGAAAGGATATACAAAATTGGTTGAAAAGCCGATCAAACTTCCCGCCAGTGAAAACTCAAGAAGAGTTGGTATCAAACAATTAACAAGAAACAAAGAAAATGTTAACAGAAATACATCATTGGTTGAAGAGCTTCATATGATTCGTACGGCAACCGGATTGATGTAAGCACCATCTACATTGGAAAGAGATGAAAATAGTAAAATTGTCCGACCTACGCACATTATATATGAAAATTACTTGCTCTATTTTCCGGACTTTATTCGTGAATACATTAAGGCCACCGACGATGGTAATTGTGGTTATCATGTATTCATCGAGCAAGTTGGACATTTTACCGGAGCAAAAGAGATGGGTTGGGACGAATGCACTTGTGTAAGGAATAGGTGCGCGATTGAACGATGTTCTTACCCGGAATTGTACAATCCAATGATGATATCGAGGAAACCGGGAGAACAAGAATCGGAGTTAAATGAGAAGTTCATTGCATTCGAACGACGTTTAATAGGCAACAAGAGTTTCACAAGTGACTATTGGATGAGCATGCCAATATGTGGACAAATACTCACTAACGCTTTTAATTGCGTCATCCATCATATCTCACTTGGATTGAGTCTTACATTTGCACCAAAAACAATAAATTTTGTCGAACAATTGTCTAAAAGAAGATGTGTGATGGGATGGTCCAAAAGTGCCATTTTTCCGGTCTAAAATTGAAAGAAGGAAGACCATTACCCCCATTAAGGAAGGGATATGATGGCATACTCCCCAGGTATTGGTGTAATCAGTTCGAGCAAAGTTTTGAACTTTGGACCGCACTCCACACAAATTGTTTCCGACTCTCAGCCGGAGTGACAATGTAGACATATTGATTGAGTGTGATATTGGTAGTGACAATATCATATGTATTTTGAAGAAATCAAATCATGAATAAAGTATTTTGTTGAAATATTTTTGTCTTTAGTCTTTTAGCAAAAAAATTACTAATCCAAGATATTTTACGGTTGAGTTAGGGTATAGGAACCCAACTGTAACTAAGACTTGTGCAAAAAAGTAGGGATCAAACTTAGTTTACGGTTGGGTTCGATCTTTAAAATTCCAACAGTAAATAAACCTGGAAAGACAAAATCGATATAAAGAACCCTTTCTCATTGCTTAAACCACATTACAACCCATTAGACTATTAAACAATTACATAGATATATTACATTACCACCAACTAAACCACATGACATTATAAAAGTACTAATTTATAGGTTTGCACGTGAGCAACAAGTCCTTTAGGATGTTGTAATGAAGTAGGTATTGAAAATGCCATATTTTTTATCTTCTCCATTCCTGAATAGATCTCTCTAAAACTTCATCTTCGGTTTCACCCTTAAGTCGTAGTAGACCAATAATACGAACTAATGCCATAAATTCTTTAACTTGGCTATGCATAGTATCACATCGACAAATAAATTTGACGTGATTACGGTTATTAAGGTTACCGGTTTTAGAATAAAAGTTTTCATAGATGGTTTGCTAATAAATCTGACTCATTATACCCACCTTGACTTTGTTCATCTCCTTATTTTAGATAACATATTACATAGTTACGACAAATACATAAATCTTCATCCAAAGTAAAATCAGGATCTTGAACCCTCACGTTAAGCCATAATCTAGTATATAAGATGATTGATGTAGCAAAAAAAGGTGTAATTTCTTAAAAAATAAGATAGGTTTGGTATATAACTATTCTTCTTTGGTTCCTATATAAACAAGATGTGTAACGACTCAATTTTGAAAAAAGAAGAATGGTCGTACAAGCATCCAACGACTCTATTTCCAAACTAGTTAGAGACTCCAAATTGTAAAAATTAAAAAAAAAATTACAGTTGGGGTAAGAAGGAAAGAAACCAGTCGTAAGTCTGGGAATTTAAAACATTTAGACTTACGGCTGGGTTAGAATCTTTTGAACCCAACCGTAAACCTGAGAACCAATTATCTGTCAGGTTTACGGTTGGGTTCTTGAGTCACAACCCAACCGTAAATAATCCTTGACCCATTTTGTTTTCTTCCACTACAAATTTATATTAAAAGATCGAATTTTAAACTTATTCATTCATTTTAACTAAATTTTAGGTAAATTGGGTCATTCACTCAAACAAACACCGGAAAAAAACTCAAGTACTAGCATAAAAAATATAAATAGGAGCAAAGTCTCTAAAAGAGCACGAGAAGGTCATTCTACTTGGCCCATATTGATTCAATATGATTTGGTCTTGGAACTGGATCCCCGGTGGAGTGCTACTGAGAGTTATTCGTCTTCCTCTTCACTTCATTCATTATCCAACCCCTTCCTGCGGTGATATATTTATTTGAAAGATCTAGTGAGTTTGGCCTTTAGAACCCAACCGTAAATAATCCTGAACACTTCAATTCTAATGTTAAATTTAAATTCAAATTTAGGATCAAAAATCAATTTTAAATTTATTCATTCATTCTAACTAACTTGAAGGTAAATTGGGTTATTCACTCAAAAAAAAACCAAAGAAAACTTAGATACTAGTACAAAAAAATTGATGGTTCAGGAAAATTTACGTTTGGGTTTGGCCTTTAAAACCCAACCGTAAAACCGGGAGAGACCTACTATTCATATTTACGGTTAGCTTTGGGCTGTAAACCAAACCGTAAGTCTGGGAAGAAAAAAAGGGTCAGATTTACGGTATGATTTGGTGTTAAGAAACCAACCGTAAACCTGAGAATTTTGGAAGTGTCAGTTTTACGGTTGGGTTTGAACTTACAAACCTAACCGTAAATATTCCTTTGTTTTGTGTTTTGACTTGATTTCACTTTTGTTTGATTTCTAGCTTGAAATTTGTGTAAAAAAAATCATGATTTTAACTTGTTCTACACAAATATATCTACACAAATCTTATTGTACTTGAAATTTAGCTACAAAAATTTACGGTTAGCTTTGCGATGCAAACCACACCGTAAGTCTGAGAAGAAAAAAAGGGTAAGATTTAGGTAGGGTTTGGTGTTGAGAAACCAACCGTGAACCTGAGAATTTTGGAAGTTTTAGTTTTACGGTTGGGTTTGAACTTGCAAACCTAACCGTAAATATTCATTTGTTTTATGTTTTGACTTGATTTCACTTTTATTTGATTTCCAACTTGAAATTTGTGTAAAGAAATCATGATTTTATCTTGTTATACACAAGTATAGCTACACAAATCTTCTTGCACTTGAAATTTAGCTACAAAAATTTTAAATAAAAACTTCTTCGTTCATTCTAACTAAATTAAGATACATTTATCCATTAACTCTAACATAAACTAAAATTCAAACTAAAACTAAAACATTAATTTGCTGCAAGAATTTAAAATCCACCCAGAAAAACAA
Organism: Papaver californicum; assembly: GCA_023531435.1. Lineage (NCBI taxonomy): Eukaryota > Viridiplantae > Streptophyta > Magnoliopsida > Ranunculales > Papaveraceae > Papaver > Papaver californicum. Next base: position 6,173,370 of record JAJJMC010031210.1, on the reverse strand, counting down.
CCGAAGTTTGATTTAATTTTGATATTCAACATAGAGTTAAAAAAAAGGTGGAGGAGATTCTTCGACACGGTTATTACGAGGACTACTACAAACTTTTTTTGTGGTCGTGCTACCACAACCATGAGTACGAGGACAAGCACGACCACGACCTTGCACATCCTCGGCTTCATCATGTGTCTCTTCATCATTAGTTACGTGTAACACCCGTATTTTTTGCATGACGCTTACTCAAGGACGCGTCATAGCGTGGGATGAAGCTTCATCCTAAGGTCATAAAGATTACTCAGGGATGTATCATGGTATGGATGCATCGACTTAGTAATATAGTGTTAAGGCACTATTATGCATGATGCGTACTCGAGAATGCTTCACGAGTCAAAAATGACCCTTACCAAGAAATGCACAAATGGCCTTGGCGCACACCCGAGATATCATCATAGTGATGAGGCACTATTGTGTCGTGATGTGTACTCGAGGACGCATCGCTAAAAAGTGCAGTAGATGAATGCCATCTACCCTCCTTATATCCACTTGTAGAAATATGAATAAAAAATATATAAAGAGGAGTTGTTGGTCGGAAATCGATGAAGTGTACCCGAGGATGCTTACCAAGCAAGCATCCCAATTGCTGTAAAGTGTACCCGAGGACGTGTACCCTAGGAAGCTTCACTGATCCGTGATGTGTACCCGAGTATGCACTACTAAAAAGTGCAGTCGATGGATGTCCCTTACGCTCCTTTTCCAAACATATGGAAATGCGAATAAGAGATATATAGGGAGGGGGATCGGGTTGAATGTATATGAGAGGTAATGCACATATATGCGATGTGGCCTATATGTTGGTGCATAATTGATGCATAAGCATCAATATGCTTGTAGCTTACCCGAGCAATCTTGAATTATGCGAAAGCATCATTCAATCATGTTGCGTACTCGGTAATGCATTATGCATACTAAGTAGCGATAGTTATGCACAAGCCTGTGCATACCTTGCGAAATTCCCTTGGCCTATATGGACTAGGCTTTTCCAGGCCTTTGGCCTTGCAACATCATGTTGGAAATATTTGGATACGAATCGTATATCCATAACTATATCCTTTCAAAAAAATTGTCCCTAATCGATGTTGGCTCTGCCATAATAGGCTTATGTTGCTTGTCCCTTTTCGGATGAATTACAGTCATGCTTAATCCCTTCAAGGTACGGGTTGGGTACGTAGACATATGCAATACAATGCATTAGGGTGTTGTACCTTATCGCTCATATCATCTAATTAGAGGTGATTGCGACATTATGGTAACTCATATCATCTGGCTCGACAATGCCAAGTTAAGAGATGATTATTTCCAAATTCGATGAGATAGTTACAATTTATGGATTGTTCATACTTTCTATCAATCTTTACGGCATGATATTTCATGTGCCTTGATGTTGTACCCTTGGCAAGAGCAAGATCAGTGCAGGCTCTGATAAACACATTTTTGTGTCTGATTTGTCTCAATTCTTTATTTTGATAGTGCTCGATTGTGTACTAATTGTGTTATTTTATGTATTTTAGGTTTTTTTTGGAAGAATAAACTTTCATGGAAAAATTGGCTAAAAAGTGTTAAAGGCACTCGAGAATGGATAAAGGCACCCCTTGGGAATTGATAAAGGCACCCACCTCAAATGTTAAAGGCACCCACTCCTTTTTAAGTTCAAATTCAAGTTTTGGCAGAAAATTTTCTCATATCAAGCGTCGAGTTTGTTATGAAATTTGGTGGAGATTTTCACGGACTTAAGACACAATATTCTCTTACCTAATTGATATCAACTTGTACACGGAGCAGACACATAGAATCAAAAGAGATCTCGGCGTATATATTCTCTCGAAGAGAAAGTCAGGGAGAAAAGTTATCTCGGTAACTTTGTATCTTCTTTCATGTTCTCATATATTGTTGTTTCCATCCGTTGAATATATTGTTAACACGAGTAAAAGAAACAAAGTCATCAGCAAGATTTTATTTTCCAAGAATTGGTCGAGAGAATAAAAACAATAATCTGCCGAGATTTTCATTTAAAATAAAGGATCTGTTTGAAGATTTTAGAAGCTTTGGTTATTGTAGTATAAAAGGGGAATCGAACAGAGAGTTCCGGGGGGGATGGCAGAGGCTATTGCTAAAATCTTTAAACTAAGCAACATTTATCTTTATTTTGCAATGTTTATCTTCAGTGTAACACTTTTCCCTCTGTAATAGTAAGTTCGCAACGCTTAACAAAGGTTGTAAATTTTCTGTTTTCATTATTTTCACTCCTTTTCATCATTTATAAACACTTTGAGCCATGAATCATTATTTTGAGCAAGTGATTAATATGAGGAGCTAAACCCCTTTGCTGAGGCGACGGAGGAAGCCATTGTTCCAAAAAAGTGGTATATTTCTATTTTAATTGATTTTTGAAATTTCTTTTATGATTATTTGCTTTGATTAAAAATTAATTTAAGGAATTTTATTAAGCAATTGTGATTTCTTTTGATAGAGCATGCTTAACCTAGGCTTTTGATGTTCTATACTTTCGACTTACAATTGTTACTTTGAGAATCTACTTTTGCAACATATTTGAATCACTTTAAACGTAAAGAATTGCATGAATATTGATTAGATTGAATCACTTTAATTGGTTAACGGTGAAATCCATAACCTAAGTATTTGTGAATATTACTTTCATCTTTGGTGTATATTTTCTAGTTTAAAATCAGTTTTTAAATCTAAAATCAATCTTCACAAGTTCGAGAGTTTGAAACCCATTCTTACCACATCTATAATCCATATCAGGCTCCAGCCCATGGTCGAAGCAGAGTTAAGGAATTGGGAATTAGGTTTGAAATGGCCAGTGCGCTAGTCCCAGGCATGACTTAGGCCTGGACAATGCTCGTAAGCAAGTGATGCATTCCAAGGGCATCATTATTGGCTTTTATGGCCTTGCACCATTAGCAGAACAAAGGGTGAGTTAGAACGGTATGGAAACTACGTTTCGAGTATCATACTTATAAAGCATGATGGGGAAGGAAAATCGACCTGCATTTTCCAAGCGGGAAGTGTATCTCAAGCCGCGTATTGGGGAGCTCTGGCCTACCCAGTGCAGTGCGCCGAGGGTGGAATTTCCCGGGGCGTGACATTGCGGCTCACTTTGGCTAGTACCATCACCTCTTAAATCGCTCTAGTTCTCTTTAAGCTCCACTCCGAGTCATTCCGGTTTGGTTCATGAAGCTTCTTGATATTTTTTTGCAGGGTCCTTTGTTGATCAACCGTTATCGTATCACCTCTACTTATGTATGGAGTCATACTCTCTGCTAAGGCAAGTCCTTTCTTTTTCTATTTACATATGAAAATAAATATTAGTTGAGTCTTTTGTAATAAATTTTAAAAGTATTAGTATCATAAGTAATTTATGTAGCAAATTAAAACATAGATTTTCCCAATCCACATCAAATAGACCACCACTTGTGTTGTTTTTTTTACCCTTTTGAATAATTCTCATAGCTTCCGGCTCATTATTGATCACATGAGGATGACCAAAATGGTGATACCAACCCAAGTAATCTTATACGCCTCTTTTGTGCCTAAAATTGGTATTACCTTCCGTCTTTGGAGGTTGTATTCCAGTTTATGACGGTCGTTTTAAACAACAATCGAAGGTGTTGGTGTGTAGTTGAGTACGATACTGAGGCCTTTGATCACAGAGCCATTAACACACAATAAAAAGCCTTTGATTGTTACCTTGGTTTGGACAAAGCCATATTGGCGAAGAGTTCGACGAGGATTGGTCATTACGAACCCAAATGGATAGTACAAAGGCCTGTTGTAGCATGTCATCACTATAAAAACACGTTTATCTTTTGCATCTTTGTCAAGTTGTAAATAAGGATCAAACATCACATCTTGAACTGTGAAAACATCAATTTTCATCCTGTTCTTTGCTATCTGAGCTTTTTTCCCCTTTCACTGAGTACCGCTCAATATGAATTTCTTTACTATAGGACCAATAAATTTGTCTTTCCACTCTGTCTTAGGAGCTAGGATCGAAAATTGGTCATAGACACATGCCTATGAAGATAACAAATATATATAAGAGAATGCGCAGAAAAAAATTTATGACAAATATTGAAATTAACCTTATAAATTACCCGAAGAAGACCAGTATTCTAGGCAATCTCAGTAGCTCAAACCCTCGAGGTTTTTCTAAGGTTGGCGAGAAAATAAGTGAAGGTGGCAGTTCCCCATGAATACTCATGCAGATCCTTGAGCCATTGGAGAAAATGAGCGTTCACCCTATCCCCCAAGTTATTAACGAAGAATATGGTACCAAGGATATACAACAGGTAACTATGGATGTACACAAGTATCTAGTTCCGTATATCACCTCCCCATCCTGTTCATTCCGCACAGTTCCTCCAAACTTGTCCCTCAAACTACTGTTTGTAGGGAAAACGAATTACACGGTAATTTAAGAAAAGTTGGGTGACAAGGTGATAATTCTTCAATCCTTAAAAATTTATACTGTCGAAGTACTTTGTTTAGATTCGAGATATTAATTTGTACAATCGTGTCCTAAACCAAGCAATGGTCGTTCCAGTCTTGCTTCAATCACAAAATGAGAAGGAGAAAGGTTAGTCTTAGGGAGGAAAGCGAGAGAAGAATGACGTCATATTATCAGACTCTGTAGGATATAGTTGGTGTGAATAGATATGAACAAGTTCTTCTGTGTGAGAAGGTTGAAATGATCAAGGTTGATAAAATTGAATTGTTCTGTGTTATACTTGTTCAATTGTTGTAAACTTATTGTCGTGTCAGAACTTAAAACTTGGATCTCTTGTCCCTTTGTCAATAAATTGAACATCTATTTATATCATAGATATTGTAACCAGTCGACCTCTTTTATGGAAGAAATTGTCGATGGTTGAGTAGTGGTGAAGTGGTAAAGGTGGAGAAGGTGTTAACAACTGCTCTCCACTTCAATTGTGGTTGAATAGTTGGTTACTCAACTTACCACTTCTCTTTTCAACTATTATCGATCTTTCCACAGTTTCTCTTTTAATGGGTTCACTGCTGAACCACATGTCGTAGACCGCCATACCAATACCCTAATAAATATTCCCATATTTGTGACATTTGATGTCTTGTGTAATATTGTAGTATTAAGTACTACTGATGTTAGACCTTCTCAATGGGTCTCTTGACTGAAGACTCGTCTTGTTTGACTAGCTGATGAGTCTTGCAGTCTAAAACATGTCTTGCTTGACTAGCTGATGAGTCTAACAGACTAAAGTAAATATGTTCTGCTTGACTAGCTGATGAATCTAGCAGGTTATAATGAAATAAATATGTATTTATTTGTGAATATGGAGCAGTGTGTCCATCTTGGTCAATTTTTCATTGACATGTTTATTTTGTAAAAAATATGTTGCTGCTGCTGAGCACAGAAAATTGTATGTGAAGCTATAAAATTATGTCCATCCTTGACACGCTTTTTGACACTTTTATAGGTGTTGCAAACCAAGCGTTTTAAAGACCCTTAAATTGAATTCTTCTCTTACTCACGTTAGTTGTCTCTTTAAGCAAAGGATGGATGTGACTCGATGTGGAATTTTAGCTTAGTAGAATATAAAATTATGTCTGTGACAATTTTGACATTTTAATTTAAGCACAGCTGTGGCGCTTTAATTAAATAAATATATATAGAGAGAGTTACATATATTGATTTTTAAATAGGTTAATATTATGTGAATATTAACATGGATAATTTTAAAAATTCAGCTGTGGAATATAACACCAAAATAATATTCAAATTGCTCTATACTAGTGGGCATTCCATTTAGGAGTTTGAGATTTTAAGTAAAAATATAAAACATCTGGGAATGTTATTCTAAGCGCCAGTATTGTTCTAATGATTTTTGTATAGTAATGAAGGACAGGGATAAGCGCCGGAGAGAGTAAGGATAAGCGCCTACTCAGGAAATTATTTTGCAAAATTTTAAAAGTTTAGTACTTCTTAGAACCGCGTCTTGAGAGATAATTTACTATTTTATCCTTGTCAAGAAACCCACCATCTACAACTACGCAACAATATCCTCTTGGTCATACCCAAACCTTTCTTCATTTCTTCACCCGGTTTATCTCCAACAGCCTGTTGAAACTCCAACTAGGCTTCTTTTCTCTCCCATCCAAAATTGTCTTTAACAAGGACACATAGATCATTCCAACACATGTTGTTGTCAAAACCTTCATGCACGACTTTTCCTTCGACATCCAAGTCAAGAATTTTCTAGACATCATCCGACGTTATTGTCATCTCGTCAAATGGGAGATGAAACATATCGGTTTCAGACCAATACCGTCCCCTGAAGGCTGTGCAAATAACACTATCATATTCCAACATGGACTCCAATGAACTATTAAAGTTTAACATAGTCAATATATTATTTTGTTGTCAGTTAGTTAGGTTATGTGTTTTCTCATTATCAATCTATAATAAAGTTTTTCTAGATTGAGTTGAAGAATCAGAATTAAGTTGAAGATTTACCTAGTTGATATCTTCGGTAAAGAGACTTTAGATAAGCAATTTGAACTGTCTATTACTGTCATGCTTTAATAAATATTTGATTACTCATGTTAAATATAAAACTGGGTACTAACAGTTAATTTAATTATGAACATAACTAAATCAATTAACAACCTAATTGTAAATTTAAAGCTTTAAGAAAATCTCTATGTCCGGCTATTTTTATCTTTCAATCAAGAGTGATCGAGATTGCAAGGGCACGCAGACTGACGAGGGTAGGTTGGGTAATTTTTTTTTTTTTTATATCTTTTCCTTCGCTTGACTTTGACCACACATTGACTATAATTTGGCTAATTTTTTTCCTCCTCAAGTTCATTCTTTCTCTCCTATTAACAGGACTCATATCTCATTAATCAATGGGATAATATGTGAGCCAAAGTTTGCGCATCTGTGGGTGCACGTTCTGTATCTTTCTATTGGAACAGATTAAACTGAAGTTTTGTTATTATCCAGAAGATTTATTATTATTTAAGAATATTTACATTTTAAATATATCACTTTGTTATGTAGGTTTCTCTTTGCTTATTTAGTTCTTCTCTCATCTTTAGTTCCTCTCTCCCCTTAATCTCAAATCAAAGACTCTTATCAGATTTTTTAAAAAGATGATTCTCTCTGATCTCTATTAAAATTATATTTAATATGACAATACGAAATTAAAATAATTTTAAATATTGATTAAGGGTAAATGAGACCTTTATTTTATATCGATCATCAAAATCATGATTTTATTTCTCTCTAAACAATATTGTTATGAGGAAAAACAATACTTAATAGTTTCCAAGGATTTCTTGTTGCTTTTGTAGGTGTTGAAAATTGGGCATGATAACTCAGATTAAATCAAAGAATATCAATGTTAAAAAAAATATTAAGTTCTTAATTTATTTATGTTTAAGAGATAATTAGAGTCGATCTTGTTCTCCAGGTGAATGAGTTCCAACATTAGACATCTTATGTAGTTTCTTAAAAACTAACTACTACACCCACGTAGAGATAAACCAAATAATAAACTAAGAACATAAGTAAATAGACACTAGAGAGATAACTTGCACTTTATCGATAGAATCTTCAAGTTGAGATCCTTAGCTTTGAAGGTACGGTAACATACTTATAGGCTTGAGGGATCACCTCCCTGACGATCCAGTGCTCCTTAAGAGGTACATTAGCTAAGTTACGTACATGCTAGAGTATTCCTGGTCATGGATTTGGGATTGACGCCTTTATATAATACTATCCTTTTGGGATTAAGATGGCATATAATATGCCACACTTTGCATTTTTTTTTACATTACAATGAAGATGGTAATAATCTTCAGTGGTTTCCCTGGCGGGGGTCTTATATCTTGTCCAAGTTTTGGTGTGCTTTATTGTTATCTTATCTGCTGCCTTCAGAGAGTCGACTGGTATATGTATTTCTTTGGAGTGTTGCGTCTATATATTCGGGTGCTAAGGTTATCAGAGTGTTGGTTGCTGCTGGTGCATTAGGCCATATTTGACATTTCCAATACAAGTGGAACAATCGTCTGGGGATTGATGTAGTTTTAAAACAGTGGTAGAAAGTTCTATTCTCACACTTGTACAGATTTGGTTTGTAAACCTAATTTTTAGTACTAAAAATAAAGAAGATCATAATAGAATTGATTCAAGAATTATGGTAAAACACTGACTAAGGATTCCACTATTATCCAATTTTTCAAGTGATTAAACATGAATAATTATTTTTCAATTCATAAATTCAAGTTATTCAAAATAATGCTAAAGTTAGATATTTAAAACAATAGTTGTAAATCAAAAGTATGAGACATCAAAAGTTAAAACTCATCATAACCCATCAAAAGAAAACATAACTACTTGATAAAAACCATTTTTTCCAATTTTAATTCAAAACAAATAATAGTAAAAGAATTGTAATAAATAAATAAAATAAGAATTACCACTTTATTATTGGAAAAATAGTTTCCTCCGTCACCCCAGAAACGGTGATTAGCTCATCATATTGGAAACACTCTCAAAATAAGTTTTCATAGCTCAAAAAGTGTTTACAATAATGAAATAGAGGTAACACAGGAGAACAGATACGCTTATAAGCGTTACAGTGACTGTTCTCTGCGTTACTGTAGAAAGAAAAGAAAACAGAAGAGAAAAGACGGACTCTGGACGCTGTAGATGTTTGAATGAATAGGCGACAGAGAAAATGACGGTTTGAAGGTGTAGTCTGTTACTCTTCTTCTTCTTCCCAGCAGCGTAAGTATTTTTCTCCTGATTTTTTCCGGTGGCTCCAACCTCTTTTTTCTTTGCTTATCTTTGTTATATATTGTATTAGTAAACCCTAGAAACCCTTGTGAACCGATAAGGACTCATAAACAAATCCAAATCAAATTGAAATTCCGTGACAATCCTAAACAGACCATGACTCTGTTTCCGACTCCAAGTTATGGGAATATCCCTTTTTTTTCTCTTCTCTGTACACATCAGAGACTCTCACAAGATAGAGAATAATCTGCATAAGATATCCTCCCTAACAGCTCCCCCAAACTTGAGTTTATCTCCAACTCAGATACAATTTTTTACGTGAAGAAGTCTCTTCCATGAACTTTCGGGAATGGCTATTTTTTCTCCTTCACAACTCATGTAGCTATCTAGTCATCGTAACAACTCGTAAGGAATCAAAGTTGTTGAGAAAATCCATCGAAATTTTATCTCAAACCAAATCAGAAACAATTTCACACGTCAAGAAATATTCCCGCCATTTTCGGGTTTTTGAGATACAAAAGGGGTGCTCCCAATCCAAGAGCTGGGTGCCTTTAACAATTTGTCCTAGGTGCCTTTAGCAATTTTTTCGGGTGCCTTTTATAATTTTTTAGCTGATTTTTCCACAAATCTTTATTTCTCAAAAATACCTAGAAAGACATAAAAAACCATAAATAGTACAAAATCGAACACTATCAAAATAGATAATCGAGCACAATTTAGACACAAAAATGTGTCTATCAAATACCCCCAAACTAGCTATTTGCTAATCCTCGAGCAAATCTAATCTAGAAAATAAAATCCTAACTTATTTTCGCAGGAATCGCGACTACATTTAGCATATGTAATAAGCCGTTAAACCCCTAGGTGTCCCTAGTGGACGAGTTTTGTCTCGTGAGGGTTTACAAGAGGTATACCCACAAAACCTTTACTCCAATTTTAGCTACTTATGAACGATTGAGGGTAAACACTAAACAAGTTATTTAGGTTGCATACTAAATTCTTCGGCTATGAGAATCATTACCCTATATGAGTCCAATTGATGTACACGCGTTTGCACTCAGCGTACTAAAATTCATAAATAAGATAACAAAGCTCTAGTTAGATAGTTGTTCAACCACAATACTCAGAATCTATAAAAGTTAAATCACATGAATAGATTTAGAAGATGGAAATAGACAAAATAAAGTTTGCGTGTGTTGACTAAGGTGAACGGTGTTTCCCATATCTGTCTGAAGGTCAGTGCCAGGATGAATCCTAATGGATTTAGATACGCTCCCACTAATATCGACTCAACTGGTATATACAAGGGTCCAATCGATTGATTTATAGAAAATAACACAATTATAAATGTACTGACAACATGATTGGATCAAATTGAATCCTAGCGCATGGTCCTTATCAGCATCTTACATGATAGTTCCCATGTAAGAAGGTGATATGGTTGAGATAGACTCCGAGATATGAGTTTTCATCTTACTTCTAACACCTGGACTCTGTCCTTTTATGAATAAACCATTTAACAAGGAACACCAATTCTTATAGAAAAGAGCTAAGTTTCTATCTACCTAGAATGGTTAGTGTCATCCTGAATTGTTCACAAGCTTCTAGTCTTTGGAGTTTTTATTATTGCAGTAAAAAGTTTCTCCCTTACCCCCAAACTTAAATCAAACAGTATCCTCGATGTTTCAAAATAAAGAGCAGTACCAATAGAAAAGTAAAAAGAGGAACAAATAGGTAAGCCATAAAGAGAGTACCTGAGTGAAGCGTAGCAATCCTTCTATGGAGAATAAAATAAAAAGATAAAAACCTAAAAACCTACAAAAATATACTATTGTACATAAACAACCCCGATGGTCAATCAGAGTAAGCAGGGTCCTCCAGAGGGACCTCCTCAACATCACCTGTAGGAAAAGGCTCTAAAAATGGTTTCAATCTCTAACCATTAAACTTGAAAGGATTTCTACCATCTTGAGTCTCAATCTTAATAGCACTATGAGGAAAGACAGTGCGAACAAAAAAAGGACTGGTCCCCGAGAGCGTAACTTCCCTGGGAATAGATGCAAACGAGTATCATACAGAAGAACTTTTTGACCTGGAGAAAATGATTTTCTTAAAATATTTCTATCATGCACAAGTTTCATTTTGTTCTTATACTCCCTAGCACTATCTTATGCATCTTTCTGAATCTCTTCCAACTCATTGAGCTGGAGCTTCATGTGAGCTCCTGCTTTGTCAAGTGAAAAATTAAACTGCTTTACAGCGCAATATGCTCTATGTTCTAACTCGACGGGCAGGTGACATGCCTTTCCAAAAACTAGACGATAGGGTGACATTCCAATGGGGTCTTAAATGCGGTACGATAAGCCCACAAGGCATCAATAAGCCTCAACGACCAATCTTTCCTATTAGGATTAACTATATTCTCTAGAATACGTTTTATCTCCCTGTTGGAAACCTCTACTTGACCATTAGTCTGTGGCTGATATGGGGTAACAACTTTGTGGGTAGTACCGTATTTCTTCATTAAAAGCTTAAACAGTCGATTACAAAAGCGTGACCCTCCATCACTAATTATAGCTCGCGGTGTACCAAAACATGCAAATATGTTATCATTCAAAAACTGGACCACAAACTTGTGGTCGTTTGTTTTACACGAAACCGCCTCTACCCACTTAGATACATAGTCTACGACGATAAGGATGTAAAAATAACTAAAAGAATTAGGAAAATGACCCATAAAATCAATGCCCCACACATCAAAGACCTCAATAACTAAAATAGGGTTCAAAAGCATCATATTTCTATGGGAAATGGTTCCTAACATCTGGTAACGCTCACAAGTAGCACAGTAACTGTGGGAGTCTTTAAACAACGAAGGTCAGTAGAATCCACACTGCAATATCTTAGAGGCAGTCTTCTTAGCACTAAAGTGACCCCCACATGCATGATCATGACAAAAGAAAATAATACTGGACTGGTCACTCTCTGGTATACATCTCCTAATAATATGGTCTGGACAATACTCAAACAAATAAAGATCGTCCCAAAAGAAATGCTTTACCTCGGCTAAGTGTTGAGGCATTCAACCAGTAACAAGATAATTCAATATATTCACAAACCAAGGTGATTGGGAAACAACAAATAGTTGTTCATCAGGAAAGTTATCCCTCACAGGAGGGGAATCATCAGGGGAATCCTAAACAAGCCTAGACAAGTGGTCTGCTACTATATTTTCTGCACCCTTTTTGTCTCTAATTTCTAGCGAGAATTCTTGTAACAAAAGGATCCATCTAATCAATCTAAGTTTAGTATCCTTCTTAGACGGAAGGTACTTCAAAACAGCATGATCGGTAAAGATTATAACCTTAGAACCTAAAAGATATAATCTAAACTTGTCTGAGGCAAACACAATGGCTAACAGTTTCTTCTCTGTGGTGGTGTATTTTAGTTGGGCATCATTTAGGTTTTGCTAGCATAATAAATCACATGAAGTAATTTGTTTTCTCGCTGACCTAACACAACACCAATAGCCACTACAAAAAAAATGGGTTTAAGCGACTACTCGTTTTAAGTCGCTATAACAGTTATGCGACTAAAAGTGGCACTCGCTCCGTTGGTTGCCCAAAGCCATGTATGTCAAAGCCTTGAGAGACCATGCAATCGCTCTAGTAATAAACCAACTAACCTAAAGCGAGTACTTTTCTCATTGCTTAACATTTAGACCAACTAACATGGAGCAAGTAAAATTGTGATCGCTTAACATCTAGACCAACCAATATAGCAAGTAAAATATCAATCGCTTCAGATATACCAATCATTCTAAAGAAAGTAAACTACTTAGTTGATAGATACATGGAGCAACTCTTTCTGAAATTGCTTGGTTAAAGTTTTAAGCGATCAAATGGTTTTGCTCGCTAAAAGTGATTTCTGATTTTGATTGGCCTGAAGTTGGTTGCTCAAGATTTTGAGGTACAAAATTTTTTACTCCCTAGAAACAACTTGTGACTTAGGAGCTATTAAACTACCTAGTTGGAAGATACATGAAACAACTTAACCTGATTTTACTTGGTTAAAATTTTAAGCGATCAAATGGTTTTGCTTGCTGCGGTTTTTACTTTTGATTGTCCTGAAGTTGGTTGCTTAAACTTTTAAGGTATCAAAGTTTTTACTCAAGTTAATTGTTTAAATTTTTAAGATTCCAAATTATTTTAGAATTCAGATTTTAATTGGCTTAAAGTTGGTTGCTGGAGTATTTAAGCTACTCACTTTTTTTGTTCATTTGATTTAAATAATCCAAAAATCTAATTATAATTAAAAAAAGTTATAACTAAGACTATATAATTAAAATGAAAACAAATTATATAGTAAGCCAAGTGGATGAAAAATCACTGCCTGTATACAACCTATAAATTCGTCTCTCTAGCAACAACAAATAAGGAATAATTTCTATAGAACAGTTTACAGATATATCTGATTTCAAAACTTTGGTCCATTGCTCCAAAGGAAATTGGACTATTAACCCAAGGAACATTTACCGGTGGACATGTTCTTTTTCCTCATTAATAACAGCTTCTTCAAGATAACCTTTTCACCTAGCCGTTCCTTTATCAGTTGATGGGTATCAGGGGAATCAGGTTCTACCTGACTGGAGATTCGTTGTAGTTGTTGCTTCTGCTGCTGTTGGTGTGGATGTGGTGGAATTTAGGTAGTGTGACAGAATGATGCTAATCTCTATGAACTCTGGTCGGGTTCTTGGGTCTTCATACCATTAATACTTGATGAGCGAGACGAACTACTTGGCGAGATTCTCTCCGTTTGGCCTCACATTCTGCAATCAGAAAAGCAAACCGAATTATAAATGAACTATCAAGCTTTGCAAATAGTAGTTTTATAAGCAGTAAAAGTACAAGATAGCCGCAAAAATGCATCCAAGTTGTTTTTCCAACTTGTTTAAAACAATAAACTAATTTTTTGGCAAATGCCTCATGAAAGAGCAAGAATTAATAAGGCAAATGTGAAGGAAATGGTATTGGCTGGTCTCATAGTAAAATCTGATATAGAAATGGAGATCAAAAGAGGGGTCACAAAGAAAAAGCATATAAAATATTGTCTGGTCTAATGAAGTTCTTTTGGAACAAATCAAGTGAAAAGATGTCAGACCTCTACAAGAGCTACAAATGAAGCCATCATCATTGCAAAGACTTCTCCTGCGTCAAATGTAGGAGCACCCCATTGAAACGGATATGGAACTCTTATCCTGAGCATAAAGATGAACATGATTAGGATCAGTATAACACTATAATAATGACATCCCAACAAAGAAAACCAAATCAAAAGCAGTCCACATTAAGCCCAATAACCTAATTTGATGAAATTCTAAAAGCCTTACCATGGAGCAGCGCCTACAAGTCCACCACGATCTGTACGACAACTAAATTGGGTTTTCAGAGGTGAATTCTTATAGGCACCACCAACGGTTAAGAGGTGAGCATAAATCCATATGATAGCCACCGAAAATAGAACAACAAACCGGTCAAACACATCTTTCGCGTGTATTAGATGGGGTAAATACTGTTACAAGCATTAGCAGTAAATTCCATTTTAGTACCTGATAGAAGACGATAACTTCAGTTTCACAATCAGAAAACAAATGGACACATTAGAAAGTACCTGTAAGAATATTATTAACAATATTAGCTGAGGTAGTCCGATTTCTATACATTTCGCAACCTAGATACCCAGAGAAAGAAGCTTGTCAGAAAAGATGAAATTCATTTCAAAGCTATAGTTCTCAACTGCACTACAGTTGAGCAATGACACTTCAACAAACAAGCAATATCAGATAACACCAAAAGATTACAAAACAATATTTACAACTACAATAAACATTCAAATTAAAACAGTAAAAAGAACAAAAGAAAAGGAAGAAGAATTATACCTTTTCGAAAGCCATCTTTGCAGCAGACTGCTCGGCATCTTTCTTTCTTTTGCAGACCTCTGAAGTAAACGTTATATCTGGAAGCTCCAAGCAGTTGCGAAACAAACAAGGACCTTGTTGCGGAATGGCTAACCCTGGGCAAATATTTCTTACTGGATTTCAGTTCTTAACTTCATACTACATAAACCAAGTGCCTCTGTGGAATGATTTCAGTTCTTACTAATTTTGTTTTACTGATTCAGTGAATGTGTAATACCATTACAAAAGAAAGAAACCTTACCCCATTTTGAGATCTTTCATCATGTCCACTAACCAGCAGCTTACCATGTTGTACAGCTAAACCCCAATAGCGAGCAAGCCAACACCTCTTGAGAACAACTTCTTCTTACAGAAACACATATACATTGAGAATTAATCTCAACTAGAAAATTATACCAAGATTACGACTCTACGGAAATAAAATCTACAAACCATCTCTTCTTTATTCAACACCATTCTCTGCGTCATTGAGCGGAGAGATTTGGCTTCAGAACATGAAATAATCTAACTTAAACCTAGTTAAAAAATAAGGATCTCCGTTAGATTTAGAATCACAGTTTACTAACTATCTGCATCATTTTATAAGTTTTCGATATCAAATGGACCGAAAATAGCAAGTGAAGCTGAGATTTAAAACTTTTTATTACCTGCTTGGCCTTGTAACCTAAGCGTCTAGCCTTATTAGGACGAGTAGGACGGGTAACACGGAAAATGGAAGGATGTTGACGATATTCCCAACACCTAACCCTCTGCAAGAACCTCATCACATCGGATTGGAGAACATAGACGATGAGAAGAGTGAGCGGTGATGGTGGTGATGCTATATGGAATCCTAGTTTTCTCCTATGCGGCTCAAATTGGGAGAGAGAGAAAAGCAAATGTCAAAAATGAAAGAGAAATTTTTGTTTAGGGTTTTGATAAAAAAAAATTAACGGTGGTGATGGTGCCTCATGCGGATCATGGAAATATTTTGATGATCCAGATTCGCTGTTGGATGGTCATACGGATTGTGTGTTGGTTATCATTTTATGTTTAGTTACCATTTTGTGTTAGTTACCATTGTATGCGTTAGTTATCATATTGTGTGTGTGTTAGCTACCATCTTACTGAAACGAAAATTTGAAAGGTGGATA
The DNA here is from genome assembly GCA_023531435.1 of Papaver californicum. Taxonomy (NCBI): domain Eukaryota; kingdom Viridiplantae; phylum Streptophyta; class Magnoliopsida; order Ranunculales; family Papaveraceae; genus Papaver; species Papaver californicum. Next base: position 6,157,412 of record JAJJMC010031210.1, on the reverse strand, counting down.
ACGGATTTCGAATGTCGGAAACGGATATTTTTATCGTAACCTAACGAATTTTAGAAATTAGGATTCATCAAAAGTATTTTTTTGTATTTTTTTGTAATTAGGGTTCTTAGTTTGTCATTTGTTTATAAGTTATGATTTGATGAATACGGTTGAACCCCAACAGATGTTCAATTAAAATGACCCAATTTTACGTGTCCGATAAGTTTAACGAGTTAGGGGAAGAGGTTACTAAGGATAATAAGGAGTACATGAACCCTGAACCCTGAACCCTCAACCCATCACGTTCGTCTTGTACACCTTATTATCCTTAGTGTTTAACGACTCTTAAGTGTTCAGGACACAGGTTTAGAGTACCCTGAACCCCGAACCGGTGAAGATTCCGACTTAGGGTAAGAGGTTATTATCTAAAGTTAATATGACAAACATTGGGTAAGAGGTTTATCTAATTATCCATCATTTTAAAAGATTATATATCGATCCTAGTCAACTTTATCGGTTACCTATTAATCTTATCAAATACCGCTCGAACTCACTATATTTATCATAAATTTCATGTGTTTATATGGTTACATATCAATTCATCAATCTTATCTAATATCGGTTGACCTCGATCAATTTCTCTCAGATTCAATTTGTTTTTGATTTATTATCTAAAAATTCAGTTTAATTAAATCCAAATTTATTTAATTTCATCAAAATTACTAGATCATACTCAATATCATTAGATTGTAGTTAGTACGAATAATTATTGATGGTTTGCACAACAAATTCAATCTTAATCAAACTTATTCATTTTTTTATCTATCTAACAAATCTAACGATACAAAATTATGATTTTCATCAATCTCATTAAAATTCACTCAATTTTTTATCGAACCGACTTGAATACGCTCAATTTTGATCGATCTTACTCAAATTATATCAATTTTTCATCAATTTCACTCGATTTCACTTTGATTTATTGAATTTTATTCAATCTCAATCAAACTTATGCATTTTGTTATCGATCTAACAAATCTAACGATACGAAACTATGAAATTTATCAATCTTTCTAAAATTCACTCAATTTTTTATCGAACCGACTTGAATACACTCAATTTTGATCGATCTTACTCAAATTATATCAATTTTTCATCAATTTCACTCGATTTCACTCAATGTTTCGTCAATCTCACTTGAGTTCATTCAATTTTCATCAATCTCACTAAAATTCCCTCAATTTTGTAGCGAAACTCACTCTACTAGGTCAATTTTGATCGATCTTTTTTATTTTCTTTATCGAATATCCATCGACCTTATTTGTCCTTGGTCAATTTCACCCGATATTCATTTGTCTCACCCTATCTTACTCAAAATTCAGACTATCCATCACTTAAATTCTATAGTTCACTTAAATTTACTTGTTATCCGTCAATCTTAACTTATGTCGGTCGGCCTCACACAATTTCTCTTGGATTACATCAGTTTCTCCTATTATCCATCATTTTGAACTAAATATCCCTCAACCTTAGGTCATTAAGAAAAGTATGAAACAATAGTCCATTTAGTGTTCCAGAAAAGATTCTCACTCAATCGACTAGGTCATTAAGAATAATATGAACAACAACGGTACATTTAGGGTTTACTTGAAAACTCATACTCAATCGACTAAGTCATCAAGCACAATATGACAAATACACATACATTTAGGGTTGAACTTAATTTTTTATCAATCTCACTTGAATACACTCAATTTTGATTGATCTTACTCATATTATATCAATTTTTATCAATTTCACTAGGATTTATTGAATTTTATTCAACCTCAATCAATCTCATTCATTTTTCATTGATATCACTCGAATTTACTTTGTTTTCATCGATTTCGCTCATATTCACTTAATATTGTTCGATCTCACTTGAATTCACTCGATGTTTGTCATATTATCCTCGATGACCTATTCCCCTCACCAGAACCCTAAACCTACCGAATTGTTCATATTATGTCTTTAATGACCTTTTATACTAAGTCGAAATATTTACAGGACTCTACTGTCGATAACAATACCCAATATCGGTCGACCTCACTTAAAGTTCATAAGATTCAATCGATTTCTCCAGTTTATCAATCACTTTAACCAAATGTTCATCTACCTTAGTCAATTTCACCCGGTATATATTAATTTTCAAATTAGGTTGAATATGGATGACACTATGTCACTCAATTTCTCTCGGACTCCATAGTGTTTCTTTCCCTAAGTCGGAATCATCATGTTCGTCCCAAGAAATTAATTAAGCTACACCTCAATTCTTTTTAATTGAACATTTGTTGGGGTTGAACCCAATTCATCAAATCATAACACTAAAACAAATGACAAACTGAGAACCCTAATTAATAAAAAAACTTGATGAATCCTAATTTCCAAAATCCGTTACGTTACGATAACAATAAATATCCGATAGAAATATCCGCTTACGACATCCGAAATCCATTACCCACCTTTCAAATTTTCGTTTTAACACAACGAGAATCACAAAGGTAACTAACACACAATCCGTATGAGCATCCAACATCGAATCTGGACCATCAAAATCTTTCCATGATCCATATGAGGTGGCTTATCCACTGTTAAATTTTTGTTTTCAAAATCCTAAAAAAACGATTCTCTTCAGGTATTTGTTTCTCTCTCTTTGTCTCTCTTCCAATTTGAAACACCTTAGGAGAAAAACTAGGGTTCATCGACTGCACCATCACCACCATCACCGCCGAATCCCACACTCTCCGCTCTCCACTTTTCCTCTTCTCTCTGTAGTTCCATTTTCAGACAAAATTTGTCCAACATTCTTCTTCACTCAAAGTTCAGAAAACACAAACGAAAACATGATTTCCTCAGCAGATCTATACAATCAACTCAAGGTTTCATCCACTGTAACTAATCAATTCTCTCTCTACCTATCTATATATATATAAACAATCTGAATTTCTTGATTTAAGATCCATAATTTTTTATTTTTTTTCTTGATTTAAATTTCAATTTCAGTGTCATAATTTCTTGACATTGGCTTGTTTAATTAGAGTTGGTTTATGCCGCTTGTGTTTAAATCGAATTGCGATAAAGCTAATCGTACATCGTCTAATCATTTCGTGGTCCTTGTTTAGAGGAAGGTTTGAAGGTAAACATTGAACAATTTTTTAGTGGTTGCTGAAATTATGTTACATAGAAATGCCATTCGTTCTTGCTTGTTTTGGTAAAATTTCCCCGTCGAATGAGTGGTGTGACACCTAACCTCTATCATGGATGATTAAAATATTATACGTTTGTTTATTTGAGATTTTACTTATCATGTATGACTCAACTTGAATGTGATAACTAAGCCTCTAATGCTTTAAAATATTCATAAAAGTTCGTATCAGCGCTCTCTATTTTGCTTTACTCAGGACTCAACTTTACATACTATTGTTTGCAAATGCAGATCCTTGAAAAAGGTAAACTTGCATATGACTTACCGTTACTGATGTGCATGAGAGTTGGCAGGTAAATTTGTGATTTCCTCTTAGTAACTTGTGTTCTTCGATTTATGCGTAAAGAGATTAACCTGGATTTCATGTCACTTTGCCAATAATCCTTTAGGAAATTTTAATGAAGTTACTGTCATGCAGTGTGAAGCTGTTGGAAAGGTTGCTGATATTATCCAGATTCCTGCTTTCCTATGTCGTCAGGTTTGCATCTTTTGTCATGGTTCTTACTGAATATTGTTTCAGTCATTCTGCGAAGCATTGAATAAGAAAACTTCATCTTCTTAATATGAAGAAATATGTTGCCCGACTTCGAATTCATGTCGACATCTTTTTATTGTGACAGACATACCTTCTAGTTGTAGCTGCAAAGACTGGTTAGGTACATGACGATCCCTTAAGTGCCCCTGTTGATGGTACAACACAATGGGTGAGTTTCATTTCCTTTCATTTGGTCAAATTCTTTTCTATGAAAAAGCTAGTTCTCTGTAATTCAGTTTTTAAGACATTCTTACCTATGATGGTTACGTTTTCTTTGATAGCCATTACGAAACTTGGAGGGGCTATTACAGGAGCTGGTGGCGATTACGGAAGTTCATATGCTAAGTTCAGGTAAGTTTGATATACTTAAAATGCTTGTCGTCGGTATTTTTTATTTACTAATTAATCTATAATTTCTCTTTTTTATAGGTTCCTTAACAAAGCACTAACGGATGATTCAATAAGTTTAAATCAACTCCGAGAAACCAAGACTTTTTCGGTCTCTTACCGATATTCGCAAGTACAATCATGATGAATTGTTGTTTAGCACAACTTCAAACCTTCTCAGTTCATCAATGAGTAATTATGAATCGAAAAATTGCTCGTGGTTTCGAATTACCACCACGATCTTTATCAGTATTTCCAAAAAATTTCATGCTACTTTCAATCCTTGTATATGAACATTTGGTTCTCAAGCTAGTTAAGAAAAAGAGCTCATCAACATCCCAACAAGGAAACTAATATATTTCCACCCCTTAAACATATCGGCCTGGGTTTGGCCTTAACGTCAGCATCCATGGCCGTTGTTGCGATAGTAGAAGTTAAAAGACGAAATTACTCCGTTAACGATCATGTGAAGTTGTCAATTTTCTGGTTAGGATTTCAGTTTTTACTGCTTAGTGTGTCAGATATGTGTACACTAGGAGGATGATGGAGTTCTTTTATTCTGAAGCACCTGAAAGTATGAGAAGTATGTGTACAACTTTGGATTGGTGTTCTACTTTAATGGGATACTTCATTAGTTGTATACTTGTTTCCATTACTAACTCGGTGAGTCGACACGCTGGTAATGAGTGGTTGGGTGGAAGTAACTTGGATGAGAACCGGTTCGATCTTTTTTATACTGTTCTTTGTGTTCTTAATTTTCTGAATTTGCTTAATTATATGTATTGGGATAAAAAGAGAATTATACCATGTTTTTTTATTATTTTACGATGGGTATTGTTTCTTATAGTTATTTGTGAAATGTTAATTCATAATTTTTGAAAATAATCATAAAAATTTACGATTTATTGGAAACAGATATTCCTAACAGGAGCGGATGCATTTAAGCTTGGACCTGTAATATAACATGTAATTCTAAACTACCTCAATGTATATATATCTTTAAAATCTAACATTGGAATATAAAAGTAAAAACATAACATTTCTTGAACTATTTATGATAATCTTTTTTTTGAGTAATGTTTAGTACAAAAATATATGTGCAAACTGTTGTAATTCTTGAAAAATGTTGGACAAATAGCTTTTTGGATGTTGGAATGGTTAATTTCTAAGAGAAGGCAAGGATATGACAAAATTTGGTTTAATATTGAAATTGTTGAACTGAGTGTTAAAAGTTTCAAATTTTGACTGGAATGATATGGGTTGTGAGATTTGTAAAAATATTTGGTGATAATTATAGTTAACTTAATCGACTCATGTTAAAAAAAATCAATTTGTGCATCCAAACATTTGCTCATAGTGAATGAAAACAATGATTTGAACAAGTTTTCATGTTTCTATTAAACAAATCCTAATAAGATTGTTAGATTAATACTAATTAAGTTCTCAAATGTACTTTAAAAATTGATTTCTTTTGAAATTATGGTAGCGGCTTAAACTTGGTTGCTGGGAGAGATTTTACCAAGTATTCGTTTTTAACATGTGGTGGTGGCTTAAACTTAGTTGCTGAGAGAGGTTTGAGCAACCAATTCATTTTCTGCTGCTATGAGTCTGTGCCTCAAAGTGAATAGCTACATGATCACTTTTTTAGATGCTACAAGTTAGTTGCAAAACGGATCTAGCAATTAAACATATTTGGTCGTGGCTTAAACTTAGTTGCTGAGAGAGGTTTGAGCAACCAATTTATTTTGTTGTTGCTACGAGTCGGTGCCTCAAAATGAATAGCTAAATGATCAACTTTTAGCTGCTATAAGTTACTTGAAAAACAGATCTAGCA